>OZ012704.1:42323315-42693100 GCA_963942595.1 Cylloceria caligata | reverse complement strand
ATATGTGCATAACATATTATATATTGTAACGGAACGCCATTACGGCGATCCGCTACTATAATAAAACCTTAATACCACCCTCACATCCAGCCTACACCAACAGACAAAGACCAAAACTAATAGAAAAAACAGAGAATCACTCGAAAAATCGATGATCTATTAACAAAAGAAAGCAAACACAGAAAAGACGAACATCGGCGGGACTAGGGTAACATAGTACAAAAGCAGGTACACACGGTCAACCGCAAAGTACCCACCCGAAACAGCATGGCGTTAGACATAGGCCACACCTAAATAAAATAAGACTACTATCAAAACAAACACAGCTCGCAGGAAGCTCGCACGAGTAAGACGAGGGGCAGGCCAAAACAGCAAAACCACACATTACAGACCGGACCCCAGCGTACCCCCCGCCCCACTAGGAAGCAGGCGGAACAACGCGTAACAACAAACGCCTTACCGTGCTAAGAAGGCATAGGCAGCTTCACCCTTTAAGCCAACCATACCACACCGATGCGATGCGCAGAGAACGCCACGATACGGCGAAATTACAAAAGAATTAGTGGAACTCTTAAAATTCCTCAAATTTTCAAGAGTGAACGACAAGGGGAGTCCACATGAAACCTCACCATATACCCCCACTCAAGGATCAAGTATTAATAACGAAATAAAGACATAAAACGAACCGAAATCTTACAAAAAACAATTAACAAATCAAGACTAGGGCAAGCCCTACCCGGATAAAACACTCAAAAGTAAGAACAACGCAAAAATCTAGGAAAAACATCTAGAAAACACATTGTAAAACACCAAATTCACAATAATTAAGCAACCCTAGCGCGAATCGAACCAGAAGTTAGACAAGGAAAAACATACAAAGAATAAGTAAGACCCCTCATGACAATAATTAGTAAAAACATTAATCGAACGGTAAAAAACTCTCAGGAAAACTTTGAACCTCCTGCGGGTGGAAATTTAACACAGACCAACAAAATTCAACCTCGCTACAACCGCGGTTCAAACTCAGAAAAGACAAAGCCCGGCTAAATATAGAAATAACGGTAGACCGATACATCACCCCGCACCTCCCTCACCTAGTGATTGAAGGGCGACAAACATCACGTGACATACCCAAAAACACCCCCTCGGGGTCTATCCACTAAACTATATAAACCACGACCAGACAAGCCTCGAGGCTCTTGTTGAAAATCTGTTCTTCAAGACGAAGTGCTGCCCGACAGCCATCATAAATTTATTTTTAATTCAGAATGTAACGAAAACAGTGTTCTTTCGATCAATCGATTCCCCTGCATTGCGCTTGGCCGTCGTTTGACCGAACGAAACTATACCGATAAGAACTAACCGTTTGGGAAATATCATGGTAGTAAACAGTATTCTTTTGCTCAACTGATTCCCTGGCATTGCGTCCTGGCCGTCAGTTGAGTAAACGAATTAATTAGGATACTCTGCGAGGAAAGAGCTCCCCTGCATTGCGCCTTCCCCCCCCCCCCAATCGCAGCGTTAGGGCACTCTGTCATTAACGTGTTCCCACGCATAGCGCCGTGGCTACATGTCTTTTGCAGAGTGAAGAAGTACGTGTGTCTCCAGGTTAAGGGAGTGGCATCCCGACTTGTTGCACCACGCACACTCGACTCGTAGGGTGTACCTGCGTGGGTGGGACCACGTCAGGGCCTGCACTAACTACCACCTGCTACGAACGGATACCTCGGCCAATCTCAATAATTAAAAAACCAAATTGTAAAGCCCTTAAAGGCGCAAGAAGGTGGCTTAATTAAGTGCGACTAAAGGCTTCAGTATACGGGGTACAGGAAGAGCTAGTTGGTCATAGCTGCGAACCCGGTGTTTTTTGCGAACAGCGAGCTATAGCTAGGGACCCAAACAATAACAAAGACGAGTAAAGGTAGGTAGGTAAAATCACGCACACACACCACCTCACCACACGACATTCGCGTTCCTACTATAAGATCTCCGCGCAACCATTAGCAGGGCGGAGCCTCAAAAGACAGACCTCGCGAACGGGCATTCCAAAACAATAACATCCCAAATAGCATAACACCAGCTAGACGTCCGATGATTAAAAACAAGGCGGACCGGTACATCTAACGAAAGTACCAAGGAACGCCCCGTATGAGGACTAAGCCCTACAGCTAGGCCACACCTTGCAAAGCCTAAATAGAGACACGCGAAGCGCCAATACCATCGAGATTCGGCCAATGATATCCTCAAGAAATTCAAGAAATACTCAAAATCAAAATTACACAATATTCGACACTCGCGCATTAGCAAACGCGATAGCCCCGAAATAGACAAATTGAGTGTTGAGCTCCGTAAAGGCGATATCTCATCCCTTTACGAATAATAGAATCAAAACCCAAAAAGAACTGGAAATTTATCATTCCACTTACGTAGTATTAGAAAATCGCGTATTAACAAACGCGATAACCCCTAAAACAGATAAATCGAGTGTTAAGCTCCCTACAAGTGATATCTCATCACTCTACGAATAATAGCATCAAACCCAAACGGAACTGGAGATTTATCATTCCATTTACGTAGTATTAGAAAAATCGCGTATCAGCAAACGCGACAACCCCTAAACAGATAAATTGAGTGTTAAGTTCCGTACAAGTGATATCTCATCACTTTACGAATTATAGCGTTAAAACCCGAAACACCGGAAGCAATTCCGAATACGTAGATTTAAGAACAGCGCGCCTTAGCAAACGCGATAACCTTTGAACAGAGAAATTGAGTGTTAAGCTCCATAAAGGTGATATCTCATCTCTTTACGAATTATAGAGTCAGATCCCGAAATACCGGAAGCAATTCCGCATACGTAGATTTACGAAAAACTCACGCAGGCGATCGTTAAAACCCGTACGAACGACCAAATCGTCCTACGAACGTCCTTTCTGCCTATGTCTAAACTCACAATCAATCAGATATCTATCAAACAAGCAATTGCCTTCATCACCATAAAGAAGAAAGAAATTACCCAATCAATAAAAAGACCAATGATGAAAGGGTAACAAACCGCATGTCCTTCCCGGACAAATGCGACGCAACAAAATCCTAAACTGAGGTCTCACAAACAACAACAATAAAAATACTAATAACAACCTAATAGATTGATTGCGAATCCATAAAACCACAGACTCTTCTCATCCCATCCAGCCCAGAGCACGAACTGGTTTCGAGCAAGCCCCACTCTCCATATGATCTAGGACGATATCGCTCGAAATAAAATTATAAAACTACGCGATTTTACGCCGCCGCCGAACAAACGCGTATCGTAGCGAAAATCAAGAGTGATATAAAATCGCGAAACGTTTCAATATATGTATATATGTTTGAGAATGCTTGAGCATTCTGCTACTTGTTGCTGAACTGCGCACTGCAGGCTAGCATGGACAACTGCTTGCTGTTGTCACTTAGTGGCAGCACCACTCAGAAGCAGTATAACTTGCTCTAGATCATCGTGCCAAGAAATAGGTCGCTGCGCGCACGCTCTCAATGACTGCTTGACAAGACAGCGGCTGCTTTGTATAACGCAGCCATCTTGCGTTTTTGCTCTTGCACGTTTTTCATCATATCAACATCGATATATTAACGTCGCAGAGTGGGACAGATCTGAAAAAAGGTGGCAAAAAATTTAAAAAATGATACTCACCGAATGAGTTTAGTATCATAGAATCTTGTAGAGGGGGCTTTGGTGCTTGTTATTCCAAAAGGAAAGTGAGATATCTATTATACCTGAGACGCTACGTTAGTTCAAAGTTACTCATTCTCGGCACAACGTAAACCACGCGTAGCGGCTCCGACATTCACTGCTACTTCAAGTGCGTGTAACTTTTTACTCCAGTGTCCTTTTTCAATTCGGTTTGATGGAGGGTGTTAAGAAAGGTATGTAGAATATTTACGTAATAACGTTTTCATTAATTTATACTCGCGTGTGTTAGAAATCATGTCAAAGATGTGTCTACATAATGGTTTTTCTTGTAAAAATTTTTACCGTAAATTAGCAAAAAAGTCATCTATTCAGCGGGAATCAAGAAGTTGAGATATGGAGCATATAGTTTACGATGTTTTGTAATAGAATCTGGAAGAAAATTCTGCTCGTCTCTGCCTCTGTACTTTTGAAGTTAGAAATACGCGACGCCGAGCAGCTGCTTTGTTAGGTAAGGGTCGACGCAGAGGCACACAGCGGGGGCCCGGGACTACCTGCTATTGAAATATGTAGAAAAGTATACCGATGCTTTTTTTGATAATTTTCATATATATACCGGGTGTCTTATTTGAATGTATTATTAAATTTGTATCATTTTTGCAATTTATCATTCGAATAACACTCCGCGAAAATATTATTGTGTATGCATATAATTTTTCTTATTTATAATTAAATAAAGCTTATTATATGACAAATGTGTTTTTACTTAATATTACATTGCATTATGTCTGTATTTTAGAATCGCGTATTGATAAAATAATCTGTACTCGTCGAGAACTGTTCGAGATCATACGGAACGATTTGAACTCGGACTTGACAACGCAACTTAAAAGTTTGGAACAACATTTTGTTACAAAGATGGAATGTTGTTTTCAAATCCATGACGAGGATCGACAATCTTTGAAGATCTTGTTGTCCAACCGTAAAAGGAGATGAAACGATCTCAAAGAACAACAGAACGCTTTCTTCAAAACAATGAAGAGTGGCTTTATTCTTCCACGATTATTAACGTGAGTATTGAAATTTAATATAGAAATATGTAAATTTAATTCGAATTATTAAAAAAACTCAAAGTAAGATTCAAAATTTCTCACAATAATTCCATTATGTACTCCACAGAATGTTTGGACGACTAATGAAGAACCTGCGGATTCGAATACGGCGACAACAAGTACAGCGACAACAAGTACAGCGAAATCAAAATCCACGGAATCGAAGAAGCGTGGTCGACCAAGTATGGAGTTCGAGAAAGCAAGTGATCGAAGCAAAAGAAGTAAAGCCACTGGTTTACGTAACACAGTAAGCACTTTGGAATTATCGTTGGCTACTCAAATGAGCCTTTGTTCTTCTGGGGCCTCTAGTGCTGCCAGCATCGTCAAAGAAATCACGACAAAGTCACCAACGCGAGCTGATAAATACAGAGCAGCGTTAAAATTATCAGCAACTCCTCCTATTATTAAAATGTCTGCCGATAAGGCATTGTCCGATGTCATTGAAGGAAAGTTCGAAATATCAGTACATGCTTATTAGAAATTCAATAAAAAAACACAACGCTCTTATATATCCCTGTTATCAAACAATTACACAAGCCAAACTTCGATGTTACCCATCAAATATACAGATAACTGAGACTCGTGTGGAAGTCAGTGTACAAGCACTCTTAAATCACACATCAGAAAGAATTTTACATATTCAAAACGACACTATAAAAACATTATCTCCAGCAATTTTAGAAAATGCCAAGTTGATTTAAAAATGGGGGTGCGATGGATCATCAGGGCACAGCGAGTACAAACGAAAGTTTACTGATGGAATTGATTCTGACGGAAGTGATTATGTTTTTATTACTTCATTAGTTCCATTGCAACTAGTATCCACGGATAATCAATTTCAAAAGGAAGTAGTGATATGGAAAAATCCTGCGCCTTCGTCACCTCGTTTTTGTAGACCTATAAGGCTACAATTTTTACACGAGAATGTAGAGTCTATTTTAAATGAAAAAAAATATATTGAAGATCAAGTTGCGTCTCTCCTTCCTTTTGAAACTGTTCAGAATGGAAAAGAAATAATGATGCATTACGAAATGGTTTTCCCCATGATTGATGGCAAGGTCTGTAATGCTATAACATCTACTACATCAGCTATGCGCTGCTATTTGTGCGGAGCAACGTCAAAACAATTTAATAATCTCGATTAAGTAAAAAATAAAGTAATTGTCGTTTCTAATTTACAATACGGATTATCAACGTTACACGCATGGATCCGTTGCTTTGAGTACTTGCTACACCTGTACTACTGAGTACTTGCTACACCTTGGATATAAACTCGAGAATAAAAAATGGCAATCGCGATCAACGGAAGACAAAAAGAGTTTCGAGATTCGAAAAAAACAATTCAGAAGGGGTTTTAGATGCAGCTAGGGCTTCTTGTTGATCGCCCAAAAGTAGGATACGGCCACTCCAACGACGGCAATACGGCTCGTCGTTTTTTTTGAGAACTCATCAGTGTCTGCTCAAATACTGGGATTGGACGAAGATTTCATTTATCGATTTCACGTTATCTTGCAGGTCATGTCATGTGGCTATAAAGTGAACGTCGATAAATTTCATAAATATTGTCGTGATACTGCGGAAATGTGCGTAGACAAGTTTCCTTGGTATTACATGTCTACGACAGTTCACAAAATTTTAATACATGGTGCTCAAATCATAGAACCAGCCGTATTGCCAATCGGTCAATTATCTGAAGATGCTCAGGAAGCCAGAAATAAGGATATCAAAAAATATCGTGAAGGGTTTTCCAGAAAAAATTCACGCACAAATACAACGGAAGATGTGTTTCATTGGCTCCTGGTATCTTCGGATCCACTTATTTCGAGCATGAGAAAAATGAAACCCAAAAAAAGTAAAAATTTGTCATCGGAGACCCTAGAGCTTTTATTTTTCCTTGATGATGATGAGTCTCAAAATATTCTAGAAATTTCTGATAAGCATGATACTGACTCTGATTTCGAACATGATAATTCTCCCGACAGTGATAGCGACTGATTTTTACAATTTTTTCTTATTTACTTATTTTCTTAACTGTACGCATTATTACATAATAACTGCTACTCCGACAATTTTTTAAATAAAAACCAATCAAACACAAACTGTTTTTTATTTCGCAATTGTAATATTATAATCGCTATTAGCAACGTTGAATACCCTTATGTACCAATTTATATGAAATTCCGAACAATTTTTAATGAAGTGGTCGGCCATATTGGATCCGCCATTTTGAATTTTGAAATTATACTATGAAATTCGTAATCAGCGACCTCGAAAACCCTTATATACCAATGTACGTTTAAAATTAAAACTTCTTTCTATTTTTCGCCAACTTTTCTGAGATCTGTCCCACTGTGGTGTCGGCACCCTAGTACATCATCATTTGGCTCGTCGTGTCGTGCACCTGGCTTCAGCTTCACCGCGAGGCCCGATCGCGACACCAAATCTCATCAAATTACACACGATTAATATAATCGTGTGTGGTAAAAGGCTCACCACATTTTATTCACTCTCTTTTTGTGCTTATTTTAATATATTATTTTCTATATTTTATTTGGTTTATTTATGTGATATTGTCTACTGCACTCTGACAGGTGGAGCAATAAATGCTACTGTAATTAACATCTGTATACTGATTATTAATTTTTATTCAATTATTTTACAGTCCACTTACTCTACCATCTGAATTCTCGAACAATATATGATGGTATTTTTACTATAGATTCCAATATTTTACGAGAGTCTTATTAATATAATCTCAAGAGGAAAAGGAAATTAATCCTGATATACTGATCTTTCTTCTATTACCCGATTACAACTGGGAAGCTCATTAATTCAATGTGGATTGTACTTGCTTTCGAGTGACAGCCCTGTGTAGTTTCCATATGGAAGCATAATTGTTCTCTTTGCTGCTGATACTTTACCTAAAGTATTCATGTAAAGACTTTAATTGTCATAAATCTTTCGTTTTAAACCAATAGTTCCTCCACTTTTGTTAATTATTTCGCTTATTTCGATATGCCGATTCACAAAAAACCCAGATATTTCACTTCGGGACAGCAGAACTCGCATTTTTCCGGATTAATCGTGAGACCTGCTCCCGCAATCCGCTCAAAAACACGCTTTAGCCAAATCAAATGTTTCTCAAACGTCTCCGCGATGATGTTGATGTCGTCCAAATACGCGAAGGCGTGAGGTTCCATTTCCGGACCAATCAGCTTGTCGAGCAATCGCTGAAACGTAGCGGGTGCACTCGATAAACCGTATCGCATTCGCTTAAACTGAAACAATCCACGATGCGGTACCGTGAAAGCCGTAACCTTTTTCGAGCTTTCTTCCGACGGTATCCGATGGTAAGCTTGGCTCAGATCAAGGGTGGAAATATATCTGGCCGCACGCAATTTATCCAGAATCTGACTCATATACGGCAGCGGATACGCGTCTTTCTTGGAGACCGTATTTCCTTTGCGGAAGTCGAAACAAAATCGATAAATATTATTGGGTTTCCTAATCATCGTAATTGGCGTCCACCAATCAGTACACCCCCTAGCGAAATGACCCGGTTTCCGACAATTCCAACAAACGCTTTCTTCCCTTGCGTCGCCTCGTCTATCCTCTGATGGACCAGGGTTGACTGCAGGGGTTGGCGGCAGCGGGGAACCGGGTCCCGTTGGCCTAGGCGGAAGAGGGGGACGGGTTGGAACCGGTCTCTCCGAGAGCGTCATTCCCGGTGCTCAAGGGATACACCTCCCCCCTAGCCGATGGCTGAAATGATAATCTATCCCTACGTGGGATCCTCTCGCCGCTTTCCCCAGCACGGACACTGTTGCGCGCGGAATCTCGAGGCCATGGATTAACGCGGCATAATTCGTTCTGCGGGTGGTCGACAACCCTGAGGGTGCCTGATACGCAAGATTCGGGAACAATGATCGCTCGGGTTACGGCGGCAAAGAATAGTATTGCTCCGCCAAATAGCTGCGTTCAATGCGCACCGCGACCCGTTCCAATTCCCCGAACGAGCGTACCTCGAGTCGCTGTATCGCGACCTGCAACCGCGGCAACATATTGCGATGGGCATAGCTCCGCTGTTCGTCTGCCAAAAAGGGCGATACCACGCGATCTAACAGCCCTCGCAAACAAGTTAAATAATCCGAGACTGATTCCTGTTCACCCTGGGTACGGCGCAAAATTTCTTCCCGTAACGCGAATTGGAAATCGGGATTTCCAAACCGATCGTGCCACACCGAACGAAAGGACTCAAAATTTCCCAAAGCATGGTCTTTCACTACGGAACTACACCAACGCGATACCCGAAAGGAAAAAGGGTAAACAAAAGAAAGGTTCCTCATCGGTAATGGACACGAGCGCGCAACCTTCCTGTAATCGTGTCAGAAATTCTTCCGCGTCCTCCCCCCGCGTTCCCGAATATTTTTCATTTCATTTCGCATCAACTCATACGGTCCCGATGCTGGAAACCCCCCCCCCCTTCCTCCCGACGTGGGGGCCCGGGAATGCGTCGTGAAGATTGCAAATTAGGGATCTCTTGATCCCCACGCGTAAACGGCATTGTTTCCCCAAAATCCTTCGTCGGATGGTCGCGAGGGGGTAGCGGAACGGGTTACCCCCCTAGGGCGCGATTCACAAAGCCCTGGTACACTCCGTGCAGCTATCGGAATCGAAGCAGCGTACGCGGTACCTTCTATCACAGCTGACCGCGTCGCAGGATGAGGATTCGCAGAGCTATCCTCACCTAAAATCCCCGCACGGAATGAATTTGTATCGGCTACGCGAGGGGTGCCATTCAGCGTTTGCACTTCGGACAATAAATATTTTGAAAGGCGCTCCAACACTTCGAAAGACGCACCACCCGTGGATAAGCCCCGCTCGCGTAACGCCCGTCTTCCATCGTCCCTCTCCCCTCGTCCCGCGAGCTGACCATTCTACGCGAGAATACGTGCCGTGCCACGACCGACCGTATGTACAAGCTGTACGGCTGCACGCAACGCTAGTGTCCCACGATACCTATAGCGCGAGGATGCACGAAGCTAACCGAACGACGTTCGAACGGGACCTCGCGCTCGACCCACACCAACGCTTCCTATACTCGCAGCGCAAACTCCACTACCAACGCGTACCGGCGCTTCACAAGAATCGTTCAATATCCCCGAACGATAAAATCCCACACAATATATTTCACGAGATTGCAATAAAATGGATCTTCATGAAAATTAAATTTAAAAAAATTATCTAACTAAAATTTAAAAAAAAAAAAATTAAATAACTTTTAGGCAACTAGAATAAAATAACTTTCAAGAAAATAAAACAACAAAATTTCACGGAAAATACAATAAATTTCCAGTAAAATAAAATGCATGATAATAATTTAAAAAAAAAACAAATTGCACGAAAATATGATAAAATATACTTCCAGAAAATAAGAAAATAAATTTTACGAAAAGAAAATAAAATAAATTTTAAGAAAAGTAAAATGTAATTCATTTCCCGACTATAAAATAAAATTAACTTCCCGACGGTAACCTAAAATAAATGTCAGTGAAAATAAAGTCAGTCACAAAAACAAGTTTAATTTAGAAAATATAAGGATCTAAAATAAATACATAATAAATGATATTGAATTTTGTGTAGTAGCGAGATCAGTTAACTTCATAATTCTCGTTGAAGCCAAAATAACAAATATGAAAATTAAGTACCAAGAATAAAAATTGAATTCTTGAGTTTATCAATAAACCTGGGTAACACACAATTACATTAATTGAGTGCTGGCATTGTAAAGAGATTGTATAGCACACAGTTGTATTAATTGTGTGCTGTGTCTAATGAGTGGCAAGTACACGGTTCAGCCAGCGCTGCGGAGCATGTCACGCAATGAGATACATGAGTGCGTAGACAAATTCAGTGCCTGTCACAAAATACTCAATGAGATTGTGAATTGCAATTTACAGCCAGTGAGTGCTAGCATATGCAAATCTGGCCACTGAGTATAATTGTATTGTGACAGGCTGTGAGGTAGTCTACGCTGCACAGCATAGTATTGCGCGCTTGAGGATGCACAAAATGATTTGACTGAATTCACAATACTTTCGCAGCAAGTTTGATTGGGAAAAAGACTGTGAATTGGTAAAACACACGCAATTATATTAATTGAGTCAAGCGAGAGAGACATCCTGTCGCTCAACGCGGCATGCCTACGAGGCATTATATTAATTTATATATTAATTAAATAATATATTAATTAATTAATTTTAGATTAATTGAGTGTGCAATAGGTCGGCTCCGCGAAGCCCTGCCTCGGCTATGTCCAGCCCAACCGAACGCAGCGGGCTAGAGCACAGCAACAGGTCAACGCACGGCGAATATCGATCGTCGGGCGCTAGCTGATTATCCAACACGTTCGTTGGAGTTTTTTTTTGCCGAAAAAAAAAGAAAAAAAAAAAGAAAATCCCTTGGATTTGATTTTAGCACTTATTAAATTGTCTCGAGCTAGATTTTGAAGTTCATGTAAACGAGTTACTAAATTTGTGAGATAATCATCGTACGTGATCTCGAATTCGTCAATTAGGGGATCACTGGATGGGATTCTTGCTAATTTCCCGAAAATTAATTCGAATGGAGTGTGTCTAGTTCTCTCATGGGTACTTGTGTTATATAAGAAAGTAGCAAGTTCCAACCAATCATCCCATTCCTGTTCCCGATTTGCAAATTGTTTTAAATATTCCCCCAGGACATGATGGGATCTTTCAATGGAACCATTGGATTGAGGATGAAATGCTGTAGTTTTGAATTGCTGGATTTTGAATTGTTTTGCAAGACTTTTCAATACCTTGCTGAGAAAGTTGCTACCTTTATCGGTAAGAACAGATCTTGGTGCTCCAAAAATGCAAATAAACCTTTTCACCAAGGCATTGCCTATCGTGACTGCTGTTGCGTTTGGAAGAGCGATTGCCAATCAATACTTTGTTAGTTGGGCTTGGATTTTTAATATGTATTCGTTATTATCTTTTGTTCTGGCTAGAGGCCCTACAATATCCAGAGCAACCTTGTCGAATGCCGATTTAGGCGTATCTGTAATTGTCATTGGATTTTTGTTTTTCATTCGAACTGATTTTTTTTAATTGACACGCTGAACAATTTCTTATAAATTGTTGTATATCTAACTTCATGTTTTCCCAATGATAACGCTGCCTGATTCTACTATAAGTTTTTGAAACTCCTTTGTGTTCACCAATAGCAGAGGAGTGCATCTCTTTAATTACTTCGTTACATTTAGACGGCTCTACATGTTGAATCGTTTCGGTACAAATAATTATTTTAGTCGTTGTCAACTCACTGTTCTCACATAAAATTCGTCGAATTATTTTCCAGTCGATCGTCAATATTTCGTTTGTTTTGGCAATACTGATTGTCTTTATCTCTTTTTGATTTAGGATTTCTACTAGACTCCGCAATGTTTTTTCTATATCAGCCATTACGATTGATAGTCCCTCTTTGAATCTACGTATCGGCAAACCGATATGAATTTTATTTTTGTGCCCTTTGGCCTGAGCGACTCCTAATTTTACATTTTCGAATTTTGGAAAAACGTTTCGTTCTTTTAACTGTGACGATCATACATCGCATGGTTCTCCGGGTTCTGAGATAAAATACGCATAATTATCCCTTCTCATGAATAATTGGTCCTTGAATTCTAATATATTACGCGGATATCAAATTTTCCCTACTGCATTGTGCTCGTTGATTCCTATTGCCTCTGTTCCTCCTCCTTCATCTTCTTCCTCCTGTGCCTGTTTTTCGCCATTGCTACTATCGTTAGCGAATTATGAATCACTCGATTCATTTCTTATTTCGTTGTAACTTGTCTGTACTGCTTGTTGAGTTTGTTTTGAGCGATCGTTTTTATCTGTGAGTTCTTTATTTTTATATTTGGCTTTAGTTTTGATAGCTACATCAACCTGATCGTCTAGCTCAGGGGTCTCCAAACTTTCCAGCCTTAGGGCCATACTGATTACTCCAGTAAGTTCCGAGGGCCAAAACCATATTATCATTGTTGCCGGTGGTAAAAAGTGAAATAGTCCAAAATCTGTCCGCGGGCCGAATGTGGCCCGCGGGCCGTAGTTTGGAGACCCCTGGTCTAGCTCATCTCGCGACCTCCAGGGTACCCTTCTATTTCGCGTACTTTTTCTTAATCGTAATTCGCTTCCTTTGGATTTTGGTTCTTCGTGAATGACAGCTTGAGTAACTATTTTGTTTGTTAAATTTTCGTTATTTTGAATGGCATGAACATTTAATTCTACTGGAATGCGAGATAAAGCGTCCGCATTTACGTTCATTTTTCCTGCCTCATAGATTATATCATACTCGTGATCCCTTAATTTGAATCTCCATTTCGTTACTCGAGAGGTTGGATCTTTAGAATTTTTGAACCAAACTAGTGGTTTATGGTCAGTGATTATTGTGAATTTTCTCCCGTAAATATATGGATGAAATTGTATAACGGCGTAAATTATAGCTAGAGCTTCTTTTTCATAGACCTCATAATTTTTTTCTGCACTATTTAAAGTTCTTGAAATGTAGGCAATTGGTAAATCTTTTCCTATTTCACCTGGGGATAATATGCCTCCGATCGCATATCCCGATGCATCTGTCGTAATTAGAAATGGTTTGGTAAAATCTGGATGTTTCAGTATCGGTTCTTTGCATAAAATTTCTCTTAGTTTTTCAAAAGCTGAGTGCTCCCTTTCTCCCCACAAGATAAGATATCCTTCTTTAACAGGTTCGTTATCGGTTTGGCGATTTTAGAGTATCGTTTTACAAATCTACGATAATATCCGGTTAACCCTAAGAAATGTCGCACTCACTTAACATTTCTGGGAGCTGGATAGCTTTTTACGGCCTCGATTTTCTTTGGGTCTGGTTCTATTCCTTCTTCTGTTATTAAATGCCCTAGATAAGTGACTTCTTTGCGCAAGAATTCGCATTTATCTGGTTGTAATTTGAGATTAGCTTCTTTCAGACGGGTTATTAATTTTTTAAATTTAATTTGGTGTTCTCGCAACGACGATGCATAAATAACAATATCGTCTAGATAAACGAACAGCTCTATCCCTTGTAACCCGCTTAAAACTTGATCCATTAATCTTTGGAAAGCTGCTAGAGCATTTTTTTAACCGAAGGGCATTCGAGAAAACTCATAATGCCCAAAGGGTGTTGAAAAAGCTGTTTTGTGGGAATCTTCTGCTTTTACGTTAATTTGGTGGAACTCAGATGCAAGATCGAATACTGAGAAATATTTAGCTCCACCAAGTTGATCTAAAATGTCTGTGATGTTTGGTAAAGGATATGAACCCCGATTGTTTTTTCGTTGAGTTCGCGAAAATTGAGTACTATCCTCCAACGTTTATTACCTTTCGAGTCTGGTTTCTTTGAACAATCCATACAGGACTGTTATATGGCGACTGGGAAGTTTTAATTATGCCTCCGTCATACAATTCTTTTACTTGTCGGGTGATATCATCCTTATGGATTTGTGGGTAGCGATATTGACGAGTATTTCTTGGATGCTCGTCGACTGTAATTATGAGGTGTTCTAATCGTGTAGTAGCCCCTAGTTTTTCTCCCGGAATATAAAATTGTTCCGCACTTTCTTCTAATAATTCATCTATGCTCTCTATATCCTCGGAATTTTAATGTTCGAGGCGTAATAGGTTTTTAATTTTTTGTACACGGTTTTCCTGTTCGGTATTTTCCGAGTTTTTCAGGCAAAGCGTCCTTGATTTAGAAGAGTTAGTAGAGTTTGATACACGGTTTTCCTGTTCGGTATTTTCCGAGTTTTTCAGGCAAAGCGTGCTTGATTTAGAGGAGTTAGTAGAGTATGATACACGGTTTTCCTGTTCGGTATTTTCCGAGTTTTACAGGCAGAGCGTGCTTGATTTAGAGGAGTTTGTAGATTTTGTAGATTTTGTTGAGTTTGTTGATTTAGGGGATTTTGTAGAGTTAGTATTCTTATTCTCTTCAAATTCCTGAAGAGTTAGAGTAGGAACTTCGATTTCAATATCTTCCTCTCTTGTGTTATAGATTTTGGTGTGCGCGATGCCTCGTATATTTGTGACGAGTGCTCTTCCAAAATAAATGTCTTCTCCGATTTTTAATTTTGGTAGATAACCTTCCGAAATTTCTTCGTTCTTTACTCTTACATAAAATGTTGAAATAGATCGCGCTGGAATTGTTACTATTTCTGGACTTCAAAATCTAATTTTGTTATCCCTCCAATACAGACAGTGTCCTTTGTAATCAATCGTGGCCTTATATTTTTGAAAGAAATCGTTACCCAATATCCCAGCTTGTTCAATCGGAAAATTATTTGCAACAATATGGAACACGACTGGACATCCTAAGATGTCTACCGAGAAAGACCCTAGGGTTTCTACGAGGTTCGCCGTTATTCCATGCAACTCCAATATATCTAGCTGATCGATTTGAGACTCTGACCGGACATACGCCTTTTTTACAAGATTTGGTTCAGAACCAGAATCGACCATTAATTCCACTGGGGAAATTACGACTGATGACTCTATACGTAACGTTGGGGGTCGGCAACGCCGTCTTAAGTTGACGTGTGCTATTCGGAGTCGTCTGTGTGTATGTTTTGAGTTACTATACCAGGTCTATAAATATGAAACCGGAATTTGCCTATAGATGGCCCTGTGTGTCAATGTAGTTACCGTCAAACCGGGTAATGGGCGCCATTTCCTTGCTGACATCTCTGACAAAGATTTTCAACTCACAACAATACAAGTTTCATACAACAGCATAGTTTGTAATAGCGTTGAACATGTGGAATTTTGTGCCTGGAAACTACGATTTGCGGACAGCATTGATTTTCTGTAACCAATTGAAGAAAACTGCTGCAGAATCGCATCGAATGCTTGTCGAAGCTTACGGTGAGCATGCTCTTGGTAAATCACAGTGCTTTGAGTGGTTTAAAAAATTCAAAAGTGGCGATTTTGACGTGAGAAACGAAAAACGTGGAAGACCACCGAAAAAGTTTGAAGACAGCGAATTGCAGGCATTGTTGGATGAGGATGACGCTCAAACGCAAAAACAACTCGCGGATCAATTAAATGTGACAGAAGAAACCGTCTCCATACGTTTGAAAGCCTTGGGAAAGATCCAGAAGATGGGAAAATGGGTTCCACATGAACTGAATGAAAGTGTTGGATAATCAGCTGGCGCACGGCGATCGATATTCGCCGTGCGTCGACCTGTTGCTGTGCTCGAGCACGCAGCTTTCGGTTGGGCGGAGATAGCCGAGGCAGGGCTTCGCGGAGCCGAGGTTGTGTCTCGTAGGCATGCCGCGTCGAGCGAGAGGATGTCTCTCTCGCTTGACTTCGGCTTCGCTCACCGGCTATCTCTCTCAATTGACTTCAGCGCCCAACGACGCTTTCAGATTCCGCAGCCATATTGGATATTTCGACACTTACGTGAAAACCCGCACGCAACAGCGCACGCATTTGGAAGGCTCGGAAAATTTTCACATCTCTCAACCGGATTATCTCAACCTTCGTTTGCTCACCAGGACTCAAAATCAGGTACGAGTACATTGTTATAATTTACCATAAATTCAATGGCAATGAGGAGTTGGATTCACATCGGTACATCAACATTTTTTGGTCTCACTTTATGGCGGGCATCGCAGCACATGTCGCGCCACGTTTCCTCTCAGCTTAATTTGCCGGTATAATTAATATAATTATGCAGGTGTTCTATATTCGCTGTACTTTCCCCCAGGACATCTGCTGGGAGAGTACAGCGACTATACACTGCTCATCTTGTGCATCCTCATTATATGTCGTATTGTGCTATGCAGTGCTGCCTGCATAGCTTGTCTCATGCATGTAGAGCACTCAAGCAATTTCAATTGCAAGTGCTCTCATTTGTTCACTGCAACCTCTCTTCATTAAGCTGCTGAGAGCTTGCTGTGAATTGTTATAACGCCTTACGCACTCATTCTCTCTAGCGTGGCGTGCTACGCAGCACTGACTGCTGCACGCACACCGCTCTCTACGCTCTCAGTGCTCACAGCGCACAATTAATATAATTGTGTGCTGGTTCTCAGCTCATAGATTAAAATCAATTTACTTGTTTATATACCAGATGTATGCATAAGTTTTTTCCGGTTTAACTAAGAGATGGCGCCAGCGAAAAGTACGCAGCGTATTAATTTGACACATATGTCATTTTGTTCGTCTGACATTAACCTACAAACACACACAAGTTGAGTCCGCCAAAAACTAGCGTCTTTGTTTTATCGTTCAGTGATCATGTCGAGTTTTGTGCTCGACACCATCGGACGGAATTCTCAAACAGAAAGACAGCAGGAAAACCGAAAAACCACTTGCGAAATGCTGCTCGCCAGGTACAAAAGAAAGTCATTTCTCCATCGAATTGTGACTGGCGATGAAAAGTGGATATATTTTGAGAATCCTAAGCGTAAAAGATCATGGGTAACTCCAGGCGAACCATCGACATCGACTGCAAGGCCAAATCGCTATGGACGGGAGACAATGCTCTGTGTTTCGTGGGATCAGAAGGGTGTGATCTATTATGAGCTGCTAAAACCTGGCGAAACCGTTAATACTGAACGCTACCGACAACAAATGATCGATTTGAATCAAGCTTTGCGTGAAAAACGACCAGAATATCAAAAAAGGCAACACAAAGTGATTTTGCTTCATGATAATGCACCATCACACACAGCAAAACTGGTCGCGGAAACGATTGAGGCGTTTAGTTGGGAAATACTTTCGCATGTGGCTTACTCACCAGACTTGGTTCCGTCCCAGTACTACTTATTTGCATCGATGGGACACGCACTTGCTGAGCAGCGCTTTACTTCTTACGAAAATGTACGAAAATGGCTCGATGACTGGTTTGCCTCAAAAGAGCATCAGTTTTTTTGGCGTGGCATCCACAAATTGTCAGACAGGTGAGAAAAATGTATAGCTAGCGATGTGCAATACTTCGAATAAAATATTTTTTATCATTTTCGTACAATAAACGTGTATTTTCTATACAAAAATTCCGGTTTCATATTTATAGACCCAGTAAGTGTTTTGTGTGGGGCCTGTCTTTGTTGCGTCTCCGGGGTTGCCCCGATCCTCTGGAGACTGCTTGAGTTTCCCTGGTTACGCATATTGTTATTATATTCTCGTTTCCTACATTCTCCTATACTGTGTCCCTCCTTTTTACAGTATCGGCATGATTTATTATTATTATTTTTATTAGAGAGGTTTACATTCGGTATTAGACTGGACTGTTTATGAGTATTCGTCGAGGGTCCGGCGCCCTGATGCCTATACAAGTGGTGGCAGTATGTCCGGGCCGCTCGCATATCTGGCATACCGTGGCCCCCCTTGACACAGACCCTACCGTTCCGTAGCGGAGTGCAGACTTATCTTTGGGTTGCGTTTTACGCAAATCTTTGATTGCCGTCTGTTTTCTGTCAATATTTAATGCGTCTGTCCCGGCGTCTGTGAGGGTCTCGTACGTCCTTTTCATTCGTAACTGTATGTCTGGTTTAAGACCGTCTAGAAAATTCTCGACGCACTCGCTTTCTGTTAACGCTCTGTCTGCGTCTGACAAAACACCGTCGTTATTGCTTTTATATGCCTCGAGGATATGGTTCCCTATTTCTCGAACCTGATTTATGTATTTTATTATATTTTCATTTTCTAACTGAATTAAACTTCCTAATTCGCGACGCACTTTGTTTACGGTCCTTGCAGGTGAATATAGACTCTTTAAAAATTTTGTTAACGCGTTTAGTGTTTCGAATTTGTTACCTTGAATCGATCTCTTAGCCTCTCCTATAATTTTCGTCCTAATTAATTTAACTAAATTTATTTCGGCGTTAGAGAGAAGCAGTGCTTCCTCGCAGCTTTTTATAAATTGATATAAGGGAATGTTTTCCCCGTCGAATTCTAAAACCACTTCGACTGCATCTTTAAGAGATACAATTTGTGAATTTCCCAAAGGCATTTCGTCGGGTAATTGTAAATCGGCTGGGTTTAAGAATTGGGTGTTCGTGGTTCCTGACTCGTTACTCGTTTGTGGGATTTCGATAACTGTTTTTTTATTTGGAGTATGCTCAATTGGCATTTTTTTTCTTGAAATCGTTATTACAATCCCACCGCTGTCACCAAAAATAGGTATGTTACGTCCAGGTAACAAACACTTATTAAATTGCCCTGTCTTTGACCTTAGCTACGGCTAATTGGTCAGGGATTCGGGCTAACGATTCGATGGATAAATTTACTTCTTAAATTGTTCTAATTTTGAATAAAAGTTAAATCGCAGATCTGTTGTGGGAATTAATTTAGGTTTTAAACATTTAATCACGTAGTCTATTTTAATTAATTTGTATTTATGGTTGGTGCTGCAAATTAAGTTAATTGATTCTAAATACTCGTTTGTAAAATATGCTCCTTGGCCGGGTTTAGAGTACCCCTGCTATTGGGCCTGGAGTTTTCTCAAGGCAGCTTTGCGCCCTCCACGCTTATGCTTTCCCATGAGACGGTCAGATGCCACGGAAAGGAATATAAATGTAGAGTTCGCGGTGGTCCGCGTTACTCCTTGTTCGGAATGGATTTAAGGAAATGGTGAGTCAGCAGTGGTCCGCGTTACTCGCCGAGGTTAGAGATTGGAATGGTGAGTCCGCAGTGGTCCGCGTTACTCGCCGAGGTTAGGGATTTGAGGGTCATCACTAGAAATATACAAGGATTTCTTCTTACTCACTATTACTTTTACACTGGCTAGAAGAGTTTGAATGGTCTTTGAAGATCGGAGAGAACTGACTAAAAGGGCTACATTTCGGTCCTCTTATACTATGTCGATGCTCCTTTCAGTGCTATTCCCAGGGGTTGGAGAGGACGAGTTCCTCTGGCCCAATTGGCTAGGAACTCCCCGTCTCTCACACTCCTGGTGCCTTATAAGGAGTCTGCCCTTACAATATTTATTATCTAATGTGGTGATAGGGGTTGGAGAGGGCAAGATTCTGGTGCTGGTTGGCTAGGTTTTGCCATCTCCTACGAACCCGATGTACTAGAGGGATTTTTACCCCTTATCTCAAACGAGCGAGGGGCCATTTCCCCGCTTTCTTATCCTGAACCCCCACTGCAGCGGATCTGGCTGAGCCATGCAGTGACGTCAAGAGTGTTGCATATTTGGGGACGTAACAGTACTGACCTCAATATCGAACTCTCCGCACACAAAGAATATATGTAGATTTTTTCTTCCCATGCGCACTATGCGATCTTTCACGAGACAATGATATACCTAGTCGGGCAACAGCGTAGCAGTGAGACTCCTGCCCCCCTGCTCATCTGTGTGTGTGACGCCTCACACCTCGCTAATTGGTCGAGGCGCGACACTACTACCAGTCAGTATCGTATAGCTGGACGACGCGTCGTCTATGCACTAGACGAAGAAGTCGGCGAGCTGTTCTCACGATTAAATACGATTTCCCGCCACCAATAAACAATACCGAAACACCAGACAAAAAAGAAAACTACAATAAATAAATAAAGAAATAAATAAATATCAACGTGAATCCTGCACAATCTTTCACCAAAAAAAAAAAGGAAAATTATCATTCATCAAAGAAACTCAAGTAACAGCGTCAGTTGCGATAACGAGAGCGAAACATCGGATGTTAGATTAATTCTTTTTATTAAGCCGCCCCACGTTGGGCGCCAAATTTGTAACCACTTTTTCCACCTTCTCTGGCTCCAGCTCCCGCGGATAGTCACAAAAGCCCGTGATCCCGCGTGCTGGACGCCAGTCTCGAGAAATAAATTATTTCCCGAGACAAATTTAATTCGCACGCGGAATATACGGGGCCGGCCCGGCTTCGCTGCAGCCTTGGCAATTGATAGAGGGGATGGGTTAGCCTGAGGTGTCTCGCACAGTAAATCTCAACTCGTCCATTTAGGGAATCAAAAATATAATATCAATTTATTGTAGTGATGAAAAATATGATTAGCCAAGAGGTACTTTCGGAAGGACGGTTGGGAGGCGACAAACGGTAACGTGCTAGATTCCCTTCGATTCAATTCTT
The DNA here is from genome assembly GCA_963942595.1 of Cylloceria caligata. Lineage (NCBI taxonomy): Eukaryota > Metazoa > Arthropoda > Insecta > Hymenoptera > Ichneumonidae > Cylloceria > Cylloceria caligata. Next base: position 42,672,171 of record OZ012704.1, on the reverse strand, counting down.
CTTAAAATATTTCACAAAGCTCTCGGACTGGCGACAACATTCAATCGAAACTAATATGATCACGCCAAATAAACAATTTAAAATAAATAATCAGATAATTCACACAGAAGAAACAAGTAACGAAATCACTTAGATCAGTAAAAGATGCGGTAAAGAAATTGACGGAGATGAATAAAATAACGGCGATCAATAAAATAAATAAGATGAATTAAGTAACGGCGAGAAATAAAATAAACATGGTAAATGAGATAACGGCGATCGATAAACTAAATTAGAGAAATGAAATAATGGCGATAAAAAAATTAAATAGGACGAATAAAATAAGAGTGATCGATCAAATACATCAGATAAATTGAATAACGGCGAGAGATACAAACCAGACGATAAATAAAATAAGGATGATTAATGAAATAAATACGATAAATAGTATTGACGCGGGAAATAACACAAATACGATGGACTTCTCAAAATCGACGATACGCAACTCTGACACACAGAACTCTTAATGCACTCGCATTTGCAATAAATAAATATTTAAACAAAAGAGAGAAACTATACAAGGGAACCCCTTCGACGATCCTTTTATTTTCGTGAAGCGAATTACTTGTAAATTTGAAATACCGGGTGGTAGCTATTTGACCGCTATTTTCGAATAGACGTTGGACTAGTAATGTAGCTTCAGTAATGTGTAGTCTATGCATCACACCAGCCGTAGGAGTCTCCATAAAACAAAAATAGTTTTTTGAAAGTACAAGCCGTACCATACCTCTACGCCATTCAGCACAAAGTTATCCTGATTCAAAACGTTACTGTGTAAATGTCACGATTATTCAGACCGATATTAATACTATTCGATGTACCTGGTAGAGTGTAAAACCTGCCAGGGGTGTCAGCGTACAATAGTGCGATTGTTAAGTGAGAATTTTCAGCCGCCGGTCCATAATTAAGTAACGTCACAATATATGCATCGTAGGGATGTGCCTTGTTTGGCGATGTCACGAATTTCTGGTTAACATACGAGTATATGTCTACCTGATTGAAAAGGCTATGTAGGAAGTTATTAGTAGGTGCAACGTAGTATTTTGACTCATCTGTTCATATAACCTTAACATTTACATTTACATTGTATGCACCAGGTCCAGGTATTCTTCATCGTGGCCACTTACGATAATTGCAGGAGGTCCGTCATGCGTGAGGGATGATACAGGCTTGTCGTGTATCCATTCTGATGCTTCTATACGCTTCTGTGTTGGAGGTATAGTAAATAAGTACCGGGACGACGTCGGTATTTAAGAGTCTAAACTACAGTATCTTTGTGTTCAGTAAAATATTCACGTTACCTGTAATATCCATTACTACAATCTGTGCTTTTATTTTGATACAATTAATAATAAAGATTTGTTTTATTTTCGAACAACGTATACCTCTCCCTCTCCGTCACATACGCAAGACTTCGTCGACTCGCGGCTAAAGCCTTGGATTAATTGGACTTCTGAACTTTACTCACCAGACTTGGTTCCGTCCCAGTACTACTTATTTGCATCGATGGGACACGCACTTGCTGAGCAGCGCTTTACTTCTTACGAAAATGTACGAAAATGGCTCGATGACTGGTTTGCCTCAAAAGAGCATCAGTTTTTTTGGCGTGGCATCCACAAATTGTCAGACAGGTGAGAAAAATGTATAGCTAGCGATGTGCAATACTTCGAATAAAATATTTTTTATCATTTTCGTACAATAAACGTGTATTTTCTATACAAAAATTCCGGTTTCATATTTATAGACCCAGTAAGTGTTTTGTGTGGGGCCTGTCTTTGTTGCGTCTCCGGGGTTGCCCCGATCCTCTGGAGACTGCTTGAGTTTCCCTGGTTACGCATATTGTTATTATATTCTCGTTTCCTACATTCTCCTATACTGTGTCCCTCCTTTTTACAGTATCGGCATGATTTATTATTATTATTTTTATTAGAGAGGTTTACATTCGGTATTAGACTGGACTGTTTATGAGTATTCGTCGAGGGTCCGGCGCCCTGATGCCTATACAAGTGGTGGCAGTATGTCCGGGCCGCTCGCATATCTGGCATACCGTGGCCCCCCTTGACACAGACCCTACCGTTCCGTAGCGGAGTGCAGACTTATCTTTGGGTTGCGTTTTACGCAAATCTTTGATTGCCGTCTGTTTTCTGTCAATATTTAATGCGTCTGTCCCGGCGTCTGTGAGGGTCTCGTACGTCCTTTTCATTCGTAACTGTATGTCTGGTTTAAGACCGTCTAGAAAATTCTCGACGCACTCGCTTTCTGTTAACGCTCTGTCTGCGTCTGACAAAACACCGTCGTTATTGCTTTTATATGCCTCGAGGATATGGTTCCCTATTTCTCGAACCTGATTTATGTATTTTATTATATTTTCATTTTCTAACTGAATTAAACTTCCTAATTCGCGACGCACTTTGTTTACGGTCCTTGCAGGTGAATATAGACTCTTTAAAAATTTTGTTAACGCGTTTAGTGTTTCGAATTTGTTACCTTGAATCGATCTCTTAGCCTCTCCTATAATTTTCGTCCTAATTAATTTAACTAAATTTATTTCGGCGTTAGAGAGAAGCAGTGCTTCCTCGCAGCTTTTTATAAATTGATATAAGGGAATGTTTTCCCCGTCGAATTCTAAAACCACTTCGACTGCATCTTTAAGAGATACAATTTGTGAATTTCCCAAAGGCATTTCGTCGGGTAATTGTAAATCGGCTGGGTTTAAGAATTGGGTGTTCGTGGTTCCTGACTCGTTACTCGTTTGTGGGATTTCGATAACTGTTTTTTTATTTGGAGTATGCTCAATTGGCATTTTTTTTCTTGAAATCGTTATTACAATCCCACCGCTGTCACCAAAAATAGGTATGTTACGTCCAGGTAACAAACACTTATTAAATTGCCCTGTCTTTGACCTTAGCTACGGCTAATTGGTCAGGGATTCGGGCTAACGATTCGATGGATAAATTTACTTCTTAAATTGTTCTAATTTTGAATAAAAGTTAAATCGCAGATCTGTTGTGGGAATTAATTTAGGTTTTAAACATTTAATCACGTAGTCTATTTTAATTAATTTGTATTTATGGTTGGTGCTGCAAATTAAGTTAATTGATTCTAAATACTCGTTTGTAAAATATGCTCCTTGGCCGGGTTTAGAGTACCCCTGCTATTGGGCCTGGAGTTTTCTCAAGGCAGCTTTGCGCCCTCCACGCTTATGCTTTCCCATGAGACGGTCAGATGCCACGGAAAGGAATATAAATGTAGAGTTCGCGGTGGTCCGCGTTACTCCTTGTTCGGAATGGATTTAAGGAAATGGTGAGTCAGCAGTGGTCCGCGTTACTCGCCGAGGTTAGAGATTGGAATGGTGAGTCCGCAGTGGTCCGCGTTACTCGCCGAGGTTAGGGATTTGAGGGTCATCACTAGAAATATACAAGGATTTCTTCTTACTCACTATTACTTTTACACTGGCTAGAAGAGTTTGAATGGTCTTTGAAGATCGGAGAGAACTGACTAAAAGGGCTACATTTCGGTCCTCTTATACTATGTCGATGCTCCTTTCAGTGCTATTCCCAGGGGTTGGAGAGGACGAGTTCCTCTGGCCCAATTGGCTAGGAACTCCCCGTCTCTCACACTCCTGGTGCCTTATAAGGAGTCTGCCCTTACAATATTTATTATCTAATGTGGTGATAGGGGTTGGAGAGGGCAAGATTCTGGTGCTGGTTGGCTAGGTTTTGCCATCTCCTACGAACCCGATGTACTAGAGGGATTTTTACCCCTTATCTCAAACGAGCGAGGGGCCATTTCCCCGCTTTCTTATCCTGAACCCCCACTGCAGCGGATCTGGCTGAGCCATGCAGTGACGTCAAGAGTGTTGCATATTTGGGGACGTAACAGTACTGACCTCAATATCGAACTCTCCGCACACAAAGAATATATGTAGATTTTTTCTTCCCATGCGCACTATGCGATCTTTCACGAGACAATGATATACCTAGTCGGGCAACAGCGTAGCAGTGAGACTCCTGCCCCCCTGCTCATCTGTGTGTGTGACGCCTCACACCTCGCTAATTGGTCGAGGCGCGACACTACTACCAGTCAGTATCGTATAGCTGGACGACGCGTCGTCTATGCACTAGACGAAGAAGTCGGCGAGCTGTTCTCACGATTAAATACGATTTCCCGCCACCAATAAACAATACCGAAACACCAGACAAAAAAGAAAACTACAATAAATAAATAAAGAAATAAATAAATATCAACGTGAATCCTGCACAATCTTTCACCAAAAAAAAAAAGGAAAATTATCATTCATCAAAGAAACTCAAGTAACAGCGTCAGTTGCGATAACGAGAGCGAAACATCGGATGTTAGATTAATTCTTTTTATTAAGCCGCCCCACGTTGGGCGCCAAATTTGTAACCACTTTTTCCACCTTCTCTGGCTCCAGCTCCCGCGGATAGTCACAAAAGCCCGTGATCCCGCGTGCTGGACGCCAGTCTCGAGAAATAAATTATTTCCCGAGACAAATTTAATTCGCACGCGGAATATACGGGGCCGGCCCGGCTTCGCTGCAGCCTTGGCAATTGATAGAGGGGATGGGTTAGCCTGAGGTGTCTCGCACAGTAAATCTCAACTCGTCCATTTAGGGAATCAAAAATATAATATCAATTTATTGTAGTGATGAAAAATATGATTAGCCAAGAGGTACTTTCGGAAGGACGGTTGGGAGGCGACAAACGGTAACGTGCTAGATTCCCTTCGATTCAATTCTTCTTAAAATATTTCACAAAGCTCTCGGACTGGCGACAACATTCAATCGAAACTAATATGATCACGCCAAATAAACAATTTAAAATAAATAATCAGATAATTCACACAGAAGAAACAAGTAACGAAATCACTTAGATCAGTAAAAGATGCGGTAAAGAAATTGACGGAGATGAATAAAATAACGGCGATCAATAAAATAAATAAGATGAATTAAGTAACGGCGAGAAATAAAATAAACATGGTAAATGAGATAACGGCGATCGATAAACTAAATTAGAGAAATGAAATAATGGCGATAAAAAAATTAAATAGGACGAATAAAATAAGAGTGATCGATCAAATACATCAGATAAATTGAATAACGGCGAGAGATACAAACCAGACGATAAATAAAATAAGGATGATTAATGAAATAAATACGATAAATAGTATTGACGCGGGAAATAACACAAATACGATGGACTTCTCAAAATCGACGATACGCAACTCTGACACACAGAACTCTTAATGCACTCGCATTTGCAATAAATAAATATTTAAACAAAAGAGAGAAACTATACAAGGGAACCCCTTCGACGATCCTTTTATTTTCGTGAAGCGAATTACTTGTAAATTTGAAATACCGGGTGGTAGCTATTTGACCGCTATTTTCGAATAGACGTTGGACTAGTAATGTAGCTTCAGTAATGTGTAGTCTATGCATCACACCAGCCGTAGGAGTCTCCATAAAACAAAAATAGTTTTTTGAAAGTACAAGCCGTACCATACCTCTACGCCATTCAGCACAAAGTTATCCTGATTCAAAACGTTACTGTGTAAATGTCACGATTATTCAGACCGATATTAATACTATTCGATGTACCTGGTAGAGTGTAAAACCTGCCAGGGGTGTCAGCGTACAATAGTGCGATTGTTAAGTGAGAATTTTCAGCCGCCGGTCCATAATTAAGTAACGTCACAATATATGCATCGTAGGGATGTGCCTTGTTTGGCGATGTCACGAATTTCTGGTTAACATACGAGTATATGTCTACCTGATTGAAAAGGCTATGTAGGAAGTTATTAGTAGGTGCAACGTAGTATTTTGACTCATCTGTTCATATAACCTTAACATTTACATTTACATTGTATGCACCAGGTCCAGGTATTCTTCATCGTGGCCACTTACGATAATTGCAGGAGGTCCGTCATGCGTGAGGGATGATACAGGCTTGTCGTGTATCCATTCTGATGCTTCTATACGCTTCTGTGTTGGAGGTATAGTAAATAAGTACCGGGACGACGTCGGTATTTAAGAGTCTAAACTACAGTATCTTTGTGTTCAGTAAAATATTCACGTTACCTGTAATATCCATTACTACAATCTGTGCTTTTATTTTGATACAATTAATAATAAAGATTTGTTTTATTTTCGAACAACGTATACCTCTCCCTCTCCGTCACATACGCAAGACTTCGTCGACTCGCGGCTAAAGCCTTGGATTAATTGGACTTCTGAACGACTTACCTGACACACGACGAAAACGTTACAATTAATACGAAAGAGTTCGCTGCACAAGCTAGACGACGCTGTGGGGTTACGACAGAACCTCCTTCTTCCAGACGATTTAAAACCAATTGTAAAACAACATTTCTTCAAAGCTCGTACACATCTAATAAAACTAAAAGGTATGAAGCAGGTAAACTAATGTGCGAAACTAATGATTTCAGAAAGAAACTCTCGTTAACATTAGAAATCGGATTCTTGATACGGTTCGTGAACATTTTATGAATACAAGCAGTTCATTTTGTGTGTGGCACAATTGATAGACGAAGCTATTGGCCTTATTGGGATGTTCAGCTTGCGTATTTTTGGGAAAGTTTACATTCTAGCTAAATTCGTAATATCAGATTTTAAATAATGATAGTTTAATTTCTGAATTTTGCTCGTTTTCAGATATTTAAACGTCTAGTAACTATTTTTTATACAATTTGAGTTGGATTCATTGCTACAATCTTGTAAATAGTTTCATCAATTAAGAGTGCAAGGGATTCTTGTATGTAATCAATAAAGTTTAGAACAACAGTGCTATTGGCTCTGTCACCGCTGGTTATTTTTAGATCAGGATATAAAGATAAAGAAATATCTTGGTATCAAGTATGACACTACGAGTGTCTTTTTTGTGTCAGTTGTAATGGTATTTCTACGTTAGCATTAAATTTTAGTCTTCTGAGGGGAAGAATTCGGGCTCGAACACTTAGATAATTAATTGTAGACTTCTATAGGAGGTATAAGTAGGATTTATTCAATAATTATTATAGAATTCTGCGGTGTTAGGCTTTTTGGCGCCTTTAGCCGTACAATTGATTTGTGCCGTGTAATCGCTCTGAAGGTTCCGCGCTCTTCTTTACCCGTGGTGTTATCGGATTCCGACTTCTGCGCTCAGCGGTGGATGTCCCAACTAGGGAGAATCGAGCTCGCCGTCTTGATCTCTCGCTCCCCTGGCTGCTGATGCGCGGTCTGCTTGGCTTGATTTGCTGTTGCTGGCGAGTCGGTCAGCTGGTATGGACGCCGGGTCTATGTCCGAGTCCGCGTTGTATTGCGAATTAATTAAAATAGTTTGTTTTTCGTGCTGTTTCGCGTTCGGGCTCCTTGATTTTTATGGTGGTGCCGTCCCCGTTAGATTTCCAGTGTGTTTTATAGTAGTGATAGTGATCCCGGTTTGCGAATAATATACTTTGTGTGTCGAATGATGACAGTTTCCGTCTCGCAATTTTCCAGTGACCCTTAATTATTTAGCAATTAGTTATCGGATCTCTCAAGAAATCTTCAGTGTAGGACGTGGATGTTCCAGTTGTTTTTCTCTCTTGGTGAGTTTGGTCTTTTAATATATCTTTCTCTTATCCTTTATGTCTGTTGAGTGGTGTCGTTCTCCTCCGTCGCGCTTGACAAAACTACTGAAATTGTTTCTCGCCTAATTATTTTCCTAATTATCTTAAAATTCTAAATCGAGTTTCTATGGGTCGGGCTCACTAGTGCCCTCCTAATCCTATTTATTAATTAATTTTCCTAGCTCTGTTTCAAAATCTTATTCCAAGAGTCTCTCCTTTCTTGAAGCGGTGATTTATCACGAATTTCAAATTTACTGTATCAAGTCTTTATGTTATAATTTTTCTAACTGTTGTTTGTCATTCTGTTTTCTTTTTCAGTGTTGTCCCACCTTTACCTTTCTCCAAGTTTTTAATTTAGCAACCTCTCGGTACCGCTGTTACGTCCTGACGTAACGTCGCGTTTATTTTTTTCATTTCGATTACGTTAAATTTCTCCTGCTTTAGTTTCGCTACAGTAAAAGTAACTTCCCAAATTTTTCCTTCATTCTCGAACTTCTTAAGAAGAGAGGAGAGTGATTTTAGCGACGAAGATCGGAACAGGGTGAAGATGCGGCCCTACCGACCGTCTCCCGGGAAGAATTAATCTTGTAAAGATGGAATTTTTCGGCGCTCCCGGTCAAAAGGCAAACTTTCAAACCATGGGATCTACTGCGTAGACCCGGTTATCGACTGCCATTTATGGATCTATGATTCAGCGCGGCCTTACCCTCAATCCTAGACCAGGGGTTCGGCTAGTCGCCGTCGGGGCGTTGTTGGTCATAAGGGAGCGGTTGGAGGGAACGATATCACGTGACCAAGCGACCGCACCCTTTCTTCTCGCTCTTGCCTGAAATCTTCTCTCTCTCTCTCTCTCTCTCTTTACAAAGATGACGAAATCACGAACAATTATTAACTAAGCGAAACAATTAACAAAAGTGGAGGAACTGTTGATTTAAACGAAAGAATTATGACTATTAAAATGTTCACACGAATACTCTAGGTTAAATATCAGCAGCAAAAAGAACAATTATGCTTCCATATGGAAACTACCCATGGCTGTCACTCGAAAACGAGTACAACCCACATCAAATTAATGAGCTTACCAAGTATAGTCGGGTAATAGAAGAAAGATCAGTATATCAGGATTAATTCCCCTTTTCTCTTGGGATTGTATTAATATGTCTCTCGTAAAATATTGGAATTTATAGTGAAAATACCATCATAAAGATATAAAACATGTTATGCCTATATATTAACATGTCTCTCGTAAAATATTGGAATTTATAGTAAAAATACCATCATAAATATATAGAACATGTTATGCCTATATAGAAAGGATAAAGGAAATATTAGGATTAATTTATGGTAAAATAGCGAAAAAAAGACAGAAAAACGAGAAAGAGATAAGACTAAAATTGAGTTGCAATGAAGCTTCTGCTGCAGGAAAGCGGGGCTGGCCGACTCTCCGCGCAACGAAAACGCCTTGCGCGAGGTCTGAACAGCGATCTAGCTGACTTGCGTACGAACGAAATGTACGAGTAACCAAGCTAGGCGAGTCGTTCTGAAGAGAAGAACTCTCTCGCTCTCTCTCGTTTTCGTGTATAAAAATACTTGTTTTACCAGCAAATTATATATATGGAACATGTTACACATATATATATAGGATAAAATGAAATATTAAGATTATTTTACAGCTGAATACCCATAAGTAAGACTAAACGAGAAAGAGGGAAAAACTATAACATGTTTCAATAAAGCTTCCTCTGCAGGAAAGCGAGGCTAGGCGACTCTCTGTGCCACTATGAACGCCTTATCGCTAGGGCTGAACGGCGATCTAGCCGACTTGGGTACGAACGAAATGTACGAGTAACCAAGTTAGGCGAGTCGTTCTCAAGAGAAGAACTCTCTCGCTCTCTCTCGTTTCCATGCATAGAAATACTTGTTTTACCATCAAGTTATTTATATGGAATACATTACACATATATAGACAGGATAAAATGAAATGTTAAGATTGTTTTACAGTTAAATACTAAAAGTAAAACGAATCGAGAAAGAGAGAAAACGGTAACGCGTTTCAATAAAGCTTCCTCTGCAGGAAAGCGAGGCTGGGCGACTCTCTGCGCCACGACGAACGCCTTATCGCTAGGGCTGAACGGCGATCTAGCCGACTTGCGTACGAACGAAATGTACGAGTAACCAAGTTAGACGAGTCGTTCTCGAGTAAAATCCTTCTCTCTCTCTCTCTCGCTCTCGTTTCTATAGCACGAGAATAATCGTCTAACTAACAAATTATTTAAGAAAACTTATTAACTATAAGAAATCTAACGTCTAACTAACAAATTATCTAAGAAAACTTATTAGCTACAAGTAGAGTAATCACTAATTTAACGAATAACCAATGATGCTTGGAATAAGCCATAACTCAACAAAACCATTTATACTAATAAGAGATTAACGCAGAAATCAGGTTGCATACGTCGAAGTTAACTACAGAATCTGTAACAAAATTACTACTAGTGGTTTCATGTGAAGGATTTAATTAAGTTCCGTACAAACGCTGAAAAACTAAGCGATTACCATAGACACATCTACATAGAAGCGAGCATAAGGATATTACCTAGACTAGGAAACTCTATCGAAAGTAGGCCAAGAAGCGGGGTGGTAAAAATCGCCTCATTTTCAGGGGGAAAACGCCTCGAACGCGTTCCCTCACCTAATCGCGTGGTCCTCTGTGTAGCACATCGCGCTGACAAATCAGAGCGCACCATACCGATGCACTTGCATAGATCTATGGCTCTGCATGTCGAGAAGCTACTCTGCGGAGTAAGGGGAATGAATACGTGTATGGTCGAGATAGACCACGGGGAAATTCTTATAATCAGGATAGGGTTTTATCCCTTCTTTTCTTTCACGCGCTTGACGACAAGAATTTTCGACGCTCAGGAGCCCTATAAAAGGCCGCGAAAATCGGCCGGCGACACTTTTTCACGGGGAGTCAAGTAACACAGTTTCACGGGGGGTTAAGTAGAGGACTAATCACTAGCCTGGCAGTCAATAAGTCGCCGGCAGTGAATTAGACTTTTCCCAAGGCAACAAGTAGTACTGTTTGCCGGGAAATAAAGTAGTACAGAACGATAATTTTTCACCACGGCTTAATTTTCACAAAGTATAGTTTCAAGTAGTACAGAGTAAGAGTACAGTACTTATAATTATTAACGCTTGTAAAATCGGGAATATTGAACGTGCAACATTCAACTACTCATGTAGCTTTATTTCAATAAATAATTATTAATACGCACCAACGCCTACGTTCGATTTTGAGTCTGTCTGACTACACTAATCTACGTTCAACCAACATTCAACCGCAAGAACCACAGCAACAAACAACCGTAGGTATAATTTTCAATTACCAACTAAAGTGAAATCTTGCTCCGCGTGAAATTGTCATTCAAGTCCCTCCCCATTATTCGTGAAGTGATTATCCCCAACCAAGAACAAAACGCACTCCAGCCCTATCCCGAGTAATTTTCCGCGAGGTTAGACTCAAAAACGGGCTTGCGTCTTCGGTATTTTCTCGGCGGGTGTGGTAAAGGGAGAATTTATTCTCCTTGACCAGAGCACTGAAAAGATACACCGAAACGTGAAATCTATGTTAAATTCGTGGGTTCGTAAGATAGGCCGCGATTTTGACGTAACACCGCAAACAAACCTTTCAAACTTATCGCTGTGCTGCGTTCACAATTCTTCTTATAAACTATCCTGACTTATTGCTAATTATTCTACCTAAATTTTCTTACACTATTTTCTTAATTCTCCTAAGCTAAACCCTAATTATTTATTTTAATGCCCCTAACTTCCTCTTCATAAATTGTTCCTTTTAGAATATTTTCCTTTTTTTACCTGGTCCGATAATGTTTACTATTAATTCTTATATTTGTTCCTCCACTAATTTGCACTGTATATTTTATTTGTCAAAGTTCTAGTAATTTTGTAGGGCTGACTCACACCCTTTTCTGTTTAAAGTTCTTAGATTTTTACTGGATTTCTGGATATTTTAAAAGACTTTATGGTTGCGCACCAACGAGCTCTGACTCTGTAGATAGTTGAAAACGAATAAGAGTCTCTCTGTTTGAAGCTGGCTTATATACCTTTCTCTCCTTTCCCACTCTCTTGTTTTAACTACTCTTATCCTAATATCCTATGTGATTTCTTTTGTTTCAGATTGCCCCGCCACCGTGCCCCTTCGTTCCCCTCACTGCTCGAGTGCGGCCAGCCGGTCGCTGACCCGCTGTATTTCGGCAGTGAGGGAATTCAACAGGATTCAACCTGTTTCGCGGTCTCGCATGGACTTTACTGCGAATTTATCCTTTCTTATCTCTTTTATTTGTATTGATTTTTGTTTTATTTTATTCTTTTCTTCCTTTATCCTTTCCAGGTCGTGACTACGTCACACAGTATAATGTAAGTTACTTCAAATATCAGTTAGTGAGCATCTCGCATTATTTAACTTGTCGATCTGAATCAAATATGACTGTGATTCCAATTCAAAAATGATTTTACGAATGCCAGCTTTGGTTTCTTATGCGTATAAGTAAGGATAACAAAATCTAGGTTCGTACGATAGAAAATACCGGATAGATTTATCAACCAGTATTTTGTAAGACTGCCGTTAGAGTTGTGAGTTCGCTCACTGTCAAAAATTATCTTAAATGGATAAATGGAATTCTTATTTGTTGTTATGTTAGTGATGAAATTGATTGACTTTAAATTTGAATTGAATTGACTTTGGAACTTGTTGAACTTTTATACTGACCATCACCAATGTCGTAAAATACTCATCTAATTTATAACGAAAGTAGTCACACCATCTACATACGATAGTAGAATAAGTCCAAGATCGCGAGACTTGTGGGCGTGGTCTCCCCTCTCCCTGCTGGCTTGTGATTGGTCCCCCCACCTCCATACCCCCACTTCTGCCCTGCACCTGATTGGTCGCCCCACCCTGAGACCCCGACTGACGCGCCACCTAGGTGACACGTGCGCCATCTGTCGGACGCTTGTTACTGATGAGCCATCTATTGTAAAAATTCGACAGGAGGTATGTTACCGACAGCATGTAAACAGAGCGAGTTACGGACGGATGGTAATGTAGATTTGGTGCAGCTAGCGATAAGTAGATTGGGTCCTACATGCGATACCACAGATTGGGCCCTACCATAAAAAAAGAGGATTGTAGCTTGACATCGGTAAAAAGATTTGCGTCCAGTCGTGTGCTACACATCCGAGGTTTTGCTTTTTTTACTATTTGACACTAATTAAAAATAAATCTTTCGATACTTTAAAATCAGTTATTGATATTAATAGTAATAATAATAGATAAAAACATTTGAAGAACAAATATGTTTATTGACAATAGTATTATGTATACAGCTTTAATAACTTGTGACGTAGTCACAATCCTACAAGACATAAAAGAAAAACAGAATAAAATACCAATAAACAAAATCATTGATAATACCTGAAAAGGATAAAAGGAAACAAAATAAAATTTAAAAACACAAATTCATACAAAAATAATCGTTTATTCATAAAAGAATCAGAAATGTCAGAAGATACGTGAGAAATGATAAAAGTCTCAGCAGAATCCAGTAGACACCGCGAAACAGGATGAAGCCTGTCACATTCCTTCGCTGCCGAAAAATAGCGGGTCAGCGACCGGCTGGCCTCGCTCGGGCAGTGAGGGGATGTAGGGGCAGGATGGCGGGGCGAGCTGAAACAAAAGAAATTACATGAGACAATAGAAGAGAAGAGTTAAAATAAAAGAGTGGGAAAGACGAGGAAGGTATAAAAGCAAGCTGCAAGCCAAGGAGGGCTCTCTTATCAGTTCAAACCACCAACCAAGCCAGAACTCGCTTGTGCACCGATATCAAAGTCTTTTTTTTTTATATAAATCCAAAAGATTCATATTAAATCTGAGAAGTTAACAGACAAGGTGGTGAGTTAGTCGACGAATTTATTAAGAACATTAATAAATAGAAAAACACAACACAAGTGAGTGAAAAGAATCATATAAAGATTAAGAGCGGACAGTATCGGACCGGTTGAATAGAACAAGAAAGATTCTAAAAAGCCGGATTAAGAAGAGAAAGTTGGTGGCATTAGAATAAATAATTAGGGTTTAGTTTAGGAGGATTAAGCAATTAATATAAGAAAGTTTAAGTAGAATAATTACGAATAAGTCGGAATAGTTCATAAGAAGAATTGTTAACGCAGCGTATCGATAAGTTGGAAGGACTGGACTTGTAGCACCGAGAAGTTTAGAAATCAGAACTCGCAGTCAGGTGAAAAGGGGGTAATAAAATAAAAAAGAAAAAAAGAAATCAAGAATAACAGACAATTATTAGCGAGATTGCAACATAGAAGCAGGATCCGGTAGAGGAAAAATTTGGAAAGCAACTACCGCATTAAGAAGCAAAAGTGCTTTCGAGTCAAAATTTGAAAGAAAGCTAGGAAAATTAATTAATGAATAGCATTAGGAGGGCATTAATAAGGCCGACCCATAGGAACTTAATTTAGAATTTTAGGACAATTAGAAAAACAATTAGGAGTGAAACAATTTCAAGAGTTCTGTAAAGCGCGTCGCATGAAAACGACACTACCCAACAGACATAAAAGAGAAGAGAAAGATAAATTAAAAGATCAACTCACCATGAGCGAAGAATAATTGGGACGTCCGGATCCAGCACCGAAGATTTCTGGAAGAATCCGTCGACTCTAGGATAAAGGATTAATAATCCTCAGGAATAGTGACACTGCAACTGTCATTATTCAACACAAGAGAGAAATCACTCGCGAACCAAGAGCACGATTACTTAAGAAAGACACGTCCGAAACACACGGGAGCGGCACAGATATCACCACCAAAGAGACCGAGCACGGAGCAACACCAAAAACAAAGTTTTTTGATTATTAAATAAAACGACGCGTACGCGGACACAGACCCGGCGTCCATACCGGCTGACCGACGCGCCAGCAACAACGACGCAAGCCCAGCAGACAGCACGTCAGCAGCCAGGCGGGAAAAAGATCAAGACGGCTGAGCTCGATACCGCCTAGTTGAGATATCCACCGCTCAGCGCAGAAGTCGAGAATCTGATAACCTCGCGGGTAAAGAAGAGCGTGGAACCATCAAAGCAATTAAACACCACTGATAAATTGTAAGGTTAAAGGCGCCAAAAAGCCTCACAACACAAAATTCTATGCAACTTATTGAATAAACCTTACTTATACCTCCTATAGAAGTCTAAAATTAATTATCGTCGTGTTCGAGCCCGAATTCTTCTCCTCAGAAGAATAAAATTTAATGATAACGTAAAAATACCGTTACAAACTCTAATTTAGATTAAGCGAAACATGGGATGACGACGAGACGGGGCAGCACATAATTAATACAGTCATACAATAATTATCTTATCATCTACAATTAGTAAAATTAATTATTATCTTTTACACACATGTGTTATTATGTGAAGTATTAAATACTACTTTTTAACTAGTTTGTACACTCGTCTTCCGATTATTATTCGATCGGATTTGTAGCTACTAGAGCCTGTGAGTGTTTTTTCACTTCATGTGTTATGAATGGAATACAAAATACCTTCAACTCCAGGAACAGTATATCGAAATATTCAATGAATGACGGATCAACTCGATGGCGTACAGCCTCACACAGATTAGAGCTATTCTGTGTTAAGAGTTCTCTAACGCGCACTTGATCCACATTTTTGGCTAACTCTTTATCGGGAATTGAATAAGTAATTCAGCACATAGAATTTCGATACAGTTTTTCACATAAGAGGTGTAGCGTTGGAGCCGTCTCAAGCGCTCCTCGACGCACACTGTTACGGCACATAACCCAGTCAAATGATTTCTTCTGTATCACTATAGCCGGTGAATAGATGTTCTTCTTCTTCGCTGGCGGTGGTTCCACTTGACTCTCTTCGTTCTGGTCGACACTGTCCTCAGTTGTTGGCTTATCAATGCACCGATCGAACACAATGAATTTGGACCCGAACGATGTTGTAAAGTATACCTCGAAGTCTCCAAATTTGAGGGTATTTGGGGTACGGTAAGCGGTCCGCTTACCATAATTCCTACACTCCTTGAAATATGAGTCTATTTCAGGTAGTGCATCCTGTAGTTTACCCCAGGTAGTGATATCGAGGATGATTCCTCCCGATGAGTTATTATTCTGTAGCTTGATGATTGGTACGACATTGCCGTTGATATGCGGTTGAAGTCCCACACTTATCTTCTTTGTTTCTGAATAATTCAGATTGTATGTTGTACCGAGAAGCAGTGGTATCTCGAGATTTTTCTTCTCATCGGCAGATATAAACCGGTACATGGCGGCCACACCCATATCGGCGGAACTCATATTGAGCAACACGCGTAAACTTGACGAAAGAGATGGTGGTCGGAAATATATCGCTGCTAGTTGTGGTTTCTAGTGTGTCACGGGCCTGATTCCCGGTTAGCCCTTTTAACGATTCATTTTAGAGGCAAGTATGGATAACCATATTGTATATTACTGAATGGAGGGGCGGAGGAAAACTTGTAAACAGACTGTTCAGATAAATATTTTAAGTTATGTATGTTCGTTTTGACAATACAGCTTGATTCCAAAATGCAAGAGTCCAAGACGTTATATGCACTATCTTGAAGACAGACTGTGTAGGTGTATACATACATTAAAATTAGGGATACGAGGTCTGACAATACAGACTGCTACCGAAAATGAAGGAGTTCGAGAGCTTGTATTTACTGTTATGTAAACAAGTCTACGCTACTGTAGACAGAAAGTGCAGGTGTATACATAAATTAGGGATGCTCGTTCTGACAATACAGGTTGCTTTCGAAAATGTAGAAGTATGAGAGTTCGTATTTACTAGTTTGTGAACAGATGTATATAAAAATTGAAATGACTAATGCTCGCCCCCACAGCTTGTTACAGAAAACGTAGGAATGCAAAGACTCGTATTTAGAGGGTTTTGAAAATGGTTAGCACAGAATTGTGTAATGCATAATAAAGGGTGGTTAAATTGTAAGGGCCGATGTTGAATGTGAACCACACCTAAACGTCAAGTTTTTTTCTGCATTTCATTTGACATTTCTCAATTTCAGACTAACTCCATTTGAACCATGGAAAGATACACAATCGAGCAACGCGTTAAAGTTATTCAGGCTTATTATGAAAATGGGCGTTCAAATCAAAATGCATATCGTGCACTTCGTGATTTTTTCGGTCAATTTAATCGTCCAAATGTGCGTACAATCGGAAAAATCGTGCAAAAATTTGAGCAAACCGGGTCTGTAGGAGATATTAAAACACCAGTGCATGCTCGTACAGCTCGTACTGCAGAAAATATTGCTGCTGTTCGCGATAGTGTGGCTGAAGAGCCGTCCACCTCAACTCGTCGTCGTGCCCAACAATTGCACCTCTCACGCTCGTGGTTGATGAACATTATGCATAAAGACTTGCATTTACACGCTTATAAGGTGCAATTGACTCAAGAACTAAAGCCTCTTGACCATTCCAAACGTCGTCAATGGTCAGAATGGTGGCAAGATATGGCAACAGTGGATGATCAATTTTCGAAGAAAATCAACTTCAGTGATGAGGCACATTTTCACCTCAGTGGATTCGTCAATAAGCAGAATTGCCGCATTTGGGCGAATCATAATCCAAGAGTGATTGTCGAAAAACCAATGCACCCACAAAGAGTGACTGTTTGGTGCGGTTTATGGGCTGGCGGCATCATCGGGCCGTATTTTTTCCAAAATGAGGCCGGTCAGGCAGTTACTGTGAATGGTGTTCGCTATCGTAAGATGATAACGAACTTTTTATGGCCCGAATTGGAAGATATGGATGTGGGCGATATGTGGTTACAACAGGACGGTGCCACTTGCCACACAGCTAACGAAACAATGGCTCTTTTGCGCGACAAATTCAATGGCCGTGTTATCTCACGTGGTGGCGATGTCAATTGGCCGCCAAGATCATGTGATTCGACACCGTTGGACTTCTTTCTTTGGGGTTATTTGAAAGAAAAGGTGTACGTCGATAAGCTAGCAACAATTCAAGAGCTAAAGGATGAGATAATTCGGCACATTAACGGCATAGAACCTCAATTATGCCTAAGCGTCATCGAAAATTTGGACCATCGGATGGAGGTGTGCCGCCGAGGTCGCGGCGGCCATTTGGCCGATATTTTGTTCCATACATAATTGAATCATATCATATTATCATAATAAAAAGAATTGACAATAATTTCCTAAATAATTTGTGTTTTATTCAAAATCAACATCGGCCCTTAAAATTTAACCACCCTTTACATAATATACATATAATATATATAATTTATATATAATAATATAATATAATATAATACTATATATAAATAATATAATTATATTCTTTATAATAATATATTGTAACGGTAATTTTCAACGTTATCATATATTTTATTTTTCGTGGGAATTCGGGCTCGACACTGAACTAATTAATGTAGACTTCAGAGTGGTGAAAAATGATGTTTTATTGGTGAAGAAAAATTTATCGCCAGACCTCCTTCTTTTTATATTACAATTATCAAATTTCCGAGGATTCCCGTTGACGCTTGGGATGCACCGATTAATTTCACAATTTATATATTTTATTGGTGATGCGCGGGTTCTCGGTATTACTCGAACGTCTATTATGGTTCGTGGCGCAGTTCCACTATAACTATATTTCGTTCGTCGCTATATCTATCCCGCACAGCTTGCTTTCCTCGCTCGCACTCACTCCTTTATTACTCGGTGTTACACAGTGTTATCCGATATTTTTCGCTCTGAGATTTCACTTCTCGTTCACGCCAATTTGCATTTTCTCTTATTATAGGGTGTATGAACCCTATTTACAATTCTTTAGCACTCTTACGCTTCTCTCGCTCATCCCCTCGTCTTATTTATTCTATGTTTTAGTGCTACTTATTCTATATTTAATTACGACTATCCTATTTCTATGTTTCTGACTTTTATCTTTTGGTCTCGAAAATCAGGGAATTCCCTCGATTTTAGTTATGATTATTTCGGCTTATTCGGGCGCAAATTCCCGGTATTTCAGAGCTCGAGCTATGGTTACACACTCACACACCACACTACTTGTATAGAGTGTAGAAACTCTATTTACAATTCTTTCTCTTTCTTTCTCGTCTTCCTTGCACTCTGTCTCCGTTCTACTTAGGTGATTTTGCGTTTTGCAGAAACTTTCGCTGGTTTAAAAATCCGATCGACTTCTTTCCCGAAATCTTTTCACTGAATATAATGCACTTATACTATATGCTTAACGCTATCCTCTTATTACTATTTCATTAAATACTGCTCGCAGTTGATGCACTTAATTTCCTATTCCTATCTCTATTCACCTTATACACTAACTTGATTTTTATCACTTGTTACTGTTAATTATCTAGTTATTTCTTGCCTGTCTTTTTCTTTCTCGCGGGCTGCTGGGTGTCACCCACTTGTTTTTACTTTTCCTGTGCTCACACCGACTCTACTAGATGTAATTTATAAATAACTCCTGAATTTCTACTTTTTAATTAGAATTCTTCAATATTTAGGTTTTTCGTGATAAGAGGACGATCGAACCAAGAGAGCTCCCACTCTTCGCACCGGCCTTTTATACCCTTCCCCTCGCTCCGCTTTGCCCTACGTCATCAGATTCTTAGTTTGAATTTCGACGCATTTCCTGGTTTCGGCGTGCGCCGTTATCGCGCTCACCGCCTTCCCCTCACCGCTTGGCCAAAATCAGTTGGTCGCTGTCCTGTTGTTATATCAGCGAGGGCATTCCGATGGCGTGACGTCGCATGTTTTTCACGCGAGTTCGGTGGCCTATTGCCCGCGAACTTCGGTACACTTGTACCGAAGCCTTTTCACAGGTGTTCTTCTGTTTCTCTATATTCCGAGTCTGTTTTGCCTCCTCGAGCTGTTCGAAATACCGAACGATGCCTGAAACCCTATGTTCGCCTCGATGATTTTTGTATAACATCCTGCGCTAGTACGTGTAACTATGTTACATTATCCCCCGAGATTCCTGAAGAAATTGCTCTTCGCAACTTCCTTCAGGATCTCCTACCCGCTAACATTTTCGGTCTTCCTTCTTTTTATTCTCCCTCATATATGTTCCCTTTTTATTTATTATTCTCATTCTTTGCTCCAATAAGGAGAAAGATAGAAAGACACATATTGTTTGGGAAACAAACGGTTGATAACTTATGAATATTTTGATGCTGTGATGATGATAATAATCATAATAATAATAATCGTAAATGTATATACCGTCTATATAGAATCATAATACTATATACAAGAAATGCGCGACGAACGTGCATCGGGGCTGTTAGCCTGAGCGCGTGCACCTCCCAACATTCTTTTATTACTATTTTTTTTTTTTTTTTTTTTTTTTTTTTTTTTTTTTTTTCGCTTGGGGTTATTATTATCCCGTGTGGCTAGTATACCCACCATTTCTGTGGACCAGGCGCTTCCAGTTTTCCGGCTCCTCCTTAGTTCTCTTTTTTTTTTTTTTTTTTTTTAGACTCCTTTCTTAAATAAAACTATCGCTTATTGACGTTTCATTTCTTAAGTCTAACTATCGCTTATGAATAAAAGGGGTGCTACGCTTCCTTATTCTAAAATCAAAACACAAATGAATTGTAACGCGAGCATGTTTCTTTTTCTATTTTTCATTTATTTATCATTGTCCGTCACTGTCGTTGTCCCTGTCATCGTCGTCGTCCGTCTCGTCTGTCTGGGTTGGCGGTATTACGCCCCACTGCCTCAACACCTCCGCCGTTTCTTGATCTGGTTCCGGAGTCGCCAGCCACTCCATCACCTCTGGGTCTTCCCGCTCTTGCTCGCTCGATCGATCCTCCCACGACTCCTCGGATATCGATTCGTCCTCTGACTCTGCTCGTTCTGCCAACTGAGGTGCCGGCTCGCTAGGTCGCCTCCTCTCCTCGCGTCTTTCCTGGCGGAAATGTTTCCCCAGCCGTCCGCCATCCCGACCATAACCATAGACCGGATTATGCTGTATCCTCTTGGCCAGTTTCTTGTTTACTAACTCTTCTCCTACATCGCATCCTTGCATGTTCTTCTTGGTCGCATGCAATTCGACCCACACCACTTCTACCACCGGGTCCAACTCGTTCACATATAAGTCACACATCTGGTTCGCCATCAACTCTCCTACGAGGTTGCTTGCCTCCGCCGTCCAACAGGTCCCCACCGGTCCCAAATGGTCTAGGGCACAGGTGATAGCGAAATAGGGCTCGCCCAGATATACTCTTGGCGAAGTGTACAGGGTTTCCAGCCCGACGTATATCTTCTTCGCTAAGTCTCCTAGCCATAGCGAAATCCGACCGTCACTCTTCTTCTTCATTATCGTCGCACGCAGAAATATACTTTCTCCCTCCTCCTCTCCCTTCGACATCTGGAATAGGGCCGCCCTTCCGGCATAGACCTCCTCCTCTAGCAGACGGTGGAGTTGCGGGTGATCCTTCGGGGTTGCTGCTACCATTTTTAACAAGTTCTCCCTCCTTGCCTCCTCCTTCTTTGCCCACACATAAATCCGGCTTGGATTTTCGATGCCGATGATTTCCACCTCGTACGGCTCTCCCGGAATGAAAAATTGCACTGCGTTTTCCACAAATCGTTGCATCTTGACAAAAGATTTTAGTGAAATACAAACAAGAAAAAAAAAGTTTTTTTTTTCACAAATGCTTTTCACCCGTAAGTCTCGTTTCCTTTCTTTATTGCGTGTTCAGGTTTTAATCCATTTTGCTTGGACATAGGCCCGTCCCGCTACTTTTATATTTCCTTCGGCATCCTCGATCGTCTATCTCTCCTTCTCTGAGCCCATTTCTCCTCTGGTCATCTATTTCCGCCAATTAGGTGCTCTACTTGCTATTCCCCTCTTCTGATGGTTCATCCTTCCTCGGAATTTGGGGCGCTCTTCTCGGTACGGCCGTTTACCGTGACGTCAGAGATTATCGTCGTCGGGGTTCCGCTTCATATTCATCGACTTCTGATGTTCAAATTGCTATAATTCCTCTATAGGCTTGCGTCCGTCCTGTTGTTTTGATTTTGTCACTTCTTCTATTGTTGTCTCTCCTCGTTCGCTCATCGCTGTGTCCTTCGCACTCTCTCCTTTCTCTTCTGTACTCTCTGTCTCAGTCTGGTACCTTTTAAACATGCTCGCGTAAAATCTACCGCGCTCTTTCTTATTCTCTAGATCTACGACTAAATATGTAGCTATTCCTACGCATTTATCGATTCTGTACGGTCCCTCATATAATGGCATGAATTTCGATGTTAGCTGTTTTAACGGGTCTGATACATTTAATGCCTTAATTAAAATTAAATCGCCTACCTCATAACTCGTTAACCTATGGGATGCATCGAATTTCTCTGCCCGAAGCAGGCCTTTCCTTTCCATTCTTTCGCGTACAATCTTAATTTTCATTTCATATGTTATTCTATCATCCTCTTCTTTTTCTATACCCATCTGTTTATTCCATTCTCGTACCGGCCTTCTCTTGCACTGTAGTTCCACCGGCGTGAATTCAGTCGTGTCGTGATGACTCTCGTTAATACAATTTTCAATTATTTTTATCCACTTGAACCATCCTGCATGGTTATTTGTTAGGAAAATTCGAAAAAACCTTCCGAGTTCTCGATTCACTCGCTCGACGA
Organism: Cylloceria caligata; assembly: GCA_963942595.1. Taxonomy (NCBI): domain Eukaryota; kingdom Metazoa; phylum Arthropoda; class Insecta; order Hymenoptera; family Ichneumonidae; genus Cylloceria; species Cylloceria caligata. The sequence continues at coordinate 42,649,728 of OZ012704.1, read as the reverse complement.
TATTTCCTTGGGGGTGCCGGATCGACGAAAATACGGCCATGATACCCTCGTCCTTGAGCTTCTGTATCCAGTTCTTAGCTGTGAATTGCGTCCCATGGTCGAACTGAATTCTCCGTGGTTTCCCGTATTTTGGAATTGTTCAGTTTTCACGCTTACCAAGTACACACTCAACTCATGCACACGCTACAGTCACAATCATCTGACGCCTCGCGTCATATGGTATTTTTTGGTCCTTCGAGCCGGATCCTGGTCAAGTATATAATTTTATGCCTCGATACTCACATAAATCACCAATCAACACATGCATTACACTACAGATTGCACAACTCAGCATGCATCGATACAAGACAATGCTCAATAATAATAAAATGCTCACCCAAGTGCACTAATCATTGTTTGTAAACCATTCAACAGGCTCAACTAGTTCAAATCATGGCTGACGATAAGAAAGCGCAGTCAGACCAAAGCAAATCCTCGCAGGAAGGCGACTCACATGATGGTGATGTGGAAGCAATCGATGAAGCAACAGGCGGCACCGAGACACTCAATGTACCACCCACGGTACAGAGACCACGCACCAGATCACCATCACCAAACACCAATCACGCTAACCTCATGGAGTATAAGGTCGCATCACAGCATGCGAGGATAGCAATGATCAACCAGCTACATGATCACCTGCAAAACTCACCAGGCAGCGTTTCTGCAGAACTCACCGGCCAGTTAGAGATTTTAAATCGCACTTGGGACTGTTTTTGTAACGAGCATGATCAAATGGGAGAAACATGTAAACGTGCTTTTCTCACTCACCCGTATGTTACAGAGAAGGTGTACCAATCAGGCTTTGATAGTTACTTCAAGGCACTCACACTCATCCTGCGAAAGAAGGCAATCGCAGCAACTCAAGAGACCATATCAAGCAGAACTGATCAACAGAGTCAACCAAGTCAGCACCGATCAACATTGCCAAAAATAACGTTGCCGGAATTTGACGGTGATTTTACAAAATGGCCGGCATTCAGAGACTTGTTTGCCTCAATGGTGGTCGACAATGACCAAATCAGTGATGTAGAGAAACTACACTATTTAAAGATCAGCCTTAAAGGATCAGCCGCTCAACTGATCTCCAATGTGCCGATCAACAATGATTCGTTCAATTCATCATGGCAAATAATCAAGGACAGATTCAACAACAAAGAAAGACTCATCCTGTCTTATATTGAGAAACTCCTTAGTAACACTCGACCAGTGGCAAAATCTGCAGCCGCACTCAACACATTAGTTAGCTCAACGAAGGAAATAATCAACGCACTCAACGTTCTCGGAATTGATACAGAATCGTGGAATTATGTGTTAATTTTCGTAGTCGCTCAACGCCTCGATACATCCATGCATGAAGCATGGGAATACAAACGGAGTGCGCACAAGCAGCCAACCTCGTTTGAAGATTTGATGGGATTCATCGAATCCAGAGCGAGGGCTTTAGAAGTCATCCCTATCAACCCTGATCAATCGGCTGACAGAGCCAGCAACATCTCGAAGCACTCAACAAAATCTGCACTTCTGCCAGCAAGACCGGCTCACCATGCGTCCACTCAACCGAGGACACACCAATATCCATGCGATCACTGTGGTGGTTCGCATTACATAGTGAGCTGTGCTAAATTCAGAGAGCTACAACCTGCAGATCGCCACAAAGTTGTGACTGAACACCGACTGTGTTTCAACTGCTTTGGTCATCACAACCTCCACTCGTGCCAATCAACCATCAACTGCAAGACGTGCGGTGCCAAACACCACACGATGATTCATTTGCCATCCACCGCAAGAACCACACCAAAGTCAAATCAACCAAGCACCTCAGCTACACCTGCCACAGCTCATCCAAGCACCAGCTCACGTCAATGAGAAATTGACGTGCCATTTTGCCAACTCATCAACTCACACGGTAGAACAGCAGTTCTACTAGCAACGTGTCAAGCATTACTCATCACATCTTTCGGCACTCACCAAGTCAGATTACTCATTGATCCAGGATCAGAGCTCACCTTCGTCTCAGAACAACTTGTATCGGATCATGGGCTTACTCGTCAACACTCATCAATTCCAGTCATTGGCATTGGAAACACGAGATCAACACAAACCAGAGGTACCACCACATTAACATTACGATCAATTCATTCATCATGTGGTGTTACCATCGCAGCTCAAATACTCAATAAATTGACGAGTACATTGCCTTCAGTCCACACTCAACCACAGCAGTGGCCACACATTTCATCACTGCAATTGGCAGACCCTGACTTCTTAACACCACGGCAAGTAGATATCATCGTCGGGGCTGATTCATACGGGCTTATCATCCAGCCTGGCATCAAGAAACACTCGGACTTCTTACCGATTGCACAATCAACAATCTTTGGGTGGATTATTCTTGGTCCAGTCCCAGAGAATTATTCAACACCAAGCAACTCATACCACATCACAGTAGAATCATCAAACAAGGAAATTCAAGATCTTCTCACGCAGTTCTGGGTTCAAGAAGAAACACCATCGACAATAGATCACAAGCTCACCCCAGACGAAGAAGCGTGTGAAAAGCATTTTCAAACGACTCACACTCGAGACGAAGAAGGACGGTACATCGTGCGAATCCCGCTCAAATCATCACCATCGAGTCTAGGAGACTCAAAACTCACTGCTCAGCGATGTCTACAACGACTCATGAAGAAACTCTCAACAAATAATTCATACATCAATTTATACAACTCATTCATGAAAGAGTATGAAGAGTGTGGTCACATGATACGTGTACCATCCTACCACCAGTCAACTCAAATGAGCGAATCTGTTCATGACTATTGTGAAACCGAGACGACCTTGGCACATGATGCAGTAGCATCAGGAGGGTTGAGGGTCTCGGAAGATCAATTGTCAGAACACACTTACGCTCATCCTCCATATTATCTTCCTCATCATGGTGTACTGAAAGAAGATCGAATCACAACAAAGTTGAGAGTTGTCTTCAACGGATCCAGCCCAACGACGTCGCAAGTATCACTCAACGACATCCAGCATGTTGGAGCAAAATGTCAACGTGACATCTCAGACGTGCTCTTATGGATCCGACAGCACAAACTCATCTTTTCAACAGACATCACAAAGATGTACAGACAGATCAAAGTCCACCCGGACGATTGGGATTTGCAACGAATCATATGGCGAGATGACCAACTCAATATGGTGCCATATCACCTAACAACAGTGACGTATGGAACTCGCTCAGCACCATTCTTAGCAATCAGATCATTGCTTCAACTAGTTGAAGACGAAGGTCATCGCTTCCCGCTCGCAATTGAACCACTCATGAAAGGCAGATATGTTGATGACATATTTGGAGGAGCTGATCAGCTTGACACACTCATCGAAATCTCAAATCAAGTCACCCAGCTCTGCATGGCGGGCGGGTTGCCTCTAGCAAAATGGCACAGCAACATCGAGCAATTCATCGAGCATATCGACCACCACTCACCATCAAACTCACACTCATTCGAAGATAGCAGTACCAAGTTACTCGGCCTGTCATGGATACCTCGTGAAGACGTATTCAAGTTCCACGCAAAGCCTCCATGCTCAAGTTCCAAGCTCACAAAGAGAATCATCTTGTCTGAAACAGCACAACTCTACGATCCACTCGGGTTTCTCTCACCATTCATCATCAAGGCCAAATCATTATTACAAGAATTATGGCTGGAGAAACTCAGCTGGGACGATCAAGTTTCAGATCAGATACACACCAAGTGGACGTTGCTCAGACAAGAGCTCACTCAAGTCGATGAAATCTCAATTCCACGATGGATTCAACTCACAAGCTCAACACTTGTGGAGTTGCACGGATTCTCCGACGCATCTCAAATAGCAATGGCGGCTGCTATCTATATCAAAACAACAACTCCAGGAGAAGAAACCAAGGTTACACTCATCTGCGCGAAATCAAAAGTAACACCACTCAAGCGACTCTCCATCCCTCGACTCGAGCTCACAGCAGCACTGATCTTAGCAAAGCTCATGAAGTACGTGCAAACAACCTTGGAACTCACCAACACTCAAACGTTCCTGTGGACTGATTCCTCAGTAACGCTCACCTGGATTAACTCACACCCATCACGGTGGAAGGACTTTGTCAGGAACCGAGTGTCAGCAATTCAAGAACTAACTCCAAACAGCGTATGGAAATTTGTTCCTGGCAAAGACAATCCAGCCGATTGTGCTTCAAGGGGCATCAGTATCTCCCAGCTCCAGAAGCACCTCCTGTGGTGGACAGGACCACAGTGGCTCACAGGCGATCAATGTTCATGGCCAACTCAACACTATCAACAAGACTCACAGACTCATCAGGAGGAGCGACCGGGGGTCGCATTCACAGTGGCAATAAATCAGGACGTATATCATTGGGAGATGATATACAGACACTCTTCTCTCACTAGACTACTCAGAGTAACCGCAATATGCTTTCGAGTAAGTCAACTCATCAAGAAATTGCCAAACTCAACGCTCTTTAACCCTCTCTCGCCACAAGATATTGAGAGAGCAAGAGTATTTTGGATCAAAGCAACTCAAGCAGCATATTTCTCAACAGAGCTCAAATTGATCACCATAGCTCAACTACCAACAGCTCATCCCTTCAATCGCCTGACTGCCTATATCGACACTCAAGGCATCATTCGGGTTGGAGGAAGATTGACCAACTCACAACTGGAACTTGAGGCAATTCACCCAGCAATACTCCCACGACATTCTCACTTCACCACACTCATCATAGCAGATGCACATCACAAAACCATGCATGGAGGCACGCAACTCACCCTGAACTACACAAGGCAATCGTACTGGATTATTGGTGGTAGAGCTCCTGTACGGTCGCAGATACTCAGCTGCATAAAATGTGCTCGACAACGTGGCGTCAGAGCACAACAACTCATGGGTCAATTACCAACCAAGAGAGTCACCCCAGCACGACCATTCTTCTACTCAGGTGTGGACTACGCTGGTCCGCTGACCATCAAAACCTGGAAAGGTCGAGGCGCCAAACAACATAAAGGATGGCTGTGCATTTTCGTGTGCTTCGTCACCTCGGCCTTGCATCTGGAGGCCGTGAGTGACTACTCAACTGACTCATTCATTGCTGCATTCAGACGGTTCACTGGACGCAGAGGCATCTGCAACACTCTCTATAGTGATTGCGGCACAAACTTCATAGGAGCAGATGCCATACTCACCAAGCTCTTCACTCAAGGTACAACAGAATCACTCTCACTGCATTGCTCACTCACCAGTGATGGAACTACATGGAAGTTCAACCCACCAGCAGCTCCACATATGGGAGGAAAATGGGAAGCAGCAGTCAAATCAGTAAAATATCACCTGAACCGAACAGTAGGAGACATCGCACTCACGTTCGAGGAATTAACTACGTTGCTCATCCAGATCGAAGCAACGCTCAACTCACGACCATTGGAACCACTCACAGAAGACCCTGAAGATACTTCAGCACTCACACCAGCTCACTTTCTCATAGGAGAGCCGCTCACAGCCATACCAGAGCCATCACTCACAGATCTGAACGTTACTAGACTATCACGATGGCAACTAATACAACAAAGGCTTCAATATTTTTGGTCCAAATGGTCAACTCAATATCTCCAGCGCCAACTGTCTACATCGAAATGGCATCATCCAACGAACACCATCAAGGTCGGTTCATTAGTACTGATCACTGATGAGAGGTCTCCACCATCAAAATGGCCTCTCGCCAGAGTCACTCAACTCCATCCAGGAAAGGATGGACTGACCAGGGTAGTGTCACTTAAAACTGCAACAACAACACTCGTTCGACCAATCACCAAGCTCGCCATCCTACCAGCTCAAACTGAATGAAGAACAGATCACATTTAATCATCAACACCGTTGCTGATGGCGGGCGGAATGTTCAGTTTTCACGCTTACCAAGTACACACTCAACTCATGCACACGCTACAGTCACAATCATCTGACGCCTCGCGTCATATGGTATAGCTCGCAGGTATGCTATATCGATTTATCGACCGCGCACTCATGCATATTGTCCATCTGCTCACATCCTCGATCGAAGCTCACTCAAGCGGCCAACGCTGTTAGCGTGGCCCCATCGGCAAGACCACTCACAAGTCTCGCCTTCCATCGCTGACAGCAAATCACAAGCAAGCTGTGACGCACGTCCGTCTTCTTGATACTCTGCCGCGTGGTCGACGGATGTGGCCATTGTTCTCACTCGAGTCGCTCGCAGTACACGTTCCCGCGTAAAACTCACAGAGATATTCACTCGTTCTAATCACTTTTGTGCGCATTCATTTCTATAGTGTAATACATTCTTGGTCAAATCACCCGTGTTTAAACTCAGTGTTAGTGAAACTCATAGCAGATCATCAGAACCACAGAACCAATCACATAAACGTCAACGGCGTGGTTCGTTCGTTGGCTGCACCGACGCCATTCTGCTCAGCACCGATCATCGGCGTCCGGACTCTCATAGACTGCCGTGTGGCACTATTCGAGCTCTACAATCAGACCTTATCACCAGGATCAACCACACGGAATCACCAAGGCAACTCAGAGGCCTGAGACCCAATCACCAACAGTACATCAACACGCAGGCCAGACCAATCACAGTAATATATTAAACACAATCAACAGGTATTTTTTCATGCAGCCAATGTTACATACTTTCAATAAACGTTGAATTTATTATTGTTAAATTACTGAGTTCATTTAATTATCAGGAGTACAAATTGAAAATGCGGGATTTTTTTCTATTTTTGAACGTTTATTCTGAAAAAATGGTAACAAATGAATTATTCAAAGTATTGTCCATCGCTAGCCACAACTTTTTCCCATCTTTCTGGCAATTTACGGATACCGTCGCGAAAAAATTCGGCCGGCTTGGCTGCTATCCAGTCATCGACCCATTTTTGGGCTTCTTCGTAAGAATGGAAGCGCTGGTCAGCTAGGCCATGTGTCATCGATCGGAAAAGGTGGTAATCGGAAGGAGCAATATCTGGGCTATACGGCGGGTGGGGTAAGACTTCCCATTTCAGCGTTTGTAGGTATGTTTTGACCGGCGCTGCAACATGTGGCCGAGCGTTGTCATGTTGCAAAATTACTTTGTCGTGTCTTTGCTCGTATTGTGGCCGTTTTTCTTTGAGTGCGCGGCTCAAACGCATCAATTGAGTTCGGTATAGTGCTCCTGTGATGGTTTCGTTCGATTTCAATAGCTCATAATACACCACACCCAGCTGGTCCCACCAAATACAGAGCATGAGCTTGGCGCCGTGAATATTTGGTTTGGCCGTCGATGATGATGCATGGCCGGGGTAACCATATGATTTTTTGCGCTTCGGGTTATCGTAATGGATCCACTTTTCATCACCAGTGACAATGCGATGCAAAAAACCCTTCCGTTTTTGCCGTTCGAGCAGCAGTTCGCATGCAAAAAAACGGCGCTCGACGTCTCTCGGCTTCAGCTCATACGGCACCCAATGTCCTTGCTTTTGGATCATTCCGAGGGCTTTTATACGATGGGAAATGGCTTGTTGTGTCACTCCCAATGAATCTGCGAGCTCTTGTTGAGTTTGACACGAGTCTTCATTGAGTATTGCCTCCAATTCAGCATTCTCAAACTTTTTCACTTGGCCCGGCCGCTCTTTGTCCTCAACGTCAAAATCACCACTTCTAAACCGCACAAACCATCTCTCGCACGTTGAAACCGATGGAACATGACTCGGATAAGCCTCGGAGACCAATCGATGTGCTTCAGCAGCACTTTTCTTCAAATTAAAGAAGTAAATTAAAACTTCCCGCAAATGCTGTTTTGTTGGCACGAAACTCGACATATTGAGAGCTCAAAAAAACTATGAATTTGACACTGCGACAAATTGACACATACTGAAAATTAAAGCTATAAGACGTAGCTTTGACATGAACATAGTCACAGTACTGCCTGATGCGTATAGCGTTAGTAACGCCATCTGTTATCAAACCCGCATTTTCAATTTGTACCCCTGATAGTTATACTTGTCACCAGGATCCTTAATCTTACTATTCGCATCTGTCACTCGACATGCTACGTGTGAATGTATCGACTTGCTACCTGTCGACAGATTAAAAATAATTCCAAACTCAAACTCAGTCTCACACTCATTATCATAACAGGAATGTAGTCGTCGAATATTCGTTTAATCACCGTCGACGTGTTTGCTCTCTTCATGGGGTATAGTCTGACGAATTTACTAAATGCATCCAGTGTCACCAGGATATGTTTTACTCCACCCACCGATGCAGGCAAAGGCCCATAAAAATCTATAGAAACTAAATCCCCCGGGCCCTCTGGTATTATATTTTGCATTGCCGCGTAGCTGGTCTGTACTGCGACTTTATTCCTTTGGCACACGTCACACGTCGCCAGAATGCTCCTAGCCGCTTTTGCCAGATGCGGATACGTAAAATCCTCCTCCAGCATCCGTACACATTTTCCTGCACCGAGATGGCCATACATGGTATGGCACGCCTTAATGATGTCTCCAATCATGCTCTTTGGTATTATAACCCGCCAAATTCCGGTCTTAGATTTCTTTTGTAAAATTCCTTTTTCGAGACGAAATTTCTGATCCTCTTCTCCTTGCTTTTCTTCGCCCAGAAACTTCATAATGATTTTTAGGTCCTCTTGCTCCCCCTGGAACTCTTTTATGTTCTTCAGTTTTCTAGCTAGTTCGCGGGAAATCTTTTCAGCCACTAAACCGGCCACCATTACAACTCCTTCGCTATCGGTTAACTGTAGATCCTCGCCTTCCAGCCGTAAATCGACACGTCTTTAAGAAAATTAGAGCTTTGTGGTCTGTTTTGATGTGTATCCGGGCACCTTTTAGATACGTCCTAAATTTTTGTAAGGCCCATACAATGGCCAGCAACTCTTTTTCTGTCGTCATGTATCCTATTTCCGCTCCTTTAAGCGTCCTGCTCGCGAATGTCACCACCTTCATGTCTCCACTTTCCTCTTCCTGTGAGAGTATCGCTCCGAGTGCATACCCACTCGCATCCGTCGTTAGCGTATATGGTTTCCTCGTATCGGGGTATCTGAGCACCACCTCCTCACAGAACAGATTTTTTATTTTTATAAAGGTTTTTTCCATATCTTCATCCCATCTCCACGGTATACCTTTCTTCAATAGCTTCACCAACGGTGCCGACTCCTGTGCATGACGGTTTGTGAATTTTGTGTAAAAATTTATGAGTCCCAAAAATCCTCTTAATTGCTTTATTGTTCGAGGTCGCGGATATTCATGTATTGCTCTTATTTTCTCGGGGTCCGGTTTTAGTCCTTCAGTTGTCAGGATATGTCCGAGGAATATTACTTCCTTACGGAAGAAATGCGACTTACAGAATTTCAGAGTCATTCCGTGCTTTTGGAATCTTTCAAACAATTTTTGTAAGTGGTTCAGGTGTTCTTCATGCGATACTGACATGACTAATAAATCGTCGACGAAATTAATCACAAAATCCAAACCTTCCAGGACGACATCCAGAGCTCGTATCAGACTTGCTGTGCTCGTCTTCAGACCGAACGGTGTTACGGTAAACTCGTAACATTTTCCGTTGTGTTGGAAAGCCGTGTATTTCCTGGACTCTGGATGTAATGGTATCTGCCAGAAGCTACTTGTTAAGTCCAGCGTCGACATTACCGTATTTCCTCCACATCGTTGAAATATCTCCTCAATTGGTGGAGCGTTATTATAATCATTAATTAAATAATTATTCAATTCCCGGGCATCTAGACATAGGCGGACGGAATTATCGCTCTTCGTGACCGGCATAAGAGGATTTATATAAACACTTTCTGATTTTTGTATAATTCCCATCTTGAGCATTCTCTCTATCTCTCTCTGTACCCTCTCTCGTTGCGTTAATGACACGGGATAGGAACGGTGGAAATATGGCTTCGGATCCTTTAGCAACAGTCTGTGCTGATATTCCGTCATCCGTCCTGGTACCTTATCAAATATTTCTCTTCTCTCTTCTACAATCTTTTTAAATATCCTTCTGATTCCTGGCCTCACGTCCCGGCATTCCTCCATTTTCTCTTCAAACTCTCCCTCTGTTAGATTAACCTCTGCCCCCTCTCCGTCCTCAGAATTTTGTTTTATGTCGAACGTGGTACCCATCGTATTTATCTCCGAAGAATGCACATTTTCAGGATCGATATATCGCCAAATTCCATCCCTTAATTCTGCCACTACCTTATTGTCGACTGCTACAACTCTATTTTGAGCATCGATCGATATCTTCAACACCAGCATTGCGTCTATACCAATTAGTACCGGCCTAACTAATTTTGGCACCACCAGCATTTGTAACGTTCCAGTCGAGCCATAGGCCTCCGCCTCGACCATAATTTGCTTCTTGATACGTTCGGTTTCCCCCCCAAACGCTCCGACCACCTGCGTCGATGTCACTGGTAGAGCAGGGCACTTTTTAAAGATTTCTTCATTTTTTAAAAAAAAATTCCCGGAAACGCACGACACCTCACTTCCACTATCAATGAGACACAGCTCTGAGATTCCAGCAATTGCCACTGGTATCTCCGGACACCTGGGATGAGTCTCGTCGTACCACTTCCTCGGGCCACTCTCCATCTCTTCGTATAAATATTCGCGTGGATTTTCCATGAGCGTTAAACACATCCTCTGCTTGACCTCTTCCTTGTCGACCACCTTCGGTGCTGGCCCTCTGATATCCAGTACTCTCTGAATTCCGGCAACGTTTTCAGGCCTCATACTCTTTTCATTATCACATGAGCCTTTACCGTCTTCCTGAACTCGGTTTTCCACAGACTCAGCCTGCCCTCGCCGTTCGGTGTGCTTCTCTACCTCTCTCTGCACCGTCTGTTCTTCCCTCCTGCTCCGATCTTCTCTTCTTCGCAGGTTCTTCACTCTTCTCTTCTCTCTTTTCCTCTCGTTCATTTTCTGTCTAATACTTTTTCTTTCTTCCTTCAGCGTTGCGCTCCGTTCCTCTACGTCGATGTTCATTTTTCTCTTTTCCTCGGGCGCAACGCTCAAGCGTTTCCCGAATTGCTGTTTACGACTCCCGAGCATGCTGGTGCTGGTTCTCGTGGGATCGTGTGTGCCACAAATGGACCTTGCACCGCACGATTTATGCTATTCATTTGACCGTTCGACGGCTGCTCCTGTCTCTGTGGTTCGAATCCCGTCGGTCCGTTATTTTCCGGCCTCTGAAAACCTTCGGACCGATTTTCTTGCCAAACAGGTCTTGATGGCTGCCATGGTCCGTTATTCTGCCATGGGGGTCGATCCCCCCGACCACTCTGGTGTCCTGGTGAGGATGGAAAACCGTTGCCGCCATTGTTCGCACCACTTTCTCGATTGTCATTTCGAAAGTATGGACGTGCCGTCTGCTCACGTGCCGCTCCTCTATTTAAATATCTCTGCGGTTCGTGTGACACGTATCCCCCCATACGAGCTGTCACTCTCCTGTAATTTAATGGACCGGCCACGTCCGTGCTCTCCAGAAGTTCCAAAAACTCGTCAATATCGCAGATTTGTCGAACTCTTACAGCACTGCGTACCTCTTCATCAAAATGTTTCGCGAGACGACGTATAATATCCTCATCGCTCAATTTTTCGCTCAAATCTCGCGCATTTCCGATAACACGAGTTGCATACTCTGCCCGTGTTAACGACTGGCCTTCGGTATAAAAAGATCCAAATTCCAAATTTTTCTTTACCTTGTCTTGCATGTCACGAGCCCAGTACCTTGCACGGAATTTTTCTTCGAATGTTTGCAGGTCGTGTACTGCGCCCTCCACCACGAGCCACCAATCGTTCGCCACGCCCTTCAAGGCAGTTCCGATTGCGTGCCGAATCTCAGTATCTTCGATCCCTCCTGCATTACAAAATTCGCGAAATTCTTTTAAGAATCGCATCGGTCTTTCCTTTCCGTCACCATTATATGTGGGTGGTTTCTGCGCTGTCGTATACAACCGAGTGACATTCAATCCTCCACCACTAGCTTGACCATAATTCATTGATGTACTTGTTCTTCGTGTCGACTCTTCTAATTTTTCAATTCTCTTCGTGTGGTCTTCGGTAATCTCTTGTGATGCCCTGATCTCAGCCATCATCTCTAACGTTCTTCTTTCCAGTTTTTCTGCTGTCACCCTCTGACTAGCAACCTGTTGTTGTATATATTTATTTGTAGTATCTTGCACTTCCTGTACCCTTTCCTGTGCTTTCTTTATCTTCCGGTCCGTCCGGCTCTCGACTGCCGCAATCTCTCCCTTCAATTCATCCTTCGTAGATTTTCTCAGACTCGTTATTCTACCGAGACACTCGTCCCTTATTTCCTGCTGTGTCTTTATTATTTCAGCGAATTTTCCGTCGCTTTTCTCTTCCATTTTCTGCAGAAATTGCATCAAATCGCCTACACCGATCGGATCCGGTGGAATAGTCACAGTCCCGTCATTTTGCCTCGGCGTACTGCCATCTTCCCTGTTCATCTGGTTATCCGAAATCGCCTCTAATGCATCCTCGTTTTCCACGATCGGTCTAATCTCCGAAAACCGTTGGATATTTCTTCGATCCCTTTGCCGACGATCATCTAAAAGGTGATCAGCTGTCGTAGATTCCCAGATGTATGCTTCACCACCTTCAGCAACCTCATCCTGCCGATGTTGTTCCTCCATGCTCTCCATCATTCGTAGCTCTTCGATCTCAGTTGAGAGATTTGCATTCTCGCGTGGATCCATACTTTAATTTCGCTGAATTTATTCTTCTAACGCGCGCCCTATTTAACCACTGCAGTCCTTCTTAGTTGTGTCGAGCCCCACGTTGGGCGCCAAATGTAACGGTAATTTTCAACGTTATCATATATTTTATTTTTCGTGGGAATTCGGGCTCGACACTGAACTAATTAATGTAGACTTCAGAGTGGTGAAAAATGATGTTTTATTGGTGAAGAAAAATTTATCGCCAGACCTCCTTCTTTTTATATTACAATTATCAAATTTCCGAGGATTCCCGTTGACGCTTGGGATGCACCGATTAATTTCACAATTTATATATTTTATTGGTGATGCGCGGGTTCTCGGTATTACTCGAACGTCTATTATGGTTCGTGGCGCAGTTCCACTATAACTATATTTCGTTCGTCGCTATATCTATCCCGCACAGCTTGCTTTCCTCGCTCGCACTCACTCCTTTATTACTCGGTGTTACACAGTGTTATCCGATATTTTTCGCTCTGAGATTTCACTTCTCGTTCACGCCAATTTGCATTTTCTCTTATTATAGGGTGTATGAACCCTATTTACAATTCTTTAGCACTCTTACGCTTCTCTCGCTCATCCCCTCGTCTTATTTATTCTATGTTTTAGTGCTACTTATTCTATATTTAATTACGACTATCCTATTTCTATGTTTCTGACTTTTATCTTTTGGTCTCGAAAATCAGGGAATTCCCTCGATTTTAGTTATGATTATTTCGGCTTATTCGGGCGCAAATTCCCGGTATTTCAGAGCTCGAGCTATGGTTACACACTCACACACCACACTACTTGTATAGAGTGTAGAAACTCTATTTACAATTCTTTCTCTTTCTTTCTCGTCTTCCTTGCACTCTGTCTCCGTTCTACTTAGGTGATTTTGCGTTTTGCAGAAACTTTCGCTGGTTTAAAAATCCGATCGACTTCTTTCCCGAAATCTTTTCACTGAATATAATGCACTTATACTATATGCTTAACGCTATCCTCTTATTACTATTTCATTAAATACTGCTCGCAGTTGATGCACTTAATTTCCTATTCCTATCTCTATTCACCTTATACACTAACTTAATTTTTATCACTTGTTACTGTTAATTATCTAGTTATTTCTTGCCTGTCTTTTTCTTTCTCGCGGGCTGCTGGGTGTCACCCACTTGTTTTTACTTTTCCTGTGCTCACACCGACTCTACTAGATGTAATTTATAAATAACTCCTGAATTTCTACTTTTTAATTAGAATTCTTCAATATTTAGGTTTTTCGTGATAAGAGGACGATCGAACCAAGAGAGCTCCCACTCTTCGCACCGGCCTTTTATACCCTTCCCCTCGCTCCGCTTTGCCCTACGTCATCAGATTCTTAGTTTGAATTTCGACGCATTTCCTGGTTTCGGCGTCCGCCGTTATCGCGCTCACCGCCTTCCCCTCACCGCTTGGCCAAAATCAGTTGGTCGCTGTCCTGTTGTTATATCAGCGAGGGCATTCCGATGGCGTGACGTCGCATGTTTTTCACGCGAGTTCGGTGGCCTATTGCCCGCGAACTTCGGTACACTTGTACCGAAGCCTTTTCACAGGTGTTCTTCTGTTTCTCTATATTCCGAGTCTGTTTTGCCTCCTCGAGCTGTTCGAAATACCGAACGATGCCTGAAACCCTATGTTCGCCTCGATGATTTTTGTATAACATCCTGCGCTAGTACGTGTAACTATGTTACAATATAATAAAATTATTTTATAAATTCAGATTGCTCGTATGGCAACAGCCACACGGATGGATTGGCGGTCGCGAGGGGGACGGAATACCGGACAACCCCGAGTCACCACCACCTCATGAAAGGGGTATTTTTATACCTAATAATGAGGATGTGGCTCGGTTGGTCACTGTGCCGTATTTCAACGCAAATGGAAATGTCGGTGTTGAATCCGACCCCTACGACGACGATGACGATTTGATAGCCGTTCGTTTATACGAGACCTGTGCCGGACCATCTGAAGAGTAATTACTCAAATTACAGATCGTACGCCGCTCACCACGGTATACGTGTTATCATCATCATCATCATCATCATCATCATCATCATCATCATCATCATTATCATCATCATCATCATCATCATCATCATCATCATCATCATCATCATCAGCAGCAGCAGCAGCAGCAGCAGCAGCAGCAGCAGCAGCAGCAGCATCGTCATCGGCATCTTCATCGACATCGTCATCGACATCGTCATCGACATCGTCATCGTCGTCGTGTTCTTCAGCCTCGGAGGACTCCTCAAGAACGGGATCCCCTCTGGAGTTCGACGCGCCTCACGACGATTTCTACCAGGTAGGTGGTAGTGGTGTTTGTAGGCGCCCTCATAGTTTTTTTTTTTTTTTTTGTTCAGAGGTTGAAAAATCTTCGAAAAGACACCAACTTAAGTTGTTGTGTTGTTGGTAGTGTCAGATTTTTACTGACTAAAAACAATCCTCTGCCTCCCTTCACGGTGGTGAAGGTGGTTGGACCGGGAACCGCTTTCGCATTACTTCAGTCCAACCCCTGATGCGCCCCTAAGCGCCCGTCCCGTTTAGTTCTTGCTCAAGCCTCTTGGCCTTCAGCACCTCTTTCGCGAATTTCATAATGGCTTCCCACTTTGTTTTGGAACCGATCATGTGGGAGACCAGGTTCTCAGGGTGTAGGGCTTCTCCGATTGCATCTGTTGCGGCTATTCGTTCCTCCGTCCATCTGTCGCAGTGGAAGAAGGTGTGTTCAGCGTCGTCGAGTTCGGTCAGGCAGTTGCTGCACATTGGGCTGTCGATGAGGCCCATTCGGTGTAGGTAAGCGTTAAAGGCGCCGTGGCCCGTGAGGAGCTGCGTTAGGTAGAAATTAATGTCTACATGTTCACACTTGATCCAGGTCGTTATGTTGGGTATACGTTTAGCCGTCCATCTTCCGGTGACGTTATTTTGCCACCTAAGCTCCCATTCTCCAATGGTTTTCGCCCGTTCGAGTTCCCTGGCGCCGTCGACCAGGGGGTTTGCTGTCCGCAACTGATGGAGATTCCTTCGCTCCTTGGCCAAGAGGTCGATGGGGGGCGTCTTAGCGATGACCAGAATCGCCGATTCCGAGACCGTGCGATATGCACAAGCAACTCGGAGGGCGGCGCGTCTTTGTACTGCAGCCAGTTTGCGCCGGTGGCTTTCGTACGCGAGTTGATCTGCCCAGATTTCTGCGCCATACAGGATGATAGAGTTTACGGTGCTCATCAGTAGCCTTCGCTTCGCGTAGCGGGGGCCGCCGACGTTCTTCATGATCCTCGAGAGCTTGGCAGCGGCGCCGTTAGCTTTGTCAGCTGTTCGTTGAATGTGTTCTCCGAAGGTTAGTTTCTCGTCAAGCTGGAGGCCGAGATACCGAACCGATCTCCTGGCCTCGACAAGCGCATCGCCTATGTTTATCGCGAAGGGCTTCTCAAACCATCGTTGCCTCGTGAAGACCACCATCTCAGTCTTGCTGGCTGCTAGCTTGAGCCCATGGTCTCCTAGCCAAGCGCCTATTGTCTGACCAGGTGTCCAATTTTCCGCCGTGCGTCGTCAGTGCTGTCCGCTATGACTATGCCGGCAATGTCATCGGCGTATCCGACTAAGTGAGTTTCGCGCATAAAGTTGGTGGCCAGCAGATCGTCGTATCGTATATTCCAGAACTCAGGGCCCAGGACCGCACCCTGCGGAACGCCGGCAGTGACCTCCACCGTTCGGGATCCCTCCGTCGTGTCGTACTCGAGATAGCGATCATGGAAGTAATCGTCCACTATATCGAGGACATACTGGTCGATGCTGAAGTCAGTCTTCAGCGCGTCCAGTATGTCCTCACAGCCCACGGAATTAAACGCGTTCTGCACGTCGAAGGTGAGCAGGATGCACGCCTTTCGAGTTTGGTAGCTGGCAGCCCAGGCCCTCTTCACGATGGTGATGGCCTGATCAATCGCGGTGATTGTCGATTTCTTCTTTCGGAAGTCGTGCTGATTGCTCGATAGACCTCCGGCATTGTCTATTGCCTCAGTTAGGCGTCCCTTGATGGCCTCATGATGGCCTCCCACTTCGACGGAGCGCTCATCATCTGAGGGATCGCGCTTTCTGGTCGTAGCGTGTCGCCGATGTTCTCCGCTGCTATTCTTCGCATCTCCGTCCACCTGGCGCAATCGAAGAACGTGTGTCGATCTCGTTGGTGCAGTATATACACAGCGGGCTATCGCGTAGGTCCCTCCTATGGAGATACGCATTAAACGTCCCGTGTCCTGTGAGAAATTGCGTGAAATACAAGTTGGTTTCTGCGTGCTCGCACTAAACCCACTTCTTTATGCCGGGTATGAGCATGGCTGTCCACCTTCCGGTATTACCGTTTTCCCACCTATGCTGCCAGTCGTCGATGGTTCTTCGTTGTTCACCGTTCCTTGTTTCCTCGTTTAAGTCGTCTGCTTGGCGCAGTCGGTGTAACCGTCTCCTTTGTTGCGCCATTAGGTCGATCGGGGGAACCTTCGCGATAACTAGTATTGCAGCCTGCGAGACCGTGCGATAGGCGCATGCGACTCGGAGTGCGGCCTGCCTCTGCACCGATACAAGTTTGCGCCAGTATTTTTGGTGAGCGAGCTGTTCTGCCCAGAATTCTGCCCCATAGAGCATGATCGAGTTGACCGTGCTCATCAGTAACCGCCTTTTCGCGTAACGAGGGCCGGCGACATTCAGCATGATCCTTGACAGCTTGGCTACAGCGCCGTTGGCCTTGTCGGCTCTTTTTGTCAAGTGATCCCAGAAGGTGAGCTTTTCGTCGAGTTGGAGCCCGAGGTATCGGACTGATCTCCTGGCCTCGACGAGCGCTCCGCCGACGTCTACGGTGAAAGGCTTTTCGAACCATCGCTGCCTCGTGACGGTCACCATCTCCGTTTTACTGGCAGCCAGCTCTAGTCCGTGCTTATTCAACCAGCCGCGTAATCTTCGCACCAAATGTTCTATTTTCCGGCGCGCGTCCTCAGTACTGTCCGCAATGACGATCCCGGCGATGTCTGGACCGAGTACGGACCCTTGAGGGACTCCAGCCGTGACCTCTGCGACACGGGTGCCCTCGGTCGTTTCGTATTCTAATGTCCGTTCGCGAAAGTAGTCGTCCGCGATGTTAAGGACGTACTGTTCTACGTTGAAGTCCATCTTCAGCACGTCGAGTATGTCTTCCCAGCCCACCGAGTTAAACGCGTTTTTCACGTCGAATGTAAGGAGGATGCACGCCTTACGGGATCGGTGGTTCCCAGACCATGCCCGCTCCACGATGGCAAGGGCCTGGCTGATGGCTGTAATTGTCGATCGTTTCTTCCGGAAGCCGTGCTGGTTAGCCGAGAGTCCTCCGGCGTTGTCTATGTTAGTTGTTAGGCGCGTCTTAATCAGCTTTTCCATCAGTTTCCCCGCAACATCGAGCAGGCAGAGTGGCCTGTACGAGGATGCCGTTACTGGTGGACCCTTTCCCTTATCAAGTAGCACCAGCCGTTGACGCTTCCACCGTCGACTGAAGGCGCCCGTCACCAGGCAGGCGTTGTACATAACCAGGAGTACTTCGGGGTACTCCCTTGCTATGGCCTTGATGACGCTGACGGGAACGCCGTCCGGTCCGAGGGCTTTGCTCGACTTCAGCGTCTTAGCGGCGTCTTGGAGCTCCGTTGTAGTGAAAGGCGCTACCAGGCTGTCTGGTTTTCCCTAGGTTTTCTCCGCGGGTGTCGTGGAAAAAGGTCGCCTATGATCGTCTCTATGGTAGATGGTTCCATGAGGGGCACGCGCTCTCGCTTACCTAGTCCTTTGACCGCTATCTGGTACGCCTTCCCCCAGGGATCCTCGTCCAGCTCGGTGCATAGTTTTCTCCAGCTTTGGCTTTTGCTTTTCTTGATTGCGCGCTTTAGCGATTTCTTGGCCCTGACGAGCTCGGTGGAGAAAATGTTCTCTTGTCCAGTTTCTCGCCCGCGGTTTGCCCTTACGGACTTACGCCGCAACGCCAGGCACTTTTTCCGCAGCTCGCAGATCTCCTCGTTCCACCAGTAGTTGGGGCGTCTGTTCCCTCTGGTGCTTCTTACGGGCATTGACGCGTCGCAGGCGGCCACGATGGCAGTCATTGTCTGATCTACGATGTTTTCTGCGTCCGTTCTCTCGGTGGCTACTTCGCTGGTGGACGGCCGCAGCTGGTTTTTCAGGAAGTTGATGAGCTTTGGTTCATCCAACTTTCTGTCATTCCAGCGCTGGCGCCTATCCCTATGGCTCGTGTCGCGGGTTGTTGCGCTGCTAGTCGAGAACTGTATGTATTGGTGGTCACTGGCGTTGTAATATTTCAGGACCTTCGAATCCAGCACGCCGGCAGCCAAATTCGGTGTAGCGAGAGTAACATCAATTATCGTTTGGCGGTAGCCCGGCCTCCTGAAAGTTGATACGCCACCCTCTTTAGGACGACCATGTCTAGTCGGGCGGCCCTGTCCGCCAGTTCATTCCCTCGTCTGTCGCTCCAGCTCGTGCCCCATTCCGTCGACTTGGCGTTAAAGTCGCCGGTCAGGATGATTTCCTCGTCGATTTGTCGCAGAGTATCCTCAAGATTGATGAGTTGGCTCCGGAATGTGGAGATATCACGGTTGGGAGAGAAATAACAGCTCAACAGGGTGAAGCCGCGAAACTTCACCCATACAATGCCGTCGCTGCTGGCGCTGCTGGAGGTGTGCTTGCTTGGGCTGGCCGCCCAGATAGCTGCCGTGCTCGTCGTATCCGAAAACCAAGAGGCCGTTAGCGCATTCGAATGCTGCTCCGATATGGCGCATATATGGATGGCGCTTTCGGAGACGTGCTGGTGCAGCAGCGCCTGAGCAGTCCACCCCCTCCTGAGATTGCATTGTAGGATGGTCGTCATCGCTGGTTCTTAACTGCTCCTTTCAGCGCATTCCGGTATATGACGCATCTTCCTGATCCAGGTATGTGGTCCTCGACGAGTGTTTCGCCTTCGGCTTCCGCGCACAGTATGCAGCGAGGTGGATTGCTACACGCAACTTGTGATTATCCTCGCCGCATTTATAGCATAATTTGCTACGGTCGGGGCCGGAGCACCTGCTCAATAGGTGGCCGTACCCAAGGCACCTGTAGCATTGCTGGATGGACTCGTGCTGTCTCATTCGGCAGATTAACCACCCTATCTTTATGCGGCAACAAACTAACAGTTTGTGAGCGCTCTTCGCGTCGAGGTCTACCAAGGCTGTACGCAGCCCTCGAGAGACCGTCTTTGACAGTCCGATCCATTTTATCTTAGCTGTCTCGCCGAGATCTCGGATAAGGGCGCTGTGAATGTCAGATTCATCGGTGGAAGAATCGATGTCTCGGATCTCGAATGTGACCATGGGGGACAGGTTCTTTACCGCCCCACAATCGCCAACCGCCGTCTTTATGGCGTCAGAGAAGGATGCGCTG
This sequence comes from Cylloceria caligata, assembly GCA_963942595.1. Lineage (NCBI taxonomy): Eukaryota > Metazoa > Arthropoda > Insecta > Hymenoptera > Ichneumonidae > Cylloceria > Cylloceria caligata. The sequence continues at coordinate 42,629,405 of OZ012704.1, read as the reverse complement.
CTCTCCGATTTACGGTCCAGCTGTAGTAGGATGCCTCCATCCCTGGTTTCGCGGATGAAGCGTAACGCCGTCTGATGTTGCCCGGGGTCTACCTTCGCCTTGAGGTCCTTACGTATGTCTGCGTAGAACTTACCCTGCGCAGGCTGTATCAGGACTGCGTTAGCACGGGCTCTTGGGAGCGTTGTCTTTTTCTTCTTTGTTTTGCTGTGTGCGGGGGTTGGCGCTGGTGTTTGAGGTCTCAGTGGCCCCACCGCCAGCTGTTGCGCAGCTGTCGTCTCCGTTGCGATCCAGTGCGTTTCTTCTTACGTCGGTTAACCTGATTGAATCCACCACTGCTGCCGTTGTGGCTATTCTCTTCTGGGCCGACTGGCGGGCTAGCCGCTGGCCGCTTGTTCCTTGGGGTGCCTGGTAAGGCATCCTGCCGCAGCGCCGCGCGGTCCCTGGCCTCTGCGAGGGAGAGCTTTCGTTGCTTATCTTTCCAGGATTTGCGGTACGTCAGCGACTCTGTTATTAGAGCAAGAGCCTCCTTGATGTTGTTGGTGACCTCCGTGGGGACAGTCCTTTTCACCTTGATCGTTCTGAGGGTCTCTGATAGAAGTGACTGGATCTCTCCCAGCTTGTCATCCTCGAAGCCAATAGCAGTATCACGTGTAGTCGCGTACTGATTGAGCGACGGACTTGAGTGGTCCGTTGCCATTCCGCGTGCTGTAGCAGGGGTATGCACCGGCGGTGTACAGACCGACGTTGACGCGATCGTCTTCGTCGGAACGATCCTGATGTAACCTTGAATCCCCGTTGGTTTTTCTTCTTTTTGATTTTTTCTTTTTTGGCTTTTTTGTTCTTTTTGTTTTTCATTGCTTTGCAGTTTAGTATTTGTATCTTCCATATTATTCCCACGAGTAGCCTAGGAAGTATAGGTCCACCCCAGCAGAGCCTGGATGCTGGGGGAAGGCCGCTAAATACCGCCGGGGTTGGGCCTGGTGCCCCGGGGGAACCGTTCAAGACACCTCTACCCAGGTGGCATGCAGCCCTCGGCACGGTTTCACACACCTTGGCTTGGGTTTCTGTTTTGGTCCGCGGGAGCTATTTTATTTCACCCCTACCCTCCACTCAAAAATGAGCAGCGGGCGTTCCTCTATCCGCCACTTGGGGACGCGCCATGTGGCAGTATCACCTCTGCCCATGGAGTAGTAGTAGTAGTAGTAGTAGTAGTAGTAGTAGTAGTAAGAGGTTGTCAAACACGGTAGCAGGCGGTAATAAACGTAGTCGCAACGATAATAGCATTGAAAACGTTAACAGGGCTAATGAAACCATCGTTGAATTACACTCAGATGATATTAACATTACGTTACCACCGGGAAATCGTTTTACAATCGTAAACGCGGAAAGAAAGCGATATTTAAAGCGTTTTAGGGTTTTAGCAGGAGAAGTCGATCTCACGTTAGTGACACCTCCTACATCTACAAATCCTATCACATAGATCCGAAATGCGGTGAGTGATATTCATCATCATTTTATTAAGGATCGTGATGATACGGATTAGGATTCGTCACGGATGAGATGGCTGACGGTGCAGCGGGGTTATCGCTCAGGCCTATATCACGGTTCACCGACCACCAGCTATGGGGTTTGATGTGTGCCGTGAATCAAAGCTTAAGAGTGCTCGCGGCATCTGACACGTTGCGATTCATGGTCACATACGTAACAGTACCGAGTGGTCGAGGGATACGTGTATCTATGCTGAAGAGCAAATTGGTTTCTATTATCCGAAACGACGACAATTTATGTTTTCCCCGGTCAATCGTTGTAGCCCTAGCGAACAATAAACACAAACGTGACCCTAGTGCAGCGTCGACAAAAGCCTGGAATCTTATAAGGCATAGGACGTCGCCAGACCAGCGCAAAAAAGCCCATGCTCTTGTCGAAAAGGCTCGAGTGCAAGTCCCTGCAGAAGGCTGTGGTATTTCGGAAATACAGCATTTCCAACGATACCCCATACCTTCGAGGGTTGCAATTGTAGTTTACGATTGGGAGTCCCTCGGTAGCGGTGAGCCGCCGATTTTCAATGGATGCTCGTCTTTTGAAATAAGAGCACCGTCTGAGATTGTTAATATAGCGTATAGTGCTATTTTAAAGCACTATTCACCTATTACGAATCTAATGGGTGCAGCGGGTGGTAAGAATTATTGTATACCCTGCAATAAATCTTACCGTCGTGTCTCGGAGCATCGGTGCACAAGCAAGTGTCCCCGGTGTTTTTGTGTATCGCCCTGCGTTACGGAGGTTGTCCCAACAGTCGACAAAGAGCTCGTACCTGGCTCTGCGCAAGCAGTCACCGCTACAGGGCCGGTAAACAATGAGCGCTCGCGTAACGATTGTGGTCGCTCGTTCTTCGGTGCTATGCGTTTCGCCAACCATCTAAAACCTCTCGAAAGACGTACCAAAGTCGTGATGGATGCACGAAAATCTATTTGCGAATTATACCGTATTTGTAAAACTTGTGAAAAACTCATTCACAGAGATCACAATGTACACAAATGCGGTGTTAGTTTTTGCCGGTTGTGTCGTCGTTCGCACGGGTTCAACGAACGATGCTATATGCAAATAGTGAAACAGCGCAAAGGAGAACGTGAACCCATCGCCGTTGCAAAACACCCTGAAACGCTTTTTATATTTTATGATTTTGAAACGCGTCAAGATAAGTTATATGCAGATACAACGGGCGATGCCCACAAGCATATTGTCACTCATTGTGTCGCGCAACAGTTGTGCGAAATTTGTTTATCCGCGGGAGAACAGCAGCAGTTAGGCATTTGCGAGTGGTGTGGTGTGCGCGATTTTGTTTTTAACAAAAATCCTGTTACAGAGTTTATAAATCTGGCTGTGCGACCTTCTACGGAATTTCGTAATATAGTATGCATTGCACACAATGCCAAGGCATTCGCTGCTCAATTTATATTACGGAATATCGTAGAACGTTGCACGGATATGCCCACCCCAAGTATAGTTCTAACAGGTAATTCAATTATATCGATGAGGGTGGGCCGTACTAGTTTCATCTACAGTATTAATTATTTTCATATGCAACTTAGCGCGCTACCCAAGGCTTCCGGGTTTAGCGATAAAATGGGCAAGGACTACTACCCGCATCTTTTCAATACAGAAGATGCACGTGATTATAACGGTGTTCTCCCTGCAGCTAAGTATTACTCGCGTGATACAATGAGTGAGAGGGAACGGTTAGAATTTTACGATTGGTATGCGGAAGAGCTTAATAAAGACGCGATATTTAACTTTGAAAACGAGATTGTTAAGTACTGTAAGATGGATGTTGATATACTCCGTTGAGCTTGCTATGAATATCGTCAAATATTTTGATCTGTAGGTAATGTATGTCCGTTTACTGAAGTCGTAACAATAGCATCGGCTTGCTCACTTGTGTACCGTCGTAACTTTCTACGACCGCAAACAATTGGTCTCATCCCTGCACAGGGGTATAGGAGGGTGGGAAATCATTCGCAGCAAGCCGTTGACTGCCTCCTGTGGGTTGAGCACGAGCTCGGGCGTGAACTCATTCACGCGACCAGAGATCGTGAGTATAAATTACCCGAAGGACCGCTCGTCGACGGCTACCTGGAGCTGGATAATCGGCGTATTGTATACCAATACCACGGTTGTTATTGGCATGGTTGCTGCAAATGCTTTCCCAACGATCGTGCGAGAAATTCTCATGCTGGAAACGAGAGTTTAGACTCGCGATATGCGCGGACTGTGGCAACGAGTTTAAAAATTCGTTCACACGGTTACGAACTGTTGGAGATGTGGGAGTGTAATTTTAATACACTCCGTAAAGACGAACTACGTATCAACGAATTTTTAAATAACCATCCGCAACGTGTCGCAGAGAGACTGAACCCTCGTGCGGCGTTCTATGGCGGTCGTACGGGTAATATAGTCACGTCCTACGATGTCGCGCCGGGAGAGAAGATTTCGTACATCGACATTTGCTCGTTGTACCCGTATATATGTAAGACAGGCCGCTACCCAGTGGGGCACCCTAAAATATACCTTGGTGCCGAGAGCGAGGCTTTGCTAGGGGGTTCGTACGATGCTCTCGGTGTCACGGTTAATGGCTTGATTGACTGCACTATATTGCTACCGTGCCGACTCTTTCACCCTGTTCTACCAGTTCGAATGCACGAGAAACTGTTGTTCGCCTTATGTCGTAAATGCGCAGAGGACGTGACTCAGGACTCGTGCATTCATGAAAATCCCGAGGATAGGGCTTTCACAGGTACCTGGGTGCCGGATGAGGTGCGGAAAGCAATAGACTGCGGTTATAAAATATAAAAAATTCCTATTATTTGGGTGTACGATACGACAATTTATAACGCTGATACACGTGAGGGTGGCCTGTTTGTAGAGTATGTTAATACATTTTTCAAAATTAAACAGGAGGCTAGCGGGTGGCCCGAGCAGTGTATCGACGAGGCGTCTCGCGAGCATTATATTGATGATTATGAACGAGCTGAGGGTATCCGGTTGAACGCTGCTAGCATAAAGAAAAATTCAGGGCTACGCTCGGTCGCTGAGCTTTGTTTAAATTCTTTCTGGGGTAAGTTCGGTCAGCGGGATAACTTAGCGCGTACGGAAATTGTGAAAACTCGCGAGAAGCTATTGTTGTATTTGTACGACAATGATAATGAAATTAAACGTCTGCTACCGGTAAACGATAACCTGCTATATCTCAATTAGGTATCCCGTGATGAGGCTGTGGTGCCTAGTCCATTAACTAGCGTAGTAATCGCGGCGTTTACGACGGCTTTAGCACGTATAAAAGTATACAGTTACCTCGAGCATTTAAATAGACGTGTTTAATATTACGACACCGATTCGGTTATTTACGTGAGTAAGGGTGATGATTGGCAGCCCTCAGTAGGCGACCTGCTTGGAGACATGACCAATGAATTGCTCCCGCTGGGTTCTAATACTTATATAAATTCGTTCGTCTCTGGGGGTTCGAAATTCTATGGTTATACGGTCACCACTACCGAGGACCCTGAAACAATCGTAGACACGGTATGCAAAGTGAACGGTTTGAGTTTAAATTATACAAATTCCAAAGTAATTAATTTCACATCAATTGGCGATATTATAAAATCCGAATTACCAATCATTAATAAAGCTTCACTACAACTAGAATTTTCGGCAATAAATAGAACACCCCTTCACAGTGTTATCACCCGAACCATGTATAAAACTTGTCAGGTCGTATGTCGTAAACGTCGTCATCATAGTCATAAGTTATCTTCACCTTTCGGTTATAAAAATTAAAGGAGTCGTAGGGCATAGAGGCCAAGTAAAAGTATTCTTGAACAAAGAAATTTGAAAACTTTTTCTATAGTATGTTTGTTTCTATAGTATATAAACACATACAAAAATTGTAAATATCAATGTAAATACTTTTAAAAATTTGAACACTTTTTCTATTGTACATATTTTTATAGTATATAATAACATGTATAAATTGTAAATATCAATGTAAATATTAAGGGTGCACGGGTGCGTGCGTGTGTGTGTGTGTTATACAGCTTTTGTAATATCAGCTTTTGTATATTGATATATGTATATTTTTCTTGAAAAATATGTTTTTACCCACGAAAATAAACGAAATTACATAAACACGTGTATAAATGTAACATGTGTAATAAAAAGTGTTTATACGTATGTATATAAATGTATTTTATTGAAAAATATGATATGTTAAGCAAATACAGATGGTATAAATATGTGTACACATTTATCGATTTTTAATAAAAACTAAAATTCAATATATGTATATTTTTTCTTGAAAAATGTGTTTTTACCCACGAAAATAAACGAAATTACATAAACACGTGTATAAATGTAACAAGTGTAATAAAAAGTGTTTATACGTATGTATCTAAATGTATTTTATTAAAAATGTTATGTTAAGCAAAGACAGATAGTATAAATATGTGTACACATTTATCAATTTTTAATAAGAAACGAAAATTCGTACGTGGAAATGCTGTTGGTTTAATATGTGTATGCGATTATAGATTTTTTAATAAAAACTAAAATTCATCTGTATTTACAGTATTGTTGTTGTTGATGTTGTTTTACATTCACCGTCACAATCACCTGCAGTAATTAGCTAACAACACATGCGGCATGTAAGCTGAATTGTGCGCATGTGTCGCGGTGGCACACACTCGCTCATAAGCTTATGAGCTGGCAAATGTGTGCCTGTATAAGCTGAACCGCGTTCGCACACACGTCTCATAAGCTAATAACTACGTGTGGAGTCGGACCGCCGCCGCCGCCGCCCAGGAGGGTAATCAGCTTATTGTGTACTTGATGTATACGGTTTTGCATCTAAAGGGTGATTTTTTAAGAGCTTGAGAACTTTTTTTTAAAAAAAAACGCATAAAATTTGCAAAATCTCATCGGTTCTTTATTTGAAACGTTAGATTGGTCCATGACATTTACTTTTTGAAGATAATTTCATTTAAATGTTGACCGCGGCTGCGTCTTAGGTGGTCCATTCGGAAAGTCCGCTTTTTTATCGACAAATTTTGTTCAGCGATGAGGCTCATTTCTGGTTGAATGGCTACGTAAATAGGCAAAATTGCCGCATTTGGAGTGAAGAGCAACCAGAAGCCGTTCAAGAACTGCCCATGCATCCCGAAAAATGCACTGTTTGGTGTGGTTTGTACGCTGGTGGAATCATTGGACCGTATTTTTTCAAAGATGCTGTTGGACGCAACGTTACGGTGAATGGCGATCGCTATCGTTCGATGCTAACAAACTTTTTGTTGCCAAAAATGGAAGAACTGAACTTAGTTGACATGTGGTTTCAACAAGATGGCGCTACATGCCACACAGCTCGCGATTCTATGGCCATTTTGAGCGAAAACTTCGGAGAACAATTCATCTCAAGAAATGGCCCGGTAAGTTGGCCACCAAGATCATGCGATTTGACGCCTTTAGACTATTTTTTGTGGGGCTACGTCAACTCTAAAGTCTACAGAAATAAGCCAGCAACTATTCCAGTTTTGGAAGACAACATTTCCGAAGAAATTCGGGCTATTCCGGCCGAAATGCTCGAAAAAGTTGCCCAAAATTGGACTTTCCGAATGGACCACCTAAGACGCAGCCGCGGTCAACATTTAAATGAAATTATCTTCAAAAAGTAAATGTCATGGACCAATCTAACGTTTCAAATAAAGAACCGATGAGATTTTGCAAATTTTATGCGTTTTTTTTTAAAAAAAAGTTCTCAAGCTCTTAAAAAATCACCCTTTAGTTGCTCTACGATTTTCTTCATTATCAATTGTAACGTAGATTTGAATAAGTGAAAAATAATAGATGTACGTTGGAAACATCCCTGGACGTCGCTGGTTTGTGGCCCAACAGGATGTGGGAAAACAGTTTTTGTTCGAAAATTTCTAAAGTTTCTCAATACAATGAGCAACGTTGAATTTAATCGAATTATATTTTATTATGGCGATACTCTCGATCCTGATACCGCTTCTCTGAATTCCATATGTCAACAACAGCCGACGTCATCGTCGTCGTCATCATCGTTAATTACCAAGAACATCAGTAATAAAAAATGTAAAATACCAAAAATTGAATTTAACGAGGGCCTACCGCAACAGCAAGACTATTCGGGTGATAATAATTTGAAAAAATTGGTTATCATCGATGATTTAATGCGTGAATCCTCAAGTAATACAATTGTCGACCTTTTCACAAAAGGTAGCTATCATAAAAATATTAGAGTAATTTTTATCAGACAGAATATTTTCCATCAGGGTCATGGACAACGCGATATATCTTTAAACGCCAATTATATCGTTATATTTAAAAACCCACGTGATCGAGCACACATTAGACATCTAGCGAGGCAAGTATACCCTGAAAACCCACGCTTTTTAACTGAGTCATATCACGATGCTACCACACAGCCGCACGGATATCTACTGTTAGATCTTAAACAATCGACACCTGATTATTGTCGTTGTCGCACAATAATATTTCCCGATGATCCACGAATGTTGGTCTACATGCCGAAAAACTCTCGTCAACGTATTTAATTGGAAGCACCAGTATATACCGCATCAGTCAGTAATGGGGATGACTCGTGTACGCATCATCATCATCATACAAGGAGTTGTTTTTCAACGAACCCACCTATTGTGAAACTGCGCTAATGATGGATAGCAGCAGCAAGAAGAAAAAGAAGAAAAATAATAGGCATTACATTCCATCCGATGAACGTTGTATAGCCCTGCTTAACGCTATCTGTCTTTCGAATAAAAAACAGCGAAAAGCAATATTACGTAATGCCGATAAACCTTTAATCAATTGTATCTGTGAATGCGCGTTAAACATTTTACAAGGAGTCATTTGTGTCAAGTCAAGTGTTAAAAAACGTTTAAAAAAATAAAAATATATACTTCGACAGCTTGTCTGAGGGTGTGTGACAAAACAGAGTGGTGGTGGTGGTGGTTGTACTAGAGGCGGTTTTACCACTTTTACTGGCTCCCATCATCACAACTTTGTTTAGTAAATTGTTTGACGGTAGTGGCGCTTGAGAAAACAGTTATGTGTGTTACGGATAAAATTATTAATCATTTCCATTTACGTAATGGAACATGCAAAAAAAATGTTTTTAGTGCCAATATCCGAGGTAAACGATGGTAATACCGATACCGACGGTCGTTACGAAAAAATTCCTATGACCGGTTCTGGCAACGATCATACACCAGCAGCTAACGAGAAAACAGTGCAGACACAGGGTGATCCTGTTTCAAGACTGGACACTGAGTTATACAAAATTTTTTAATCAAACAAGTATGGGGAAGACGACGCTAGTAAATGGAAAGAGTATTTACAAGTGTTGCAGCGTTATCTATATCTCGTTGGTTCGAAAAATGAATCGTTTTCACTACAGACTCCATCATCCACGCCTGAAACATCGTCTGAGCTGAATAATACAGAATCCACGACCGATGCTGACATCGTTAATAGCATTCCAAATATGTATAAACGTCGAGCTACTGCGCTATTAAAGTTTCTACGCAAACCCACGAGTAATGAATTAAAAATCATAAGATGGGACAAAAAAGGTTGTGTGACAATAGGCAGTATTCTCGTTCCAAATTCTAATATTGTCGACCTTATAAACGATGCTGTACGAGGTAGAAAAACTTTGAAGCAACAGGCAGACGGGAGTTCATCATTAGTCTACGAGCAAAGAGCGTTCCACGTGAATTCATAGGAAACAGTGCATTGTGGGATTTAGGTATATCCAGAGGTACTAAACGACCAAGAAAAGATTATGAGATGTTGCAGCATAACGATACGCATTCTATGGATGTAAGTGCGATCGACGATAATTGTAACGACGACTACGACGACAGCGACGAAATACACCCTTCCTCAAAACGGCGGAAAACAAAAGTAATAAAAGCGTTTCAAAAGTGGATAAAGATTTAGAACAAGTTGTACAACGAGAGGTGAAAGATGACTTTCGAAAAAGTGTACTATGACCCCTCGCATCCAACTGGATACGCTCATGCGCGACGGTAGATCAGTGGCACAAATAAAGCAGATGCCGTGTACGACTGGCTGATTCAGCAGGATAGTTATACCATTCATAGACACTGTAACGTGGCAAAATCCTCCAGCGCTGCGTCCTTCTCGCACGACGGCTGCCAACACGATCTCGCAGGGCTGTAAGGAATAATCGCCGTACTCTATTTAATTATTTCCGTTTTTTTATTTTCTTTTATTAATTTGTACGACCGGACGGAGGGGAGCCCCGCGTATGCTGATGGCTGGCTTCTGGATGCGACTTATTACACCGACCGGCTCTTTCCATCTTGATCCATTGGGAAATATCATTGTCCCGCTGGATGTGGATCGATTAACGATACGACGCTATCTGTGGCCGATCAGCACCTACTAGCAACGATCCATCAGTCGTTTGGGGTTCACCGACCGAGCAGAGTTATACATCCCAAGGATCGGTTGTTAATTTTATGCGTTGTCCAGTCGAGGCGCTCCGGTGACACCGATTCCCCCAATTGACCGAGTTCAGACCGATAGGTGGGGATCATAGTTGACGGGCACGCGTGCCGGCAGGACCTCAGGGCTTTTTCCCGGTTACCGTCGAGCGAACAGGACGTAGCAGCGGGTATCATATCGTCCCGCTCCACCATTGATTTCGTCGAAATCTATCACCACCTATCGTGGGTACCGGGGCATATCTTTTGAAACAACGAGGAGTAAATCGAGGATGGTATCCAGAGGAGAGAATTCCGAGACGGTTTTGGGTTAAGAAGGATTAGCAAGGAACATCGCATCGTCATCGTCCCGGTGAGCTCTCTTCCCTTCTACGGTCTTTCGCCATTATTTGATTATTATTGTTTTTTAATTCTTTGGAAAGTTCGATTCAAACTTAGTCGTACCTGCGATTCTGATATACCACGCACAGAGTACTATTCGTATCGGGACAGGCTGCGTCGAGTAGAGTGTAATATCGTGATCGTTTGGCGGTTAGAGCCGGGAAGAAGTCACTTCGTTCGTTGTCCTTTTTTTTTTGTTACTGTTCTGTAGTCGTTTTGCTGTAAGAACGCGCGCGTGTTGGTACATCATCCCGTGGTCAGATTGTGTGTGAGGGATTTGAATGGCATAGGCCGTGTCGCGGACTTTCAGGCATAATTGACACTTATAGATTTATTATATTTTATTCGTCTTATTTTATTTTATTTATCTTTCTTGTTATATTGGACATTATTTATTTCTGCGAATACATGCAGTGCGTGCTCGGCCGTCATCCCGTGTTGGTACTTGATCGTGAGGGATTCGTACGGTTCGAGGCGTATCTGGCCATGATAAATAGTTCGTTCGTTGTTACTGTTCTGTAGTCGTGTACTGTAAAGCCGTGCGTGCGTTAGGCCGTTATCCCGTGTTTGTTTGAATGTGTGAGGGATTTGAACGGGATAGACCACGTCGCGGATTTTACCGGGCAATTGATTTTATATGGACTTGGATCACTTTATTTATTTTTCTTATGTCGGACATTGTTTTATTTTATTTTGTGAGCTTATGCAGTGCGGGCTCGGTCGTCGTCCCGTATTTGGAACTTGGTCGCGAGGGATTGGTACGGCTCGCGACGTATCTCGCTGGGACATTTGTAATCCGTTATTTGGAATAGTTGAGGGATCTATTTTGTTATTTTGGCCCACGATACTTTCTCGATTTCGCGGCCTGCAATGTGATAGTTGGGAGGTTCGAATCAGTAAAGGCTTCGCGTACGTGACCTTCCGACGTCCCGTAGTTATAGTTGTTGGATGTATGGGGGATTAGTTCGGTGTAGGCCGTACCGCGAGCCGAATTGCGAGGCGACCTTTCAGGTTTACTTTGCTAGGCCGTGTTTTGGTCGTTTATCGCAACCGTCTAAATATAGGTCGGGTATGGGAGAGAGTGAGAGCCGAGACGAGTGCCGGGATGAAATATGCGGATAGAATGATTAAGTTTATGAATTGTTAAAGAGTTACGTTTACGAGACATTCTGTTTGAATTCATTATCAATGTTTATGGAAAATTCGTAATTGTTTGTTAAGAAATAAAGAAGTTGCCCGAGTGGCCTCTGTAAGTCCCGTACCTGCTATCGTTGTGTAAATTATTTATTGGTGTTGTTTTATTAATTTGACTTTGTTTATTGTTCCGGTCAGGGGTATTTATTGACCCTATTTTGGTGATTTATTTTATTCATCGACGTTAATGACTCATTTTATCTGGATCACTGGATTGTATTTTTCTTTTATTCGAGGATAATTCTTGGCTTGACAGTCCGAACCACCCACTCTGCCTCGAACAGCTGTAGCTAGCCTGGGCTGAGTCTGGCCTAACATCTCGTTATTTTTCCTTCCGGCGCGTAAGCGCCTGGCGCCCAACTCGTAAGAGAAAATAAAAGGAAGGAAAAATAGCTTGGGTCAGCTATAGGTAACGTGGTACGTTGAGGAGCAAATTTACGTTACAACACGTGCGGCGTGTCTTTCCACGGCTGTATTATAATGTTACAAATATTGACGACGTCTGGGAGGCTGATCTCGTGGATCTACGTTCTTTGAGAAGCTATAACGACAACGTCTCCTACCTGCTTATGGTGATCGACGTCCTCAGCGAATACTCCTGGGTCGAGCCCTTGCAAGACAAAACATGGCGCGAGGAAACAAAGGCCCTTAAACGTATTCTCGAGCGTAACGAGGGGCGTACACCTCTTTCACTACAAACCGACTGCGGTAAAGAATTTCTCGGCAGTGAACTCCAAAAATTTCTCAAACATGAAAACATACAATTTCGCATCGCTCGTAATCCTGATGTAAAAGCCTCAATTGTCGAGCGTTTTAATCGCACTCTCAAGGAGCGGATGTGGCGTTACTTCACACATCGTAATACTCATCGTTACATCGATATACTACAGTAGCATGTGTACACCTTCCCCCACCACGCGGCTACCCCACTACCCCACTTTTCCACCGCCGCGCTACCCACTCTGCTTGACCAGTGTCGGTAACGTGGAGATGGTAAAGTGAGGTGGTGTGGGTACCTTGGTGAACAAGGAAGAGTAGAGATTAGAGCAGGATGGAGCAAAGGTGTACACATACTTCCAAAAATGAATAAAATTATGTACTCACCACCGCAGCTGTTGTAGGCATCTACCCTCTTGCCAAAGCGATTTTAAACTCATGTCTCTCGAATGTACTCTCTCACACACGCACACACGCTGCGTCGTGTCTTTAATTTATTACTATGTCCTCGTCAAAGCCCTCGTCCACGGCATCGATATCGTAGCCGATATCTGTCTCATCACCGAGGGCTTCTATAATAACCGCCGCCACGTCCGCGCGTTCCCCGTTCGATAATCGAACCCGCGGAACGTTATCGCCGGCAAGAGGTCGCATCATGACATCGATCAAGCCATCTCTACCGCACGCTTCTTCGACGAGATACTCAATGCCTGCAATATCCACGCGTTCGAATCCGTATATTGAAAACTCCATGACAAGAGCCGGCAGCATACTTGCTAGAGGCTCCAGATGAAATAAGTGAGACCAGTCGATGTAAATGATTTCGCCGAAATCGACTAACAACACCTCGCAGGACCCATCAAAGTCCGGGTAAATCACTTCGCCGCGGACAACGCTATTGAAACGAGGCACAATACAGGACATTCCGATATACAGTTCCCCAAGTTCAATGGGTCTTCCACGACGTTCGACTAAATACACGCTACGCAGGAGCTCTTCCAGATCGACGTATGCATCGCACATTTTCTGTGTACGCAGGAACACGCTCATCACGCTCTCGACAAACATTATTCGGCACCAAAACGCGTCGCTTAAAATCTCCTTGCCGTATCGCGGATACATATTGCTTTTTATTGTTTGCAAGTAGGATGCCAAAGACAGACTAAATGCTCGAGATGCTGCTAGAGAATATCACGGGCATAAAGATAACAGCCTCCTATGAATCATAACTAGGTATCCATCACTTTGAATGCAACGAAAGCGATTTTCGAGCATGCTTAGCCCTGCGCTGTGCTCCTCGCAAAGCGCTTGCTCTGCAGTAAAGATAAAGAATATGATCCCTCACGGAAAGAGGGAGAGAGAGAGAGAGAGAGAGAGAGAGAGAGAGAGAGAGAGAGAGAGAGAGAGAGAGAGAGAGAGAGAGAGAGAGAGAGAGAAAGAGAGAGAGAGAGAGATTGATTGATTGATGTTTATTAGCTTTCTCAGCTATTTTATACACAGTGTTACATATTTTTCTTACATCTACATACATCTTACTTTACTGTTGACACAACATGCTCCCTTAACATTCGTTTAAACTGTTCTACTTTTTCGCAACCTTTCAGTTCAGTTGGCAATGCATTATATATTTTGACTCCTTCATAGTACATACTCATTTGCGCACTTCTCGTTCTTCTAAATTGTATTACTATATTTTCCGCTTGCCTTGTTTCCCTACCACTCTTCGATCCTACTATTTGTAGCCGATTTTTAAATTCTTTTGGCAGTAGATTCTTCACGGCTTTAAAGATAAATGTACAAACGTTATAGTACAATCTTTGTCTTATGGACATAAATTGTACCGCGCTCAGCATATCTTCTATTTTCGTATAGCGGTTGCATTGTAATATAACCCTCATTGCTCTGTTCTGCGCGATCTGCAGTTTCTTCAACTCTGTTTCACCCATAGCTACTAACAGTGTTGCACAATACTCAAAGTGAGGTGCTATGATTGCTTTATATATCACACATCGCGTATACGCAGATACATAATTCCCCATTCTGTTTAGAAAGCTCGTTTTTTTCCCTATTTTTTTTAACATATACTCACAGTGGTCTTTGAATCGTAGCTTGTCATCAATAATGATACCCAAATATTTTATTGACTCTACTTTCTCAAGTTTCGTTCCATCCAAACACTTCAATACAATATTCCTACTCACGACTTTCCTTACACTGCTGACAATCATATATTTTGTTTTCTCTACATTCATTTTTAATTTATTTCTTTCCATCCACTTTTCTACTATACTCAATAACATATTCATCTTTCTCTCCACTTCCGCGCTGCTTTTTCCAGGTACATATATCACTGTGTCATCAGCAAACATTTTTATTGCACATTCCTCTGGACACAAATTAACTATATCATTTATATAAATAATAAATAGCAACGGCCCTAGTACTGACCCCTGCGGTACCCCATATTCGTTGGGAATAACTTCAGACCATTTATCATTGAATCGAACTTGCTGTGTTCTATTACTTAAGTACGTTCTGAACCACTTCAATACCCTGTCTCTAATTCCATATTGGTATAATTTGTCTAATAATATATCCCTGTCGATTGTCTCAAACGCTCTTTTTAAATCCATAAATATTACTCCTACCATTTTTCCTTCACTAATGTACACTTTCCATTCATCTACAACAGTTTGAATCGCCGTTTCACACGAATATTGCTTTCTAAATCCTGACTGATGCTCCGTTATGATGTCATTGGTTTCTAAATATTTTTCAATTTGATTTTTTACTACTAATTCTAGCACTTTTTCGTATAATGGCAACATGTTAATTGGTCTGTAATGACTTGCTTTTATGGCTTTGTTTATTTTTGGGATCGGTATAATTGTAGAAGTTTTCCAGCTGTCCGGGCAACATCCCTCCCGTAGGGATCCATTTATTATTTCCACAAATTCCTCTTTTATTGCACTGAATGCCATTTTTAGTATATCACTTGATATTCCTTCTTCCGTTCCCTTCTTTTTCGGGAGTCCCATCACTATCTTCTCCAGATCCTTTATTTCAATATGATTGAAGTTTTCCATTATACTTTTATTGTTCATCCTTATCCCTGTTATAATTCTTCTTCGGTTTGGACTTCCAGACGTATCCCTTTGTATTGAATTAACTATATTCTTAACACTTTGCACATAGAACACATTAAATTTATCAGCTGTACTACATCCCATCATGTCTTTCAATATCTCAAAATCTATATTCTCTACTTCTCTAGTACCCATTGATTCTCCTGTAATTACTTCTTTTAACGTTTTCCACATTTTTGTCGGATCCTTCTTATTATCGTCTATCATCTTTTCATAATATTCCTTCTTCTTTTCTCTTATTAATTTAACTACCGCATTCCTTTCTACTTTAAATTGCTGCCAATGCTCCTCCAAACCAGTAGTAATTGCTACTCCGTATGCCTTATCTCTTCTTCTTGCAGCTACTATTATGTCTTCTGAATACCATTTTTTTCCTTCCCATACGCTTGGAATCTTCACTATTTTTCTGGGTGCGAACCTATCTAGAGCACCCACTATGTTATCAACGAGCATCCTTGCTCTTTGGCTTACTTCTACCTCTTGAACTTGTCTTGTGGTAATGCTTAACATCCGTGTAAATTCCTTCACATCAATTTTACTATAGTTTCTTGTTTTATATTCTCTATACTCATTCCTTTCCTTCCTGTTACCTAATATGACTTTTATCCATGCATGATCCGTTATCTTTGGCTCATGTTCCACCTGCACTTGTGCACACCTATTAGCAAATAATAAATCGATAGTAGTTCGACTGTCTTGCGTTATTCTTGTTGGTTTATTAACGTATTGCTTCATTCCTAGACTCAGCATTCCTGTTATCAACCTCTTTTTGTAGAACGTTTCTACCGTGACATCTATATTAAAATCACCTATTATCAAACAGTCTCCTTTTATTGTTAGTTCCTCAGTTATGTTTTCTATGTGTCTTATAAATTCAGCATCCGACGCACTTGGCGAATGATACACAATTACTATCACTCCTTTATAATGTTCGTCCTTGACCTCTATTCCAGCACACCAGCAGTTTGATTCTATTTTATTTATTGGTTTCATATCATATTTAATATCATCTCTTATGTATAAGATTGCACCACCTGTATTTCTATTCTCCGCATCACATCTGACTGCACTATAGCCCGGCATATACACTTCTCTGTCACCAATTTCAGCTGTCACTCTGGTCTCTGATAACGCTATGAATGCGGGTTTCATTTTATCCACTATTTGGTATCGTATTTCATCCTTATGTGCTATCAGACTTTGTGCATTTGTATACCATAGCATTTCCTCCTTCAGTAATTGCTAATCGTCCCATCCTGCTCTCCTCTTCTCTTCTTGGATTGCTCTTTTGTACGTTAGAGAGAGAGAGAGAGAGAGAGAGAGAGAGAGAGAGAGAGAGAGAAAGACTTCAATTATAATTCTCTAATTATTATGCTATAAAAATAAGAGACACAGTAAGATCAGGTATTTTTAAAATGAATCAATATTTTATGGAAAGAACTTTACAAATTTACCGTCGTATGCAACAGCCCTGCAAACACGGTAATCCACGCTCGGAGACTCCTTCACCGTTAATTTTATTTTTATCGCTATACAGAATTAATTTGTATTATCACTCGTAATAGTGCTTTTAAATTATTTTTGGCTGTGGGTGTTGTCATCACAGTGTACTTCTGAAAAAAGAATGAAACAAGTATTTAATTGAACGCACTGGTCAATAAAAAACATCGTGTACAGAATAATCGATACAGTCTTACCTGATATGCCACGACTCATTATACAAAGTTGGCAGCGTTGGTGATCTTCTGCCACCGACGACAACTGTGATGAGGATGGCGGGTGACACTTTTCTTTCCCGAAGTTACTTCTATCTGTACAGTATATGTATCCTTCTCTCGCTCTCCATAACACGAATAACGAACCCTCGGTGTCAGTTCATATGCAGGGGCTGCTTGCTCTTCAAGGCATTATTTTTTATAATTAACAATAAATATTAAATGATTTTAAATCACGATTTTTAAATTATTTTATATTTTTTACTTACTAAGCTCTGCTGCTTTGCTGCTAATCGACATTGTGCACGTATTCCATGATCTGCTGTGTTAATTAAACAAAGACGTGCGCTCCGTTTTCTTTCTATCGCTGACCTTTTGCTGATGCTTCGGTTTTAGGACTCTCTCCATGACTGACCTCGGTGTATACTTTATAATATTTCGAGCGAAATGTACACTATATGCAATTATTTACAACAGTGTCTTTATCACAAATAGCTGCACATACGGAGAATTATTGCGTTCGCAACGCAACACCCGATGCATGATCAGCGATATGACCACGAAACAGCACAATTATTTCGGACAAAATAATTTTCATAAACTCCGTATCCTCCGTCGTTAGCAAGATCGCGATGTGCTCGAGCGCTTCTTCAAAGAATTCCTTGGAACCGATGATCTCATACGCTGCTGCACGGGGCATTTCACTGACAACTATCTTTTCATGGACATATGATACCACCTCGTTCATACACCGCTGAATCGTTTCACTTTTGCTCTCTAGAGCCTGCATATGAATATCAATTCTTCTACTTATTTCGACGAGCATATCAAATGTAGGCCGCTGAAGAACAATGTTGGGAGAGTATTTTTGGAAGCGTTTCCGTTTCGATTCTCCAGATTCCTCTTGATTCTCGTATTCCTCATTAGCGCTACCACTTATTTTACCAAATGAGACAGCTCTGTGCTGGTAACACGAGGTTAGAAGTGTGTAATGCGTTGTGTGCTCTATGCGGGTATAACACATTTTCTCGGCATCAGCCCCATGAGCTTCGAAGTATTGTTGTACGCGAGAAAAATGACTTTTAAACACTCGCAACTCGTCCGCACTGAGTGTAATTCCGGTAAAGTATTCGACAACATTTTCATCACTGGTGTAAGAGTACACGTAGAGTTCAACTCGAGCCCGGCGACGATTATTTTACCAAATGATTTATTTAAACCGTACATAACGGGGTTCGCTATATATGGCGATATCGCGTGAGACGTAGCACCGTTATTTGCCATTTTTATTGCTTTCGTGTAGACTGTAATTTTTCGAATGAATTGTCGGTGGTGTTCATACTCCGTTTTATACAGGGTTCTCCCACCATCAAGTTGCATCGCCTCTTCTTTTGATACTGCAAATCATACGACTGAAAATTGCTCACCAATATCCTTAGATATTTGTCGCATTCTCCTCAACAGCCTAGTAACAGCAGCAACAAATATATCCCAAAACTCTTGCATACTCTCGCAAACCTATGTGCACACGCATACCTCGACATACAGATAAGGTGTGTCATGAAAACTAAATAATATTCATCGACGAAATTTCATGATTTCCCTCATGGCCGAGTGCCTTGAAATTAGATGAAAACAATATGACTTTCATCAGCGAAACTCGATAACTAAGTACATCAACATCAATAAATATTTCACTAGGTCTTGCTTTTGTAAAGTGATCGCGTGCGGCCATCTTCTTGGATAGTCGTATTCATTACATCGCTGCAGTATATGCAGAGAGAGAGAGAGAGAGAGAGAGAGAGAGAGAGAGAGAGAGTCTTAAAGGAATATATGTAAAAGTGAGCCGCTTTGAAAATTCTCTAGTTAATTGTCTGATTTACTGTGGTTACTACTACTACTACTACTGCGCTAACAGCACAATCATGGTCAGAGTAGTAAACCGCTCATTGATAAGAAAATTGATAGAGTTTATATTGAAGCGTAGACCGTCGTTGCGTTCGCGGTGAGGGAGAAGAAATTTACAGATCACCCTATGGGAACTTCCGACACAGGCGGTTGTTCGTAAAATTCGCGGTATGCTGTGCAAGTGTTATCAGCGCAATTTAGTTGACGCGTATAATATTGGATTGTTTGATAATCAAATAATTATTGATTTGGTGGTGCGTGTTATTCGTCGACGCGGTTGGCTGAACGAGCCTGCTCTGCCGCCCATACTCAATGAAAGACGTAAGTAATGTACAGCGTTAATTACTTTTATTTCATTCCCTTTATTTCATAAGATTTTTATATAGTTCGACGGTATGAAGACGAAGAAATGGGATCCGACACCTATGATTTCGATGAGGAGGGTAGAACCGATTCACATGATCATAGCAGGGACAACGATGGCGTCAGCTCTGCAGGAAATCGTTGGATAAATTTTACCCGGCCATTCTGTGGCTATAAACCAACAAACGGTCTTTTCATGGCAGGCCCGCGAAAGAACCAGATGAAGCCGTCGCATGTCCATCGCGACAATACAGTTCAAACGATGATACCAACAGGAATACAGACAACGAGGAAGAATAAGAAGAAGAAGAAGAAGAGGAGGAGGAGGAGGAGGAGGACCCGGTAAATTCAGGTAAGCTTTTAATAATACAACTGCGCTGACAAAAATTAAAAAATTACGCGGATAATAATAGAAAAATGAAAAAACAGGGTACGAGTTGGACCCAAACGTTTTTCGCTTTGCACGATTCACTGTGCCGAGACCGCCGACAATCGAGTTGGTTTACGAAATGCGTCTGCGGTTCCCGGGAGCAGTCGACGGATTCGAAGACTAGAAGCAAATATAAGTTTGTAATTCTTATGTTACACGAATTATAAACATAGTATATAGCTTGCGACAAACAACAATTCAAATTGAATGAAATAAAAATTCTAATAAATGGTTTAGTTATGCTTGCAGGTGGACAGACTGGCGATGGAAGGACTGCTGCACAGGGTGGTGATATTTTTCCTCTTGGTGAACGTTTCGGTATCGACAATGAGCAGAGACGATATTTTCCACGCTTTATGATGCATGGTCGAGAGACAGATTTATATTTTCGTCAGCCACCGGACGGTATCGATCATCTGACATAGTTCGAGGGCGGTGTACGAGATGTTCTCACACGCCTTACAGAATCGTGCGAAGGACATGATTATGTGTGTATGACTCTGAGCGTACCGTCTTTCGCGCAAGGACCTGTATGGGTATTATTTCGACCAGCTCGTGACATCGGTCCTGATGACATATGGTGACTAATTAATAGTGTAGCTCAGAGTGCGCGCGAATTTCAAATAGACGCTGGTGCATGTAGAATGACGACATGTATAGTACGAGGCGTCGAAGGAGCCAGTGTGGGCACTAGGCTTACACACGAATCTATAGCAAAAAAGTCAATTTTACGCATAATTAATCGCGATAATTTGTCTCTACAACGATCCCTTGGCACAGCCCGAGCGCATGCCGAGCGCGGTCAAATACGTACGGACGAGGTACACAGACGATGGTGTCAAATTCGGAACGGGCTTCGAGGTGCGCAATATACAGCAGCGATAGAGCTCACGCGTAATGCAGGGGTAACGACACCGTCTAGAGGGTGCGGTGCGCGCGAAATTCAGCTCTTTCAGGAGTACTTGGTTCACGAGGGTATAGCGATTGTTGTTTATGAATTTCTCACCTTCGGAAAACGCGTTCCGGCTCTGTACGATGGGCGAAATTACGTACTCACTGCAACAGGTAAAATTAATCATACACTCTTTATTCTCTATTACGAGCGCCCTCATCACTACCAGCCAATATTAAATCTCGCTGGTGCGCTAGGTAGTCGGGGGTTCTGCGCACAATGTAATTCCAAGTATATTCGAGTACTCGAGCATCGCTGTAGTTATCAATGTGCTCGATGTAAATCCACTTATTGAAACGGCAATAGAGACTCTCAGCCTGAGTATTGCGCAGACTGTCATCGTTCGTTCTCTGGTGCTTTTTGCCTCGCTCATCACAAGGTCGAGGGCTCCGCGGGTATCACGTCTCGTAAATATAGATGGTGCAGCGTCCGTAACACATTGAAAATCTGTAGAGGCTGATCGCGTATGATTAAAACCACAAATAAAAAGATGCATGTACTGTAACATAGTTACAAGCATGAGCATAGGAGTAGATGCAGCGATAATGATCGGTGCGAGATAATAGAGTTATACTCTCGAGTCCACGTTGTTATAAGAGCCGGTATAGATTTCGAGGCATAAGAACACCTGAGCGACAGACTCAGTACAAGAGTACCGAGGTTCGCGGGCAATAGGCCATCGAACTCGTGTGAAAAACATGCTACGTCACGCCATCGGAATTCCCTCGCTGACATAAACAGCAGGGCAGCGACCAACTGATTTTGCTGGGAGGTGAGGGGAAGGCGGTGAGCGCGGAACGGCAGATCGAAAGAGCCGAAAAGATGCGTTAGGTTTGAAAATTACGATGAAGAGTAGGCAGAGGGGAATGAGGCGAGGGGAAGCCTATAAAAGAGCCTGCGCGGGGAGAGGAAGCTCTCTTATCCTCGAAGCTAGTATAGCAGGAACATAAAAAGATAAGTGGAAAAACTAAACGAAATAAGAATTGACGAGAAACGGTTTTGTAGAGATTTGAAAAAACTTCCTGTTAACATAGAGAACGGAATAACGAATCAGTGGAAAAGAAACCCCGCAAGAAAAATAGATTAGGCGAGTGGTGTTAAAGATATAAAGAAGTAGTTAGTGGAATTAAAACAAAATTAGTAATAAATTAAAATAGGGATAGATTAAGTGAGGGTGCGAGTAGATCTGTGTGAATAGTATTAATGAATACAGTTAAGTGAGTAATTTATAAGAGAACAGGATTAATGCATAAAATTA
Source organism: Cylloceria caligata (assembly GCA_963942595.1). Classification (NCBI taxonomy): domain Eukaryota; kingdom Metazoa; phylum Arthropoda; class Insecta; order Hymenoptera; family Ichneumonidae; genus Cylloceria; species Cylloceria caligata. Next base: position 42,607,283 of record OZ012704.1, on the reverse strand, counting down.
GGAGAGTCGTGGAAAGAAGAATAACATTAAACCGTGTGGTCTTTAAACCAGCTGTAGAGACGAAAATTATACGAGCATATGAGTGGAAGAACGACAGAGAGAAAGTTAAACGGGTATAAGTGAGAAAGAATTGTACACAGAGTTTATACACTCTGTACAAGTAGTGAACGTGTGCGTGTGGCGGTGTAGGTGCGGGAAACGAGTCGAAGCCAAGGTGGGTGTGTGTAACCGAAGCTCGAGCCCGCGGATACCGAGAAGTCATGCTCGAATAAGAAGAAATAATGATAAATAAAATCGACGGAATCCCCGAGTTTTCGATACCGAGTAGAATATAGAATTAGGAAACGTTAGAAAATAGATAAAGGTAGAAACAAGTGCATAAGTTTAATCAATACTATAAAAGGAAACGTATAGGAAAATAGAAATAACAGCGTGCGTCATAAACATTGCCCGATATAATAAGTAAAATAAGTGTGAAAGATAAAGAATTGTAAGTAGAGTTAATACACTCTATCGAAAGAGCGAATGCGAAGCGTAATAGCAACGAGTGTGAAATATCTGTGCACCGAGGGTACAACAACACGACGGTGCAAGAACAATAATAAGCCTACGAGAGTACCGAGAGAAGTAAACATAAAATAAATTATAATCGTCGAATTAATTGCGGAAATTACGGAATTAGATGGACATTATGTAAAATTCGAGTGACCGTAATTAAAAGTGACGTTTTTACGAAATTGTTTTTCTTGGAATAAAGCCCTACTGTCAACCACTAAGAAGTCTCAATTAATTAGTCCTGTGATCGAGCCCGAATTCCCACGAAAAATAAAAATATATGATAACGTTAAAAATTACCGTTACAGTACGTGGTATATCGTTTTCTATTACATGCAAGCAAACACGACCGACTACGCATGCGTGTTTTATAGCACCTCTTAAGAAACCAGAGGCGCGAAAGGAGAAGAAAAAAGACAAGTCTTCCACGAGATTTTTATTTTATGATTTTGAGACGCAACAACACGTGCAATTGCATGATGATAAATCGACACGAATTCACGAGCCGAATTTATGTGTTACAGAATGCGTATGTATGACATGTCTGGATATCACAGATATAGAGACCGATTGTGCTGACTGTGGTAAACGTGAATTCATGTTTATCGATGATCCTGTTGGGGAGCTCGTAAAATTGGCATTATCGCAAAAATTTGAAAAGACCATCTGCATCGCCCATAATGCTAGAGGTTTCGACGCACAATTTATTCTACGGTATTTAATCGAAGTGCAAAAAACACAGCTGCTCTCTCTGATTATAAATGGTATGAAGATTGTCTCGATGAAAATTGGCGATGTCGTTTTTCTCGATAGTCTAAACTATTTACCCATGGCTCTTAGCGTTTTACCTCAGGCCTTTGGTTTCGCTGATGAGGTGGCAAAAGGTACATTTCCCTATTTATTCAATACACCGGAATATCAGAATTACTCAGGTCCTCTGACGGCTATGCATTCTTACTCACCCGATACCATGTTCTCAGCGGATCGCGAGCGATTTTTAAAATAGTATGAGTAAGAATCGAATCGCGTAGATTATAAATTTGATTTTGCGACGCAATTTGTGCAATATTGTCGTACAGATGTTACGGTTTTGAGACGAGCGTGTTTAGCTTTTCGAGAGTTACTTATACGTTGCGGGAGCGTGTGCCCCTTTACAGAAGCATGCACGATAGCATCAGCATGTATGAGAGTATTTCGAAAGAATTTTCTACAGAAAGGTCGCATTGCAGTGTTACCACCAGGGGGGTATCGCTGGGGTGATAAGCAGTCGCGCAAGGCCGTCGTATGGCTCGTATAGCTCGAGCGTGAGCTCAACTGCGTTATCGCTCATGCTGGACGCACGAGAGAGTATCGCCCTCGGACCGGCCTACCGGCTGTCGACGGATACTACGTGGATGCGGGGGTCCATCACCATGTTTAATTTCACGGCTGCTTTTGGCATGGTTGTCCGCGATGTTATCGCGTGAATAGAGATGCTCGAACTAAATTCGGCGGTACAATGGATGAGCGATACGAGCGTACCGGTCTTATTTCCGGGCGAATCAAATCGAAAGGGTACACTCTAACCGAAATATGGGAATGCGATTTTGACAGATTACTCGAGAATGACGAGGAAATGTCGTTATACGTGAAGAATCACGCCATGGTCAAGCAGGCACCTCGCGAACCACGCGATGCATTCAATACAAGCATACGCTTGTACGACGTTGCGAATGCGGAGCAGATACGCTATGTGGATGTTTGGTCGCTGTATCCATGGGTGTGTAAAAATGGAAAATATCCCGTTGGACACCCGAAATTGTACGTAGGTGACGAGTGTCGAGAACTCGTAGGACTTGAAAACGATCTAAGTGTCGTCGAGGGTCTCGTGAAGTGTACCGTGGTGGCACCGCGCGATTTGTATATCCCCGTACTGCCTGTTCGCATGCATGGGAAACTACTGTTCCCCCTGTGTAGAACGTACTGTACATATATGGACACATCCGAGGGTTGTACACACGATGACACGACTGAGCGAGCGTTTGACGGCACATGGGTCGTGGACGAACTGAGAAAAGCTGTGTCGCTAAGATATAAGGTGACGTGTATCTATGAAATTTGGCAATTCGTTGTTACGCAGTATGACTCGACAACGCGACGATGCGGTCATTTTGCCGAGTACATCAATACATTTCTAAAAATAAAACAAGAGGCGAGTGGACCGCCTACAGAGTGTAACGATGACGAGGAAGCTATAGAGCGTTTTATAGCATTGTACAAGGTGTCTGAGGGTGTATATCTCGAGCGAAGTGCTTTGCAGCCAAATCAGGGTTTACGTTCACTCGCAAAATTGGCTCTTAATTCATTCTGGGGAAAGTTTCGTCAACGAGAGAATCTCACGAAAACCGTTATCGTTTTCACGCGCGAGGAGCTAATGAATTTACTACCGAGTCCGGAGATTGAAGTGACGGAAATGCTACCGGTTAATCACAAGATTATGTATGTAAACTATGTGAGCAACTGCGATGCTATCCAACCATCCCCGACATCAAATGCCGTGATTGCAGCATACACGACGGCACAGGCATGCCTAAAATTATACAGTTATCTTGAGGGGCTCGGGCGACGAATATTGTACTGCGATACCGACTCCTGTATTTATGTGAGTCGCCCCGGTGGTAACGAGTATGAGCCACCAATCGGCCAATTTCTAGGAGATCTTACGGATGAATTAAGCGAATACGGGCCTGGTAGTTATATAACTTCGTTCGTTTCGGGAGGACCAAAATTTTACGCATACCTTGTTCGTAAACCCGACGGTACGTTTATTGAAAAATATAAATGAAAGGTATCACGCTAAACTTTGCGAATAGTCGTCACGTAAATTATAACGCATTACGATCTTTCGTGACAGGAGCAAGCAGCGTACCTATTATTTTTAAATTCGACACTATTCGACGCACGGAATTTCATCATGTAGTAACGCGTAAAGAAACGAAATCATGCGAACCTGTTAACACGAAGCGAAAGCGGCACAAGATGTACTCTCCTGTACCGTACGGCTATTGTGAAATACGCTAATTAGTATAACGCAAAAAAGTATATAGTTTTACGGTTGAATTCGCGATATTTTGAAATAATATTTTTGTCTAATTTCATGTATCATATTTACGGTGTACAATACATTTAAAAATATATATATTGATTTATTATGTATAAAACCGTTGTCGGCTCGTTCTTTTTGTGCTGCTATTCGTAGCAGTAGCTGCTATCTCTCTACCGTTCCATTTTGTTCTGACTTTCTCATCGTTGATTCCTTTTGTCCCGTCTTTCTTATCAAGTGTTTCCTTTTGTTCTGACTTTCTCGTGCTACATGCGTGGATATAATATTGCTGTTTAGAATTTGGTGATTCGTAAAATTTGCACATACAGATGTATGCATAGTGAAATAAAAATATTGCTTTATGTTCGAGAATTCAGCTGTTGGAGAGGTAGTGGACTGTAAATATTTGTAGATTAAATTAAAACGCAGTACACTGATGTTAATTATAATAGCATTTATTGCTCGACCTGTCAAGTGCAGCAGATTAAAATATACAAATAAACAAGTAAATTATAGGAAATAATAGATTTAAATGAGCACAGAAAAAGACAGAAAAATATAAGAATGAAATGTGGTGAGCTAATTACCGCACACGATTGTATTAATCGTGTGCAAGTGATGAGAAGATCTGTCACGACCAGGCCTTGCGGTGAAGCTGACGCCAGGTCCATGACAAGATGAGTCAAATGTTGATGTACTCGTGTGCCGATGTCGATATATCACTGCTGATATGATGGCTGAGTTGTAGGGACTGTAGGTCGGCCGATTTGAACGATAAGAACTTTAATTAAGATGCACAGAACTTTGATGAGCACGCACGAACACGGTGACGGTGTAAACCATGCAAGAGCAAAACGCAAGAATGCTGCGTTATACGAAGCAGCCATTGTCCAAGCAACCAGTCATAGAGCGCTTGCGCGCAGCGACCTGTTGCTCGGCACGCAGACCTAGTGCGAGATTTACAGCTTCTGCGTGGTGCTGCCGCTGAGTGGCAGCAGCAAGCAGCTGCCCATGCTAGCCTGCAGTGCGCAGTCTAGCTACGCGTAGCAGAATGCTCAAGCATTCTCAAACACTTCATTTGTGAGAAATATAAAAACTATCGTTATTTAATTTACATACGATGTTAACACCAGCTTATACCGCGGGCCCGCGCCTTATCAGCTAGTGCAGCCGCACCGCGCAATATCAGCTCGTTAAGGCCTCGAAAATAGCTGATGCCGCAGGATCGCCGCCGCCGCCGCCGCCGCCGCAGCCGTTGCGGTATAAGCTTATTTAAGAGTCAGCTGATTGATTTTGATAGACACTCATCGATATGGATACACGTTGGAAACATCCATGGACAGCCGTGATAAGCGGTCCTACGGGTTGTAATAAAACATATTTTGTAAAAAAATTCTTTAAATACATGCGCGAAATGACGGATGTCCCGTTCGAGCGTATACATTTTATTACTCAGAGTGGCAGTCCGGGTATTCCGAGTACGGTGATAAAATCGAATTTCGCGAGGGCTTACCGAAGCAGAAGACTACTCGAATGATACAAGACCTAAACTTGTGGTCATTGACGATCTAATGCGCGAGGCATCCAACAATATTGTGGTCGATCTTTTCACCAAGGGTAGCCATCATAGAAGTCTTACAAGGGGACCACATGGTCGTCGGATTTTTGTAATTTTTTATACTCATGGTACGTAAAGTTGAGACCCCAAATATCAATATCCCTAAGTAATACGACGCCATATTCAGAAATTCTCGAGAAAATCGACTTTGAAGTTAGAGCGAGCAACTAAAATAGAGGAACAAAAACCGACTTTTCAACTGAGTGAATAGCTCAATGGGTAGCGCTGGAGTGTGGTAATCACTGGGTAGTGGGATCGAGTCTCGCTTTGGTCACTTTTTTTTTTTTTTTTTTTTTCCAATTCAAATACCTACGTATTTTATATTTAAAATTCATTAAATATTTGCTAATTACCATATTATTATTAACAAATTATCATTTTTTATGAATATTGCACGTGTTATTACATTTATTTGAAATTAATTTTAAAAAATGACAAGTAAAGTTTTGGGAACGAAAATGAAAAAACCTCGGGTAGAAAAATAATGTTTTTTTATTTAAAGTTACATCGTATCCATTTGTTTATCAACAGGATCGCACGAGCCACAGTAATAAGCGTCGTAAAAACACGGGAAACAGATATTTTCACGGCATCGAGCACACCGCACGAATGCTGCGTCTTTACAGACGCATTTTTTTTTTAAAACATCAATCGGAAAACAAACTTCATTGACGTTTTCAAAGATTTCTCTAGTATCACAAAGTTTTGAAGCGAACCACGCATATCTGATCATTTTACCGAAGATCGGAGAGGATAACTGATGATGAACGATTGAATGAATTTTAATACAATCTTCTCGATCGTTGATTTCGCGGCCTTCTTCGATCAGGTATGCGCAGTTTTGCATACGCTTGATGAAATTTTTTACTTGACGGTAAAAATAAACATCGCATGGCTGTACTAACGGAGTACATTTTGGAGGAATGACTTGCACGGTGCAAGTCGGCGGGCGCTTATCATCGCGAAAAATGTCATTATATATGACGGGATTTGTTTGTCCACCCCAAGAATCAATAAGCAAAAGAAACTTTTCTTTTTTTACATATGGTTGCATAGCGTTGATTAAAAAATCTATATACAAATTTGTGGTCAACTTTCCCGATTTCGACGAAGTGACTGTGACGTTTCGGTACTTTTTAAGATACTCGTCTACCGATTTCTTCACCCTAGGTCCAAATGAGCCAGTTGTTTCTTGTAGACATATGAAGACAAGGGGCAGCAACTTTCCTGATAGGGTGACAGAGTACTGTGCAGTATACGAGTGAGTCACTTTATTCATATTCTGCCTCGTCACTAGCACCACCTTCGATCCTTTGGCCGCGAGAGTTCTATCGAAAGTCGATTGGTATTGACACCCTCAAAAAAATTAACAAAAAATGAATAAATAAAAAATACTACACACGAAGAAATATACTTTGATTAATTACGAACAATAAAATAATATTTTCAATACCTGTTTGGTCCGTATTAATGACGAAGTCTGGCTCAAAGTTCGGTATGGCATTCCGCGCCTGGATTCGAAAATCTTCTGCAGAAGCCAGGATTTCGTCCATTGATGCGGTCTCTCTTTCCGTTACAAACTTCGTGATTTTTCTTTGACGAATTCGATGCTTCCGTTTAAATTCCTCACACCATCTATTCGAAGCTTTAAAATCGAACTCTTAAAACTGACTTGCGGCAGATAAAGCCCACTGCTGCAAGTTCCGGGTTGTGACTTGCTGATTATTCTTTCGAGCTTCGTCAAAGCGATCATACGTCCATGAATCGATTGTCGCGTATTTTTCCGATGTAGTACCACCACTTTTTACATGTTTTAACCATTTTGGCAATTCTTCCATACGTTTGAAGCGACTGCACCCGATTTTTTTCAAAACTGCTAGGCTCCATGACGGACGAGCTGCAGGTATACGCAAAACTTTTCTCTTGTAATCCAGTGGAATGTTGTCGTTCGGTTTTGATATTTTCATCGGTGGCGAATAATTATCCGAAGATTCTTCACTACTGGGCACAACTTCTTCGAAAAGATTTTCTTCGTTAGGTTCATCGAACGTAACCAACTCATCAAACGATACAAACTTTTTCTCTTGTAAAGCTTGTACGGTATACTGGAACAAGTCCTCTGCTAGTAGCATTGGTTGTTCAGTTATTGTCGCAGATGGTGTTGGTTCGATGAGATTATTCTCTGCGAGGATTTGCTCGTAATATTCAGGCGCATCTCTCATCAATACTCTTGAATCTTTACTCTGTGAGAAGTCTTCAAGGTCTTCTGCCGCCGAAGGGCCAGGAGAATTGCTTACTTCCACGTCCGACATTATAATATTTTTCTTTAAAACTGTTCGAATATTTTCACTCACAACGCCGCAAAACACAACCTGCTGCTTCGAGAGCGAACGTTGAAATGCTACTAGCTACTACCTACTGCAGTCACAAATGCCCCTTACCGAAAGAAACCGTTGGGGAATTCCGAAATCTTTTGTTCTCGAGCAGGTGTGGATCCCTCCGCAGTTAGTTTGGTAGCTACATTCTATTACAATGTAATGTAAGCGTCAGGCTAGTCAAATAACTCTTCGTAAAGAGGATAATATTATTTTTCCGCTCCACGTGCAATTTTCATAAAAAATGATAATTTGTTAATAATAATACGTTAATTAGCAAATATTTACTGAATTTTATATATAAAATAACTCTTCGTAAAGAGGATAATATCATTTTTCCGCTCCACGTGCAATTTTCATAAAAAATGATATAATTTGTTAATAATAATATGGTAATTAGCAAATATTTAATGCATTTTAAATATAAAATACGTAGGTATTTGAATTGGAAAAAAAAAAAAAAAAAAAAAAAGTGACCAAAGCGAGACTCGATCCCACTACCCAGTGATTACCAGACGCCAGCGCTACCCACTGAGCTATTCACTCAGTTGAAAACTCGGTTTTTGTTTCTCTATTTCAGTTGCTCGCTCTAACTTCAAAGTCGATTTACTCGAGAATTTCTTAATATGGCGTCGTCTTACTTGGGGATATTCATATTTGGGGTCTCAACTTTACGTACCATGAGTATAAAAAATTACAAAAATCCGACGACCATGTGGTCCCCTTGTTAGTCTCATTTTCATCACGCAAAATCTCTTCCATCAGGGTCACGGGCAGCGCGATATCTCCTTAAACGCTAATTATATCGTTGTCTTCAAAAATTGTCGAGATCGCGCGCAAATTCAGCACCTAGCCCGTCAGGTATGTCCCGGGAATCCGCGATTTTTGCAGGAAGTATATTTCGATGCAGCGGCTGCACCGCACGGCTATCTATTATTCGATTTAAAACAATCGACGCCTGATAATTGTCGATTTCGCGCCTGTATATTTCCCGATGACCAATACCATTACATTGACGTGCTTCAAAAAGCAATAAAAGTTTGCGATGCGACGCGCGATGTACCAGTAATGCGCTTGTAATGGCGTTGCGCGGACCTCTCGATAAAAAGCAAATAATTATATTGCAAGCGCTGTGTTATCTGAAGCAAGAGCAACGACGTGCAATTTTGCGCAAAGCAGATGTAGCGCTCGTACGCTGTATATGCGAGTGTGCTCTAAACGTTTTACAGGGAAACGTGAGTCTGAACAAGGTGCAAAAGAATCATCTTCGGAGGCACGCGACAATTATTCGACGACTAGCCGCTAAAAGGGGAAATTGGAGCGGTAAGAGGAAGATCATCGTCGAGCACTGTGTTGGATTTCTCAAGTTGCTTCTTGTGCCTGTCTTGGCCTACACGAGCCATGGAATATGCCAGAAAGATGTTACTTATTCCTCATGATAACATACATCGTCTCGCTGGACTCGCCACTACTGCTGGTACTACTACTACTACTAGTGCAGACCCGTTGCCCTCCGTACAGACTACCGGTACGCCATTATCGCGCCCCGACTCTGAGCTGAGTGAAATTCTAAATTCTCACTCGCACAAGAGCGAGAGAGAGAAATGGATAGCGTACCAGCAAGTTTTACAGCGTTATCTTCACATGGTTGAGTATGATAATGCAGTACCGAATATTTTATCAAAACGAAAAATAGCAATACTCGATAGTCACGAGAATAAATCCGACGACGTTTTAATTAATAAAGTTAAATCTCGACTCAATGACACACTTATTATCGATAGCGTACCAAAAAAAATTTAATCTAAAGCAATATCGTTGCTTCGCAATTTGCATCGCAGCGCCGTTGGTAAAAAAATGACATGGGATCGTAACGGTGTTGATTCCATAGACGGCAGAAGAATTTTAAATTCCAATATCGTTGATCTTGTTAACGATGCTATGCGAGCTAGAAAACGTGAGAAACCCATCGGACGATCTCACTTTGCCAAACTCCTGCGAGCGATACAGATGCCACGTGAATTTATCGGCAATCCCGAGTTACTACACGAGCCTACACCTACATCATCCTCGACACCAAAGCGGCATCTTATTTTGCCACGCGATAGCGATAGTAGCAGCAGCAACAGCAGCAACAGTAGCAATAACAACAACAACAAAAACAACAACAACAACAACGAGGCCGAGACCGCACACTCAAACAGAGATTTAATGCTCGCGGCTGAATACGACATCATCGAGGGGGGCGGAGGGGGATGAAGAAGAGGACGAACAATTGCAAAACATCGCACAAGTAGAATATCGACCCCCGACACAGTTAGAAAAGAAAAAGAAAAAGAATCCATTTAACTGGTCATCGTTAAAATTATGAAAATTCTTCAAAAAATCTATTATGACACCACTCATCCTGCCTCCTATTTTCGAGCAAAAAATTTGGCCCAGGTGGATCGAAGAGTAGTGCGAAAAAATGTTTTACCATGGCTCCAGAAACAGGATTCATATAACATGCATCGTCTCGTGCGACGACGATTTCCTCGTCGTACGTACAACGTGAGTAATATGGACGATGAAAGGGAGGCTAATTTAGCTGATCTTCGCTCGATAGCCGCGTACAACGATGGGTACGCATATCTGCTGGTTGTTATCAATGTGTTGAGCAAATACGCGTGGGTCGACGCTTCGCGTGACAAAACGAGCGCAAACGTGGCCCGCGGTCTCACACGCATACTCGCGCGCAGTAACAACCGTCGCCCGCAGCAATTGCAAACTGATCGAGGCAAAGAATTTATCGGCGCTCCGTTTCAGCGAATTCTCAAGAAAAAGAATATCGATTTTCGCGCTGCTCGTAACCCTGATATAAAAGCCTCGATTGCCGAACGCTTTAATCGAACAATAAAAGAGCGAATGTGGCGCTACTTTACATACACGCGAAATAAGCGTTACATCGATGTTTTACAAAATTTTTTATATGCTTCTAATCACACTAGACACAGCGGAACGCGTATTCCTCCGAGCGAAGTAACCCTCGAAAATGCCTCTATAGCCCGAAACAATTTAGCATGGCGTTACAAGCGTAATGCGAGAAAAATTAAAAAGCCTAAATACAGCGTCGGTGACTTGGTACGTATCAGTACAGCTAGAGCAGCATTCGTAAAAGGATATGAGCGTGGTTGGAGTAACGAATTATTCAAGATTCAACGAATATCAGTGAATCGAGAACCATTCGTGTATATTTTACACGATCTGAATAACGAGACCATCGACGGTATTTTCTACGAGGCATAATTATCGCGAGTACGAGTACCTCCATCATCTGAGAAGACGAAAGAGAAGAACAAGAGGACAAAGAGGAAGAACGCTCGGAATCCCTGATAAATATGAGCTCCAAGGACAGCTCTTTCTTTGTCGTACTACCGAGCAACAGTAGTATGGAGTATTTTCCGAATAATACGACGACAAAATTTATTACAAAACTACCGCGTCAGACACGTTTGCACGGAGAATGGTCTGTTTCTCTTGTAGAAATTGCTTATCCGATGACTCTTTTACATGTTCCTACTATAAGAAATCTCGTAACTTTTGAGGTTGATGATTATTATTTATCAGGTTTAAATATTTCAACACGGAGAGGCGCTGATAGAGACCAAGTTCCACCTGGTGTATATCGCTCTATAGACGCTCTTTTGGAGAGTATAAATAAGTTACCTCACGTGGCCGGTCATTTGGGCTTTAAATCGCTTCCGAGCGGGCAGATCGAAGTGGCCCGCGTATGCGACGATCTACGATACCATGACTTTCGCGTATCGCCCGCTATCGCAAGGCCACTAGGATTCTCGGAAGAGGCCTGTAGGTCTGTAATGATAGAGCCGCATTGCGAATACACAGGGTCGAGGCCTGCATCTCTCACCGGTGCTATACCGGGCAGCATGTTTCTATACACAGATATCTGCGAGAGCTATATTACAGGCGATGTACAAACACCCCTCTTACGAGTTTTTCCCATTGATACTGATGCCTGTCAGTATGGTTCGACAAAAATTAAATAGTTTCCAACGCCACGATATATACCTCTCGTGCGCGATAATTTACACACTATCAAGATCAATATAAGAGACGAATTTGGGGATCCTATACCATTCGAGCAGAGAACGTTGATTGTGACACTACATTTCAAAAGATCCCAGGGTTGATTGCACCCCTATGGATGATATTGACAGTGTGCAGCACGGATGGGGCCGTCGCGGGTACGGCGGCATTAGCCATGTTTATATCGGAACACCTAATCAACGAGGACACGGTATCGGCAGCTTTCTCGGTTGCCTGTTTCGTCGAGTGTTACCACTTTTAAAGAAGGACGCTAAAGTAGTTAGAAAAGAGGCATTGCGCGCTGGTGTAAACGTAGCCGGTAATATCCTCGATAGAAATATAGCTGTGAAAGATGCTGTTCGCGAGAGAGCGCGAGAATCAGGCAGTAATCTCAATCGCAAAGCCTCTGAAAAAATTGACACTCTCATGCGGGGGTCTGGTTATAAAAAGCGCAAAATTTCGCGAACTCCTCATTCATCGAACGAATGTAAACCACGACGTATCTCCCGTAAGAATAAAAGTGTAATAAAGAGAAAAGTAATAAAAAAGAAGAATAATAATAAGAACAGTAAGAAGAAGAAGACTCGTCAACGAACAGTTGCAGAAATTTTTGGATAGCTGAAACAAGATGGCTTTTCTACATGCGCACTCGTGCGAGTGTCTCAAATCGGAACTTGAATTATTTTCACTCCCACCGACGCAAACTTCTATCGAAGGCTTCAATTGGGTGTATTACAAACCAATATCTTCGCTAACAGATGATTCACCGATTGAATTTGTTATACCTGGACAGGGTGATGAGTATATCGATCTCGCGCATACTATGCTTAGTCTGAGAGTGAAAATAACATCTCCTACTACGGAAATTGCCGCGGGTACAGAGTCGAAAGTAAGTGCAGGCCCTGTAAACAATCTCTTGCATTCTATGTTTAATCAGGTGGATGTATACCTGAATTAAAAATTAGTTTCACCTCCAAATAATGCCTACGCTTATCGAGCGTACATAGAAACACTTTTGAATTACGGTCCAGCAGCAAAAAATTCGCATCTCACGAGCGTTCTCTGGTACGACGATACCCCCGGAAAAATGGATGATATAACATCGGAAAATACGGGTCTTGTGAAGAGAAAACAATTTTTAAATGTCGAAAAAACTGTAGACTTGCTTGGTCATCTGCATTGCGATATATTCAATCAGGAGCAGTTCCTATTAAACGGTGTCGAGATGCGACTACGGTTGGTGTGGTTTAGAGATTCATTTTGTCTTGTGGGCGATACAAAGAATGGTCAATGCGGCTTTAAGATTCTTGAGGTATCGCTTCTCGTTCGTAGAACAAAAATAGCTCCTGGTGTGCTGCTCTCGCATGCTAGAACTCTGGCAAAATCTACGGCTAAATATCCTCTTACGAGGGTCGAGGTAAAAGCCGTTTCAATACACTCTGGTGTTCATGGAGATACTATTGATAATATCGTATTAGGTCAATTGCCGAAGCGTATAATTATCGGTTTTGTCGATAACAAAGCGTTTAACGGCGACTTCAGTATGAATCCATTCAATTTCCAAAATTACACGATTAAATATCTCCCGTTGTATGTAGATGGTGCTCAAATACCTTCGAAACCGTTACAATCTGATTTCACGAAAAATCATCTATATGTGGATGCTTTTTAAACGTTGTTTTCGGGAACTGGAATACATTTCTTGAACGATGATAATTCGATCGATCGCGATAATTATCGCGATGGATACTGTCTGTTTGCTTTTGTTTTGACACCCGATCTTTCGGCGAACAGCAATACACATTGGAATTTAATAAAGTACGGTAGTGTGAGAATAGAGGTACGATTTGAGGATGTGCTTGCTTCAACGGTAAATTGTGAAGTCTACGCGGAATATGATAATGTCCTTGAAATCGATGCCTCTCGGCAGGTAATGGTGGATTTTACCGGATAAGCTCAAAATGTGCTGATGTCGGAATAAAATTGTTTCGTGTTAAGAGACGTAGAAGCGTCTTTGTGAGTAACTAATCAGTCAAACTTGAGTATCTGTACAGATTAGACGTGAAAATGAATATCGTCGTGGATATACAGGGAATGCACGGTAAAGACTCGGAATTTATTCCGCAAGAAATTGCCGTGGTAGCAGTGGATAGACCGTACTCTGCTCATTGGATCGTCGCACCGCCGTGTCACTTTGCCGAATTACCACAGCATTCGAGAAGCCAGAATAATTTTTTCTCGAAATATTTTCACGGTCTGGAATGGTACGAGGGCGATGTGAGCTGTAAATAAGCATACGCTAACTTGCGTCAAATTTCGCGAAAATAAAGACGTATCTATACACGCGGTCACGAGAAGGCTATACTTCTTTGCGATATCACGAGTCGTGAAATTTCCAACCTGGAGGATGAGGAGGGCGCCCCATCGTACACATTTATGCCGAAATCTTTGCGAAAATGCTTCAGACACGCTATGATAAACGATACAGCGTATTCGCATTGTGCAATGCGCTAGGCTTTCCAAATAAAAAATTAACTTCGCGAGCACCCATTTAAAGGAGAATCATACATGGATGTTTGGTCAGCAGACAAAGAGGAAGAGAATAAGGAAGAGGAGAAATCTTCATCATGTAATCGTGACACGATCGACGATGCTGTGAAATAAATTCTGCATATATATACGTATTTTAAAGCGTATCGGTCATCATTTAATCATTGACTATGTTTTCAGCATGAACACTAGACAAATCTACGAGAGTCTGCAGTATCTACCACTTTCAACCGTTGGCGTATACCCAGCTGACAGAATTCCTCGTGTATGGTCGTTACCTGCTGGACTCGTAGTTAACACGGATAACCACGACGGACCTGGAGAGCATTGGATCGCAATGTACGTTAACCATCATGGAAATGGAATGTACTTTGATAGCTACGGGCTACCACCGGTTATACCGCAACATCTCGCACGACTACGAAGAAACTGCAAGTTCCATCGGTAAGGACTCAAGCAGCTACAGAGCAATACGTCGGATGTGTGTGGACAATTTTGTATCGTATTCCTGCATCTTATGTCGTGCGGCTGCACCATGTCCCGATTTAATAATCTCTTCAGCGATAATGTAATGAAAAACAACAGATTAGTACGTGAATATTACAATACTTTTGCCTCTCGACGATCAGCAGTGATAAAAAAAGAAGAGGTGTCGGTGGGACACCCGGTTGGAACGAAATTCCTTTCACTATATATTATGTATTACATAAGAGGCACAAATAATAAATTAACAGCGTTGGAGAGTAATTAAATGAAAAAATAAAATAAATGAAGGAATGGTAATAAAATTGTAATTAATATATTTTTTAGGAATGAACTTTTTATTACTAATTATTGTACAAAAAATATAAACTAAATATAAACTTAATCTGTGCAGTCAATCGTAGTAATGATTGGTTTGTGATAACTTAAATAGGACACATATGTTTGCGATTGAATATTATGTAAGTGTCTCGAAAAAACTGCATCGATAGTGGTATTGTATCTTGTCGTAGATTCTGCTGGATCATTGTTGATTCTTAAATAAAATTCATCCAAAAGAAATTGTAACAATGGCTTTGACTTTTTATCAGAAAAGTTGATGTTGAAATCGCCAGCCAAAATGAGTGGAAGTTTATGTAAATTTTAGTTATATCTGCTAAGCGTTTGAGATACATCTTTAGAATACTCTAACAGTGCTCTATGAATGAATTGTTGAATATCTATTATTTTGTTATTTGGTGATACGTAGATGACTGCCATGATTAAGGTGACACCGTTTTCCATGACACACTCTGCTGCACATAAATCTGCAACACTTGTAGATCTTACGTGCAAGTCCCGAATATTGTTCATTATTACCTCCATATTTGGTGTTACAACATTAGCCGTATCACTTTTGTTTTGATATATTGCAACTCCACCTGATCGAACAGAATCACGTTTAAGGTGAGTAACACAATTAAAATTTGGTACCTTACATTCCTCTTTATTGTCCAACTGCGTCTCGGAGAGTAATAAAATGTCGCTTTTTTGTGTAACAGAGTCATTTAAATCAATCGAATGTTTGGGAAGGCTTTGAACGTTGACAGTATACAATGAGATATCTCTTTTATTACCAATGAAATCAATGATGGTCTGCGCTTTAGTTTGTAGTTTATTTAACGACAGCCTCTTGAACTCTTGTAACAAAGCTACGGTTGATGAAGCTTGTACTCGATTATGACGAAATCTAAATTTAGTTTCATCACCATCAAATGTTACGATGAATAAACCTTCGATGCTTGTTACACGAAAGAGTGCAACATAAACAAGTTGTTGTGAATGTGTTCTGTCATACTCGTAAACAATTTGATCATAAGTCCTACCTTGTGACTTATGAATGGTCATAGCACAAGCCGAAATTATATGAAAGTGTTTTCGTTTAACAGTATCTTTTTTATCCCTTGTCATAGTAATGTTGGATGTTCGCAATTCAATAGGCACAGCAAGATTACCAACTTTGCTTTGAACAGCTAGTAAAGCAGCTTTTTTTCTTGCTTTTTGACCAACTTTTGGTTAACCACAAAATTGAAGCCAAACTCGGCAAACGAAGTTGTCTTCATTGAAGTCTAGGTGAAGTAGCTTACCAACTGCGCCGTTAACTAAGCCATCAGTCACATCGATGTTTGTTGTGATAAGGTAATACTTTCCTTTTACTAAAATGATTTTCCATATTTGTTCTGGATTGTGAATTGCAATTCTCGGGAGATCTAAAAATAACCATACAAAAAAATATCGAACAAATATAAATCATATTTCACAAAGAATATACAGTAGAAAGATAAATGAATTACTTACGCATCTGAATGATGTTTTGCTAGCAAGGTATTTAATTGAATACTTTGATTTTTTAATTTTATTTTCCGTCGGTATTCCTTCATATATTCAGTACGACTTATAGTCGAGATGCTATAATATCATCATAAAATAAAACAATAAATAAAATAATTTGAAAAATATCAATAAATATATAACAGCTAATAATGATGATAATCTTTAATAAATAAAATTAATAAACGGTAAATGTAAATATTTATAATGTGATATGTTACCTTGGAAGATAGTCTGTATTTTGCTGCTGTAATTCAATGTTTTGTTTCTTTATTGTTATATCGTGTAATGTTTGTTGTGCATCAGTTGTAGGTTTTTAAATTTCCTCATTAGATCTTTGTCGAAGATGGTCAGTATTTTTCAGCTGTATTTCAATTAGTTTGTTTTTGTTTTTTTTTTGTCACGATTTTCTTTAGATCTTTGCTTATGCGTTTTCGGTTTTTTAATTTCTTTTAATTTATCTCTCTCACGACATTCATCAGATCTTTGTTCACTGATGTTTTGTACTCTTATATCCTGTATTTTTTTTCTATCACGATATTCTTTACATGTTTGCGCATTTGTTTTTTTTTTATCTTGTAGCTTGTATCTGAGTAGTCGATGCTTTTGTTGATTCGCTATTGAAATAAAATATGTATATGTATATATAAATATATATATGAGGATATGATATGTATATAAATATGTATATGTATTGTAACGGTAATTTGTGCTTCAACGCACCACGTTACCTATGACTGGTCCAAGTTATTTTTTCCTTCCTTTTTATTTTCTCTTTCGAGATGGGCGCCAGGCGCTTTCGCGCCGGAAGGAAAAAATACCGAGTTGGATGACCAGTCTCGACCCAGGCCAGCAACAGCTGTTCAAGGCAGAGTGGGTGGTTCGGGCTGTCAAGCTACTAGTTTAGTCAAAAAAAATAAAATAAAATACGGATAAAATCAATTAATTAAAATAATTCCTTAAAATCCACGAACCAAGTCGAATAATAAAATATTGTCAATAACTACGACCAAACGAGAACAATCCATGGAGTTAGCTAAATAGATAATAGATAAATAAATAAATAAAATAATAACAGTAAATAATTCAAACGACAACAGCAGGTACGGGACTTACAAACTTCTTTATTTCTCCAATAAACATCAATCTAGGATTTAACTAAGATGTCCCGTAAAATTAATCTCTCCGTTGTTAACAATCTTCCCAAATCTAGCCCAGTATCTTAATTTTAATCTTTACTTCAACGGCAGCAGTTATCCCGTTCTCTCTCTCTCTCACTCTCATACTCTGCAGATGTTATATAACCTATCTCGCTCGCTACGAATTTCGAATAATATTCACCGACAAAGCCAAATATTCGGTTGTCTCAACGCACAGCTCGCGATACGGCCTATTGCGAGCTAATCCCAAATACATTCAAAAGAACCATAACAACGGGACGTCGGAAGGTCACGTACGCGAGGGTCGACTAGTTCAAATCTCCTATCTTGAAAATCGCAAGCAAGCGACGGCTAATATGTCGGGAACGAATACTGTTTAATGAAACCCCAAGTTATTTAAAAAGGACCTGAGAAAACCCTAATTAAAGGACTCACGTCCGAAATAATAATAATGACATCGATAAACAATACTAACAATAATAACCGTACTAATAAGAAGAACAAACAATTAATTCAATTAAGTTAGATTCGGTACCGACCGTACAAGTCCCTCAAGACCAAATACCACAGACGGGACGACGGCCGAACTCGCACTACTTCCAAATTTTAAACGCGAAAGAAAAATAATGAAGTACGGTTCGATATAATAAGAAAAGAACCTATTAATAGAATAAATAAAGTATGGTAAATGACGGTACGTCCGTCAAAGTAAAACCAAGGTAATGAAATACAATAAAAGAAATAAACTAAGTCCTATAAATCGAAGTGAATTATTCGGTAAAATCCGCGACACGGTCTATTCCGTTTCAATCCCACACACACAGGCTAACAAATACAAAGCACACCGGGATAACGGCCTAACGCGCGCACGGTTTAACCGTCCTCAAAATACAATTAAATAAAACGGTGACTTTCTCCCGGTATCTACCGGTTACACGATCTCGCGAGTACACTCGATAAACGCCGCGGTTCCCGATAGAAAATACTACTCTGCACGCGGTGTACCAGAGCCGCAGGTGTGACCAAGCTCGAAAACTAATGTCCAATAAATCGAATGATATAATAATAAAACAATAGCGAAAGATCGTGGAAGAGAAGAGAGCTCACCGGGACGATGGTGCGGCGATGTGTTGTTCCTTGAAATCCGGGAAACCTCGAAAAGACGTCGAAAGGTTCCCTCCTTGCTCTCTTTTAGTACGGTGGCGGATAGTAAGATGACAGATTCTGACTTGGGTTCGAGAGAGCCAACGCTACTTTTCCTCGCCTCGGTAGTGATTTGTGTAGTTGCAAAAGTAGAGCGGGACAAAAGAATGGGCGCTACATCTCACTCACTCGACAGCCACCGGGAAAAAGCCTCGAGGTCCGTTCAGCACGCGTGCCCGTGAACTATGGCCCCCACTTAACTCGCTAAACTCGGTTAATTGGGGGAACCTATGTCGCACGATGACCGCGACTAGCGCCTCAGTTGGACGAGAATAGAAAGCCCCGTACCCTTCAGTACGTCGGGCAGGATAATGATACATCCCGACCGGGAAAGGTGTGAAATGTCGGTCCAGATAAAAGGGCAGAACCCCGAAGCTCTCCTCCTCTTAGTACTCTCCCATCGTCCCTCCGGTCGTACCAATCGCATTATGCATACATATAAAAAAAATACAACAAAAAAAATAAAGATGAAGAATAAATAAATTACAAAAATCCCCCTTACAACCCTGAGATATCGTGCTGGTAGTCGTCGAGCGAGGAGGACGTAGCTCGAATATTCTGCCACATTACAGTATATGTGTATTTTGTTGTCTGTTTGTGGAAAATTTATAGTTAATGTATTGATTATTAATTTAATTAAATATCGAGTTTAGTGATTATTACCTAATTTCAGCTTTTCAACTATAATTCACTAAATTTTCATTGCACACAAATGCGTTTTGTCTTCAATTTGAAGAATATTATGGAAAAAGTAGAAAAACTATATAAAAAAAAAAATTTCCTACGATTTTTCTTCAATTTTTCGAATTTTCTGGTAAATTGACTTTACATTGATATTTTTCCAACTTTTTAATACTTTTTACTCACATTTATGACTATATACAGCTTTTGGTAAATAAACAAGTTAAAATTTTGGAAAAGCAAAAAACGGCATAATTACCGTAGATCTAATTATTTTTTCAGGTCTTTACCTATGGGCTTGCCCATCATGAAAAAATATGGAAAAATTTTGTTTTTTATCCAAGAATTTACTGTAAAATTTAAAACCGAAAAAAAAAGTCCTTTTTGAAAAATCACTATTTTGCTATCTGTGACCAAACTAATGACGAAAAAAATCTAAAAATTTGTGTACAGTGTTTTTTTATATTGCCCTACAACATACTAAAAAAAAAAAAAAAAAAATACGAGGGAAAAAACAGGTCATTTTCACTAAGAATGCCGCGAATAGAGGTTATGACGCACACGGCTTGTTAAACTTTGAATAGTGAAGATAGGTTAGGACGCGCACGGCTTTGTGAACACATACGCATATATGAAAACAGATAACCGAGCAATAACTTGTGTTTTAACAAGACTAGTAATATTAAATTTTGTTGACAAAAAACATAACACATTGAAGCTGATTTTAACTAGATTTGTACATGTAGTAAGTCTCATTATTGAATAACAGAGTATAATGCCTGCAGTATAACACTGGTACTTACCTGACTCCAACATCACTATCCTCAACTATCATCACTGAATCACGCTCACAATTTATTGTTCATTATTTATTAATAACAATAACTACTCGTACATACGCACACAAGAATACAACTAACGCGCACGCCGCTTGGCCTTCAGACTGCAGTAATATACCTATACATCATGCGCACGCCGCGTGGCTTGTATAGCAGAGTGCCATACGCAGCTGCTGTCCCCACACCGAGCGCTGAGAGAAAGAGAGAGAGAGAGAGAGAGGCATAGTATAGCCGTATACGCTACTGCGCCCCGCCCCTCTCCAATCGGTGGAGAGAGAGAGAGAGCGTGCTAACGTACTATAGCAAAACTGTCGTGACGTTTTGCTATAGTCCAAATGTTACACTTTTCTCGGTCTAGCCTCCATCCTGCCAAGCGTATACCGTGCGATAAGGAACTTCGTTCCAAAATAAATTTAACGGCGGAGGAGTCTCCGAGCTAAGATTACCGTGTTTGCAGGGATGTAAAGTGATTTAAATAAAAAAATTGATTAATTAATAACAAATACATCGGCTTACTGTGTCCCTTGTTTTATAATTATATATAAATTATAATCGAGGTCTCTCGCGGTACGGTATCATATTCTGCGTCTTTTACTGCAGAGCATTCGCTTCACGAGAAGCACAGTGCAAAGCGGTACGCACGTGCAAAACCGCTGACATTGCATTCAAAGCGTTGCACATCTAGTTATGATTCAGAGGGGCGTTTGTTATCTTCAAACGCTGTAATCCCCGCCAGCATCATCCGGAGCATTCAGTCTGTATTTAGCAGTGCACAGCGACGGTATAAATAAATAAAAAACTCTGAATGTATCCGCGGTATTTAGACAGTGAGCTATCGGTAGCTTTTGTGTGTCGGGCGATATATGGAACCAGTGACAATACAGTGTGTCTGCGGAAGGACAAAATGTGCGCTACATTATCCAAACTGGAGGATAATTTGGACAGGATGTACATTCAGGAGTTTATTGAGAGGAGTCGTTTGTGGTCGAGGACTTGCGCGTTGGTGCGGCTTGTGTAGTTGTGCGGCATCAAAGGGCTATGCGCGGGGAGATCGTCGACGTGAGTGATGACGGGTGCTGCGAGGTGATGCTTGTCGATTTCGAGGAATCGATATACGTCGACTGGTCTCACCTATTTCACCCCGAGCCGCCGATTAGTGTGTTACCGGTGTTACTCGTGAAGTGTACAGTATTCGGCCTCGAACATTAAATTGACGAGGACGGAGATCTACATCGGATCGAGGAAACGTGCGGTAACAATGCACTGATCGGGATTCGGATGCGTACCTCTGACGGTGCCTACGCTCCGTGGGTGCGGGTAATCCATATTACACGGACGCGTAGCTGTGGTTTTTGATGTGAGGGTGAGTGAGTGAGTGAGTGAGTGAGTGAGTGAGTGAGTGAGTGAGTGAGTGAGAGAGAGAGAGAGAGAGATTGATTGATTGGTTTATTATGCCTTGGCAAGCCTTTGGCAAAATGATACATTCAAAAGTAAATAAGACTAAAAGTAAGATTAAATATATAATAGAAATACTATAATTAGAATACAAAATATAAATGAAAATATAAACTAAGAATATGCAATTAAAAACAATCTAAACTAACATCGTTAACCCTAGCATGCATCTACATAGTTAAATAAATAAGAGAGAGAGAGAGAGAGAGAGAGAGACAGAGAGACAGAGACAGAGACAGAGACAGAGACAGAGACAGAGAATGCGTGTGTGTGCATATGTGTGTGTGCCCGTCACCCTGTAGAGTCGTCGTAGATGCCGCCAACACAAGGGCTCACCCTTGAGTTAAACATTTTATTCCAAGCATGTGTACACCTTTGCTCTATCCTGCTCTTATCTCTACTCTTCCTTGTTCGCCAAGGTACCCACACCACCTCACTTTACCATCTCCACGTTACCGACACTGGTCAAGCAGAGTGGGTAGCGCGGCGGTGGAAAAGTGGGGTGGTGGGAGTAGCCGCGTGGTGGGCGAAGGAGTGGGTATAGGAGTGGGATAGAACAAAGGTGTACACATACTACTTACTACAACAAATGGTTTATGCGTACAATCATGCTATACCTTCAACCTTAAAAATGCAGCCAGCTGCCGTGACACTGTATAATGCCGATACACCAATGCGTAATATGACAATTAATGCTGTGAAGTGACGTGAAAAGAGACGTTTCACAACGTTTAAATACAAACCCGGGGGTTACGTTCGAATCAGTAGAACTAAAGGCACCTTCGAAAAAGGTTACGAGAAAAATTGGCGTAAAGAAATTTTCCGTATCAAAAAAGTTTTACATCTCCAGGGTTTATATATGTGTTGTGCGATCTCGAAGACGAGACTATCGATATTTTCTTTTACCTCGAAGAATTGACGAGTGTTCATGAGAAACGTATGGAGGAGAATAAAGAATTCAAAATTGATCAAGTTTTACGGACAAAAGGACGCGATGCGAAAAAACAAATTTTCGTGAGTTGGGTGGGATATCCGGCAAAATTTAACTCGTGGATACCAGCGTCAAGCGTTCACGGTCTCGAATAAATGAAAATTTGTGCAAAATGCAAGATGATGATAATTTTCTTCTTGTTCTGCCGAGCAACAGCAGTATGAAGTATTTTCCCGAAAATACGACAACACATTTTACAACTCAATTGCCACGCGAAATATCGTTAAAGGGCCATTGGGTTGTTGGCTTATCGGAAATTCATATACCCTGTACTATGACGCATTTACAAGAAGACGATACGATACTCGGTTGGGTGGTTTGTGAGAATAAAGAAGTTACTACAAACCGAATATCTCGAGGGTTGTACAAAAATCATGAGGAAATTGTGGAAAATATCAATGATTTACCAGGGCTGCGAGAAGCAGGCATAAAAATTGTAAATGTTGAAAGAGCCAAAGGCTACGTTGCCATTGAGGCTGAGGTAACAGACTCGTGCCCTGAGCCTCTAGGCTACCCTGGTGTATTACGAGTGAGTTATCAAATAGCGCGCATACTGGGCTTCGAGAAACACGAAGAACTGCTGCTTGACCGAGAAACCCCAGGGGGTCTTTACCTGCAGCTTATGCGGGGGGTTCCACGCGTAGGATGAGTACCAGCCTATATAAATAGGGCTCTACCCGATCAGCTTTTTGTCTACACCGCTATTTGTGTACCGTATATGGTATGTGATGCACAGATAGCACTACTCAGGATTGTAAATTTCAATACAAAAAACTACACGTTGTGACATAGTTACATGCGTTAAAGCGATATTATAACTCCGAACTGCTAGAAGAGCACGAATAATATTTAAGAGGTCTCGAAAACACCTGTGCGACAGTCTCGGTACAGGCGTACCGAGTTTTGCGGGCAATAGGCCATCGCCCCTAATGCAAAAACTAGAGCTGTCGCCGCTCCGAAATTCCCTCGATGACGAAAACAGCAGGTCAGCGACCGGCTGGCTTTGCTGGGAGCCGAGGGGAAGACGGTAAGCGCGGCAGCGGCGAACCGCCGAAGTCAGGAAATGCGTTAAATTCGAAATAAGAGCGAAATGATGACGTAGGTTTCAGCGGAGCGAGGGGAAGGCTATAAAAGGCCGGTGCGGGGAGAGAGACGCTCTCTTAGCGAAATCGTTTAAACAGAACAGGTACGGAATTTGTGAGAAAAGATATAAAACTAGTGGAAGGTGGCAATAGACGAGGGAGTGCCAAAAGCAGAAAACGTAACAAATCATAATTGTGGAAATCCGCAAATAACCACAATTTAGGTAATTAATAAATAGAATAGAGTAGATCCGAAGGGAAATAAATACGTGTAGTTCAGTAGTCTGCAAGTATTGTTTATGGGAATTAGTGCACAAAATTATAATCGTAGAATAAGATGAAGTGGTATGGACTTTTAAACCGATGATATAAATAACAGTCGCCGGAATCGTGTATGTGGAAGCAAGACAGAGAGAAAGTGAGACGGGAATAAGAGAGACAGAATTGTACACAGAGTTCGTACACTCTGTCCAAGTAGTGAACGTGTACGTGAGGCGATATCGGTGTGAATAGCTAGGGAATACCAGGGCGTCAACGCGTTATCAAGGTACGAGCCCGAGGATTCCGAGAATTCATGTACAAATAAGAAGAAATTAGAAGGAAATAATCGTAGGAATTCCCGAATTTCGACACAGAGGAGAAAATAGAGTTGGGAAATGTAGAAGATAGAATAAGTAGAATTAAATAAGAATAAGTAGAATTAAATACATAGGATAAAAAATAGGAATAAGCAAATCTCGTATCGGAAAATACAAGTAATAAAGTGTGCCTGAGCGAAACAAGTGTGAAAGAAAAAGAATTGTAAGTAGAGTTGCTACACTCTATAAAAGGAGCGAATGCGCAGCAAGATAGCGAGTGAAGCGAGATACCTATGTGATAGGTATACAGTGATACCGTTTGATGAGGAGCGAGAGTAAGCATAATAAGAGTGAAAGAGAGGGAATCGCAAATAGAGTTGATCCGCTATACCGAAGGAGTGAGTGCGAGGAGAAATAGCCAGTGGTGCGATATATATCTGCGCATCGAATATACAGTGATACCGTTCTACCGGACCATAACAGACTTCCGAGGAATACTGAGAATTCGTGCACCCAAAATAATATAATAAATTGCGGAAATAATCCCTAGAATTACAAGTTTAAAAAGATGATTACGAAAAATTTTAATGAACGTAATTAAAAAGTGACGTTTTTTATGAAACTGTTTTTTTTAAATAAAGCATCACTATCAACCACCATGAAGTCTCAATTAATTAGTTATGTGTCGAGCCCAAATCCCCACGATAAATAAAAATATATGTGAACGTAAAAAAATTACCGTCACAACGTATGGTACAACGCAAGTAAAAAGTTTCGCATCGTCAAATTACATAGGTTTACTCAACAATTGCTTCAGGACGATCGAGGTGGATATAAGAGATTATCTGGGTAATCCTATTGCATTCGAGTATGGAACGTTAACGCTCACGCTTCATTTCAAACGACTGAATTAGACAATATGTGTGCTCATTATACGCCGTATTATGAGAATCAAATAGGGGGTAGAAACGGTTATATAGGTAACGCGTTCGCGGGCTCCCGACATCAGCGCGGTCACGGTATTGGTAGTTTTCTCGGAGGTCTATTTCGAAGTGTTTTACCACTGCTGACCAGAGGTGCTAAGGCTATAGAGAAAGAAGCCATTCGCACGGGTTTACACGTTATCGAGGATGTGAGCGGCCACAAAATACCATTCAGGGAGTCATTGCGACGACGTGCAGCCGAATCTGGAGATAATTTACAACGACAAGCCAATGACAAAATTTCTCTTCTCATGAATGGTTCAGGATATAAGGCTGTAGGCGCAGCGCGCATGCTGCAGTCGTTATCAGGACAGTCACCTACGCGGACGACGAAAAGACTTACTGCTATTTCGAAAAAGTTGCTAGGAATAAAGAAGAAGAACAAGTCAACGAGACGTAGACGTATACTACAAAGAAACATCGTGGTAGCCCAAAGAATAAAAAGAAGAGGACAACAACAAAGAGAAAGAGAGTTGTAGGAAGCAGCAGCAGTAGGCACAAACGAGTAAAGACCAGCGATATTTTTGGAAGTGTCTAACAATGTCGTTCTTACACTCACACTCGTGCGAATGTATGAAGTCGGAGCTCGACTTATTTACCATACCTCGAACGCAGACGGCTATAGAAGGATCACAATGGATATACTACAAGCCTGTGTCAAGCCTCACGGATGACGGACCCCTGGAATTTGTCATACCTGGCCACGGTGAAGAATACCTGGATCTGGCTCATACAATGATTATTGTAAATATTAAGGTTATACCAACAGGTGAATCACAATACAACGTAGCACCTGTTAATAACTTTCTACATAGCCTTTTTAATCAGGTAGATGTATATTTTAACCAGAAACTCGGGGCACCACCAAACAATGCATACCCCTACAGAGCATATATGGAAACGTTACTCAATTATAGACCGGCTGCTAAGAATTCACACTTAACGACCGCACTTTGGTTCGCTGACACACTGTATGTCTTTGATTTGACACCAGACTTATCAGCAAGTTGCTTCGGTCATTGGAATCTCGTAAGACACGGCAGTGTAAGGATCGAAGTACGGTTTGCAGCACAGTTGACATCTACATTAAATTGTGTGGTATACGCCGAGTATGATAATGTAATAGAAATATATTCCACACGACAGGTCATTACAGATTTTAGTGCGTGAGAGGGCACCACACGCGCGCCACTGAAGTATTTAAAACGCGTCTACGGAGTCACACCTGGTATCAGTCTACATCAAACCCTCATAATGGACGTTATAGTAGATATTCAAGCACTCTACGATGCAAACAACCATTTTCTACCAAAGGAGATAGCTGTGACGACTCTTCAAGAGTAGCATTATGGGCACTGGCTTCTCGCACTACCACACGACTTTGGTGGTCTGCCAAGGAAAGTACGTACGAGCAACAATGAACTAAAGTGTTTTCAACATGGACTGGAATGGCTTGACGCTGATACACCATTGAAAAAAGTCTACGCTAATCTGCATTTGCTGTGTCGTTACGCCTTACGTATTTACACAAGAGGCTTGCAGAAAGCCGAGCTTTTACGGGATGTCCTGGGCCGTGAAATCATCAATCTGGAAGAATATGAGGGTCCGTCTCTAAAAAATATACCCGTCAATAACGTTTACTGTATCCATTATGGTGTTTCGAAAGAAGAAAATGTGAAGTATGCTTTAAATAACATCGCAAAAATCCAATCGTGGCTACTTTTCAAAGAACTCGATGCAGTGAGTCCCATTTATTCGCAACCTCTCGATAAATTAACGTTGATTAAAAATAACCAAAAATCACCGAACCGCGACACATCGATTAAAGAAAGTGTTATAAATAAAAGTTTAAGCGTAGAGTATATATTCAACGATATCACGCCGTCATGTGCCAGTACCGAGGTACCGTTGTACGGTGGAACTGTACTGGCTAACGATGAAATAACGGTACTTTACCGAAGCCGAGACCAACAAGTAGTCGCGCCACCTGCTACACAACCATCGTTACCACCACGAAACGCACATAACCACCAACCAGCGCAACCACCACCACCACCACGCAACTATCATTATCATCATCAGCAGAGACGTCGCCAATCGCAGCCCCACCGTCAACAGCAGCTGTCCAAACAGTATGAACAGTCTACAGATATTCGATGCTCTACAACGAATATCTGCTCAGACGAGAAGAGTATTCTCTGCCGATCGCATCCCGAGTCGCTGGTCTAGACCCGCAGCATTGGTATTAAACACCGGTGATCATAATCTACCGGGCCGACACTGGGTGGCTGCTTACGTTGATAAAAATGGCCATGAAATCTTTTTCGATAGTTATGGATTGCCCCTACTCATCAAGCAACACCATAACCATCTACGGCGAAACTGTCGAAGCTACGAGTGGAACACACAACCCCTTCAATCACGTAAGTCTAAAGTGTGTGGTGAATACTGCCTTATGTTTCTTGATTTTATGGGTCGTGGTAATACTCTGGATGCTTTTATTGAACATTTTACGACAAACAGGTTGAAAAATGATCGCATCGCTGCACAATACTACAAACGATTAAAATATTCAAACCGTAAAATGTAACGTATGAACAATGTAAAAAACAATAATATAAAGAGCTACGGATGTAATAGAAACACCTGTGTACAAACTTGTGCAGAACGATTTGGATGCTACTTGTAAAGTACTATGAATAAATTCTACACATTGTATTCTTTACCTCATTATTATTCAAAAATCGCCCCAACCTATGCTGCGTTTTCCCCGATGACACATACCTGATGCCTATGTATATATAACTCAAGGAACGTATCGATGAAATAAAAATACAGCTGGAGGATGTGCTAGCCAGTATTTGTATACCATGAGAAAAACACCTGTGGATACCCTAATTTCCATTATGACACGTGCGCGCGCTGTAAATACAGTAAAGAGTGGTGAAAGAATAACCTAGTGTATATAACCGTAGCAGTTGAGAAAATGTTAGTTGAAAAGAAAACGCCTTGGTGAAATCATCTTTTACTCTTTTCGGAACCATAATGGATCCCATTGACAATATACTCGTGATCGACTGCTCCAAGGATCCTTGGAAATTCACCAAACAGGAGCTCGAGTACATCCCGAAACCCCTGCTGTTGAAATATTGGGGAGCAAAAATATCTATTCTGTGGGATAAACTACCTGAACACCTCAAGAATAACCCTGAGGTTTCCACGTACCTGCCGTGCCGTTTACATCACAACACACCAGATTCGAGAACGCTTATCGACGGTCCAGCACCAGCTCGCAGGAACTGTACAGGATGTCATTGTAAATAATCAGTTCCGCGAAAAAAAGACAAGCATTTCTTATGTATCTGACAATCTTTTCAAATAAACAAAACAGTTTTTACGAAATTTCAAAAGAATTACACGTGTTTTTACTTAGCATAATTATTTTAGCTGATTTTCAAGTTTTGAAAGATTTTACTTTTAATTACTGTCAAATAGTAAAAAAAAAAGCAAAACCTCGGATGTGTAGGACATGACCGGACGCAAATCTTTTTACCGATGTCAAGCTACAATCTTTTTTTTTATGGTAGGGCCCAATCTGTGGTATAGCATGTAGGACCCAATTTACTTATCTGCACCAAATCTACATTACCGTACGTCGGTAAGTCGCTCTGTTTTATCTGCTGTCGGTAACATACCTCCTGTCGAATATTTACAATAGATGGCTCATCGGTAACAAGCGTCTGACAGTTAGCGCACGTGGCACCTAGGTGGCGCGTCAGTCGGGGGCTCAGGGTGGGGCGACCAATCAGGTGCAGGGGAGAGGTGGTGTAAGGAGGTGGGGGGACCAATCACAAGCCAGCAAGGATAGGAGAGTCCACGCCCACAAGTCTCGCGATCTTGGACCTATTCTACTTACGATTATCTGGATTGGCATAAAACTGAACATAGATTTCTTTAGAATTCTATATGAAAGATTTAGACTGCACATCTACGTCGTCTTCAACATTTGGAAGAGGACTAATGAAAAAAGACTACCTCTACTAAAAAAACTAATCGATCATGAAATTAGAAAAGCATTAATGATGATTCATAACTCCAACATGTGTTCACAAAGAAGATTTTAAATTTAAAAAATTAAGGCTAACGCGGATATATTTCGAACTACGTAATGGTTATCAAGAAAAACTTCAACGTTTTCGTTGTACCAACAACTTTGTTTGAGATTCCGTCCCTATGTAGTTGAGCGAACCTGTGAATATATTAAAAATTATGAGGCTTCACTCACAATAGAGAAAAATAAAACCAGACAGAAGGATGGTTTATAGACAAAGTAGTTTTTATTCTACCATCCGCTCTTTCACTACAAAATATCTAAAATAGAAAAAATAATAAAGATATAAAATAAAATACAAAAAAATAAACTGCATTGAATTTCGATTTGAGTGACAACACACAATTGTATTAATTGTGTGCTGTCTGGTAATGAGTGTAGCGTACGTGGTGCAGCCAGCGCTACATCGCACGCCACTAAATGAGAAATGTGAGAGCGTAGAATATTTCACTTACTCTCAACGAATTCTCTACAAGTCTACAGGTTTAGAAGTCAACTGAGTGAGATAGCCGGTGAGCGAAG
The DNA here is from genome assembly GCA_963942595.1 of Cylloceria caligata. NCBI lineage: Eukaryota > Metazoa > Arthropoda > Insecta > Hymenoptera > Ichneumonidae > Cylloceria > Cylloceria caligata. Next base: position 42,577,060 of record OZ012704.1, on the reverse strand, counting down.
CCGAAGTCAAGCGAGAGAGATAGCCTCACCCTTAGTGCGGCATGCCTGCGAGGCACAGTCTCGGCTCTGCGAGACACTGTCTCGGCCATCTCCGGCATAGCCGAGCGCAGCATGCTACACAGCAGCAACAGGTCGACGCACGGCAAATATCGATCAGCGTGCGCCTGCTGATTATCCAACAAACTTTGATATGCATTACTTCATTTTCGGTAGTAGAGATTACGTGGTCTATCTCTTAACTAATAGAGATATATGGTAATTAACATTTATAAACTTATGATTACTCGACAATTCAGAATAATGAACATGATATACAATATAACTTATCTCGGACGGATAATAATAGAAATAATTATCACATCTAACGGGTACACTGAACACAAAAATGCAATAATATTAAAAATAACAACAGGAATAATGGGAATTGTTATAGTGCAAATATAACTAATAAGAGTAACTTAATTTATTGCAATGACAACATAACAGCAAATAATGATTCCATTGACCCATTTATAATGGTTTCGAATTTGAACAGAACTTACAACTATACCAACAGTCTTATAGATTATTGGTTGATCAATAATATATCCAGTATACTAATTCCAACCCACATAGAACTTTTCTTATCGTTGGCACCTAATTTTTTTCATCCTTATACACAAAAGAAACCAAAGGTGCCACTCATAAAGTTATTTGTGAATATGCATCACAGTCACATTTGATTCAGAAAGACAAGTTAAACAGAAGGTCACTAGGTAATATTTGAAATAACTTACATTACACTTACACAAAAAAGACACTTGTAAAGTCATAGTAGATTTTATGAGATTCTATCTTCACACCTCGATATACAAATCACCAGAGATGATAATAGCACTGTTGTTCTAAGTTCTATTGATTACATACAAAAATTTCTTACACTCTCAAATAATGAAACTATTTACAAGATTACGGCAGCTGATTCAAATAAAATTGGACAAGAATTAGTTACTAAGCTTCTAGATTCCTGGAAACGAATAAAAGTCATATATGAAAGTAACTATCATTTCTTGAAAGCTGATAATACAAATTTAACTAGAATGTTAACTTTACCGAAAATACACAACCCAAACATCTCAATGAGGTCAATAGATTCGTCTATCAATTGTCCTACATATGAATTGCTTATGATTTTATTCATAAAATTTCGACGAAACGTATAAATAGTCCGATTTCTAATGTTCATGGCAGTTCCTCTATGAAATCATTGGTTTTGCACATTACTTTATCTGCTTCATACGTTTTAGTTTTATTTGATGTGACCTCTCTTTACACAAATGTACCTTTACAATTCGTTTTAAACAGTCTGAAAAAAGGTATTCGTTCGTAAAGGGCACTGTTCCCGACGAATTTAAAAAAAAAACTCAGATCATTATGTCTTCTACTTACTACACCTTTGATAATAAGATGTACAAACAAATTTCTAGCACCCCTATGGGCTCTCCATTAGATTTATTATTTTTTAATATAGTAACAGCTTATTGAAAAGAATGTTGCTTGTCAACACTTAATTACACTTCAATTTTATATAAAATATATGCCGACGACATGATTATCTCGTTGCCATCTGATCAAATTCAACACACTTTAACAATTTTTAATGCTTAGCATATCCCAAACTACAGTTCAATATTGAGAAAGAAAAAGATAATAAAATAACATTTCTGGAGTGGTTATTAATTAGGGAAAATAATAAAATTAGTACAGAATGGTACAGTTAGCATACTTCGTCTGTTAGGTTCAATAACTTTTCCTCGAGTCATCCAAAAAACGAGGAGTTAGTTTTTAATATTCAATAACTGACATTGATAAGTTGAGTATCGTTCATAATTCCATATTATAAACCACAACAATGACTTTGATACCTGGTTACTTATATGTAGATACTGATACAAAAATACTAATTTTGGCATTACAAATAGTATTGGCGTTGGAAGCAATTAAACATAATTGTATCAAGGTTTTAAGTGCAATAAAATTAAAATTCTTCTCCATAAAAAGGTCACTATGATTACTCGTATATTGTAACGGAACCGATATATGGTGCGTATGTGGTCGTTTTGATTATACAGTATTTTTTTCGAGTATGCGGCTATGTACCGACCAATTTTTTTCCTTTATTTTTCCAGTTTTGGAAAATGAAATTTCAACTTTTAAAGACAAAAGTTGAAATTTCAACTTTTGAAGACAAAAGTTGAAAAAGTTGAAGACGAAGTGCTGCCCGACAGCCATCCTAAATTCATTTTTAATTCAGAATGTAACGAAAAAGTGTTCTTTCGATGAATCGATTCCCCTGCATTGCGCTTGGCCGTCGTTTGACCGAACGAAACTATAAAGATAAAAACTAACCGTTTGGGAAATATCTTGGTAGCAAACAGTATTCTTTTGCTGAACTGATTCCCTTGCATTGCGTCCTGGCCGTCAGTTGAGTGAACGGATTAATTAGGATACTCTGCGAGGAAAGGGCTCCCCTGCATTGCGCCTTGGCCGCCTCCAATCGCAGCGTTAGTTAGGGCATTCTGTCATTAACGTGTCCCCACGCATAGCGCCGTGGCTACATGTCTTCTGCAGAATGAAGAAGCACGTGTGTCTCCAGGTTCAGGGAGTGGCATCCCGACTTGTTGCACCACGCGCAATCGACTCGTAGGGTGTACCTGCGTGGGTGGGACCACGTCAGGACCAGCACCAACTACCACCTGCTACGGACGGATACCTCGGCCAATCTCACTAATTGAGACATCAAATTGTAAAGCCGTTAAAGGCGCAATAAGGTAACTTAATCAAGTGCGACTAAAGGCCTCAGTATCCGGGGTACAGGAAGAGCTAGTTGGTCATAGCTGCGAACCCGGTGTCTTTTGCGAACTGCGAGCTATAGCTAGGGACCCAAATAATAACAAAGATGAGTAAAGATAGGTAGGTAAATTCACATCCCCCACCTCACCACACGACACTCACGTTCCTACTATAAGCTCACCGCGCGACCATTAGCAGGGCGGAGCCTCAAAAGGCAGATCTCGCGAACGGGCATTTCAAAACAATAACATCCCAAATAGCATGTCACCAGCTAGACGATCGATGATTAAAAACAAGGCGGACCGGTAAATCTAACGAAGGTACCAAGGAACGCCCCGTATGAGGACTAAGCCCAGCAAATAGGCCACACCTTGCAACGTCTAATAGAGACACGCAAAGCACCAATAGCCATCGGGATTCGACCAACGATATCCTAAAAATGCGAGGAATACACAAAATCAAAATTACATTTACGTAGTATTGAGAAAATCGCGCATTAGCAAACGCGATAACCCCTAAACAGATAAATTGAGTGTTAAGCTCCGCAAAAGTGATATCTCATCACTTTACGAATAATAGAATCAAAACCCGAAGGAAACTGGAAATCATTCCATTTACATAGTAGTAAGAAAAGCGCGCCTTAGCAAACGCGATAGCCTCTAACCAGATAAATTGAGTGTCAAGCTCCGTAAAGGCGATATCACATCTCTTTACGAATGATAGAATCAAAAACCGAAATACCGAAAGCAATTCCGCATACGTAGATTTAAGAAAAACTCACGTAATATCTTAACGCAGGTAAACGTTAAAAACCCGTACGAACGACCAGATCGTCCTACGAATGTCCTTCCATCCTCTGTCTAAACTAACAAGCAATCAAACAATTACCAAACAATCAGTGCCTTCAGCACCAGAAAGAAAAACGAATTACCCAATCAATACAAAGACCAATGATGAAAGGGTAACAAACCGCATGTCCGTCACGGACAAATGCGAAGCTACAAAACCTAAACTGAGGTCTCACAACCAAAAACAATAAATATATTAATGTCAAACTAATAGATTGATTGCAAATCCATAAAACCACAGACACTTCTCCTCCCATCCAGCCCAGAGCACGAACTGGTTTCGAGCAAGCTCCACTCTACATACGATCTAGGACGATATCGCTCGAAATAAAACTATAAAACTACGCGATTTCACGCCGCCGCCGAACAGACGCGCATCGTAGCGAAAAACAATAGTGACCAAAAATCGCGAAACGTTTCAATATATGATTGAGATATATTCTGATACACTGACAAGGAAAGGTACTTTGGTGTCCCCCTCCGATTTTAATGCAACTCACGTATGTTGTAGAGCATCGAAAACTAAAAGACACGTATTTTTTTTTATCGGCGGAAAAACATTTTTAAGGGGTGAAATCGCCCTTCAAAAATAGCATGTCGAGGGGTGATTTTGCAGTTTCACCCAGAAGGCGTCAACCGATTTTAATAAAACAAAAACCAAAATACTTCTCATTGAAGACAATAAAAATTCCACGTGAAGTTGAAGAAAAAAATTCATTTTCAGGGGTGAAACTGCATAATCACCCCTAACTTTGGAGGGCGATTTCACTCCTTAAAAATGTTTTTCTGCCGATAAAAAAAAATACGTATCTTTTAGTTTTCGATGCTCTACAACATACGTGAGTTGCATTAAAATCGGAGGGGGACACCAAAGTACCTTTCCTTGTGAGTGTAATGTAGTGAGTCGAGGGGACGAATATCAGTTTGGGAATAAATATAAACGATGAACAATAACGAGTCCTTATTTCTATGTGAGTAATGACTGAACTGATACAAGCAACAGCTAGGTTACGACTGACTCTCGGATAAGACGCTCCGAGCTTACTGTTCGCGTTTAGGCAGACGTGCCAAATCTATACGATTAAGGTTCGCGCTCTGGCGAGCAGCGATGTCACATTTCGGTACATTACACTGAGCGACTATTACAACTCACAACCAGATTGTCCGGTTGATTTATTTCGTAAAATGTGAATGGAATTGTAAAATTCTCTCTTGACATCAGAATTTATTAGTTATTATACTTATTGTATTTCACACACATCACTTTACTCAATATACTTATTATACTTAGTTATTATACTTAGTATATTTCATACACACCACTTTACTCAATATAACAGTTATAGTAATCACAAAATTAATGTTGACATTCATAACCTAACTTTTACAGATCTCACCGACAATCAAAAATCTAAAGTTTTTCAATCAGAGAATCCTGTCATGGAAATATTCTTTCCATGTAGTAAATATTTCTTTTTAATACACTACTCCTACTCAAATAATTTTATATACTTTATCGTAATTTCTGAAAAACACATAATACACAGATTTGACAAAAAAATTTTAAAAGAATTTCTCATCGCAGCTCTGATAAAATATAGCATTGGAGCTTATTATCTGGAGTAAAATAATTATGTTTCACATTTGATAAGTGTTCCCTCGGCGATATCTAATATATCGCTATTGTAAATTGATTTAATATTAGTTTTGTAAACAACATTACAGTTGTTGTATTAAGATTTCTGAAAAAGTCTCTGGTCAGAGTCCTATTGTAATGGAATATCTTTGACTTTTCTCCCGTGTTACGTCCAGCGTCCTCATGTGAATATATTATTTTTATAAATGCGTTGGGTCACTGCGTTGCCCGTATACTGCTCTGCTTACCATAATATAAATACTATTTCAGTTACCTATAACGAATAAATACTATTAATTATGATTTTACTTTACTACCAGAATTAATTAAATAATAATAATAACAATAATATAATAATGAATTTTACAATGTAAGCACTCATAAACATTTATATTTAGGTACGCAGACATAAATATAACATGTTACATACCTATACGAAATTGTCTGTAGGGAGTGCAATGAGAGGAAGGCAGATGCAAATAGTCGAAGCACACCCTTCTCAATCGATTTATACTCGCTGCATTAACTCGAAAACCAAAAGTCAGAAAAGGTTGGCAATAGAACTATCCTTAATCTACAACCCCTGGCTGTTCAAATCCAAAGGGTGCCAAACCACTGTGCTAATAAATAGTTATGGTTCAGTGGTTGGCCACTATTGGGATCGAATTAAGGGGGTTCGCCCGTATCTGCCTCTACCATTGATTATTCCCTAGCACCCACCGCTTAGAATTAAGAGGGACTTATGCCTGTATGATTCCATAACATCCACGGTGAGGAATTTTGTTGTTGGCCGATCTAATACTATTAATGTAGTCGGCACCGATAAGGGCTCCTATGTAACCAAAACTACCAAGATAACCTTGCAGCCACCTTGAAGTACCGTGAGAGAATTATTACTCCCTCCACGAGTCAAAGATGCACAGTAGAATGATATTTAAGCAAGTAAAGCAGAACAGCTTAGTTTTAGTCTTTCGCGCAGTCTTTCATCAGTTTTCCACCAATCTTTCCTTGGTCTTTTCCGGTCTATCAACTTATCAAGTCATCAGGCATCAGTCCCACGCGACACTCAGTGAGTGATTAAAAAAATTGTGTATTAACATTCGGAATAAATCCATTATTCAATACCAAGTGTCAAAATAAATTCATCGTCAAATAATTAAACCGTGGGTGATTCGAACTACACCGATCCTCCCACATTCGACGGGGATTGAACCGTCATCCTTAGTATCAAGTAAATACCTAAGTGAATATAACCCAGGGAAACTGCGTGTTGAGTCGGTTCGGTAGTGCAGATCCCTTACAGAATTGATGCACGCCTACTGTCTTGGCATCGTACGGCCCCTGGAGGAACTCATTGGCGTTTTATTAATTTCATACAGCCATCAGGTTGACCTCGTTTCGATTTGGCCACACATACCGCACTGATCAACCTGTGCAGAACCCTTGAGGAACACATGCACGATTAGTGGTATAGTATGATGTGGTTGGTCGGAGAGAGATCCAGCTTGTAGGTCTATAACTCGTTAAATTCAACAAACGTCGTCCTAGTTCCTCCATCTTATACCTCCTTCTTCTATCGTCATAGAACATTCATGGCCAGACGACGCGGAGGCCGCAAATATCAGATCCGTCGAGTGCACTCAATCGTTGCTCAAACACTGAACTTAGTGAATTCCCTAGAAAATACGCTCACACCGGAGCAAATCGCAACCGGTTTGATCGCCCTCAGTGAACCCATTAATAATTGTCGTTTACCAAGGGGCAACAACCGTACCATAACAAAATTAGCTCAACGAACGCGTGCGATATAGCCTCCTTCAAAACCGGTCATAATCAGTAACGTGTCATACGTGGAACCTACGATCATTATCGCCGAAACCAGTACAGCAGTACCTGCCGTACCGAACCACCCAGTCCCTGAACCAGCGGTTCCAGTGCCAAGAAAGAACCCCGAAGCTATTCCACGACAATCAGCGACCCGTCGGCGATTCACCAAGGTGGTCCAGCGAAGGCATCGTACAACCATCAAGCTGAGCAACATCCCAGTCATCACCATTGATTAGGATATACCCGCTACGCCCTACGTTCAACCACGCAGCCTAACACAATGAACGGCTGTAACCGGTGAGTAACCAGCTATTACCATTCTTATTATATTCGTTTTGAACTCGAGGGAGAATTTCTGTTCAGCCCACATTAGTTAAAATTTCTAAGGTTAGTGAAGGTCTCCTTCCTACCGGTGAAGCCCGGTTCAAGCGTGACCTAATTTCTGCCCAAAATCCTGTGGCGTCCATGTGCGCATCCACATCTTGTTTTAAAGAACAAATCAAGATCTGTTGGTAGGACGTAACACCCGCCCATCATCAACGCCGCACATTACTCATCTAAATAATAAAAATATTTGTCATTAAAATGTGTTTGTATTTGCCATCATTATTAACAATAATTGGTTTCAATGATCCGATAAATCAAATTAAATTCGTAGTAGAAATGGCGGAAAGTAGAAGAGATACAGTAGCGGACAAAAGTTTAAGACGATGAATTACAATTTGGTTCATAGATCTGTCATACAAGTACTAACGTTTCTTTCGGCTTGTTGTTTTTTTACAATACATGTGTACGTTTGACCTTCATAATGTAGAAGTCTCGGTCGTCAAATGTAAACAATATAGATTATACAATTTTTTTTCCTTCCAACCATCTGTAAACAGCGGACATTAGTTTAAGACGATCTGTCGAACAAGATACCCGTAGTCGATCCACGCAATAATTTGATATAATAATACTGTAATAGTTTGTGGTGTATCATCCAGTGTCTTAAGTTTAATTACGTACGAAAAGAGTATGGGTAAAGCCCGTAATTTGTCATCAACTGAACGAAAACTAATCGTGTCTTTACGGAAGCAAAATGAGACATTTTCTTCAATTGCAACTCAAATGAATCGATCAGAAACTTCTTGTAAGCAAGCGTGGTACAAGTTTGTGAAGACTGGGGACTATTTTGATCGACCAAAAAACGGTAGACCGCGGAAAACCACGCCAACGCTGGATCGTCGGATTCATCGATTAAGCGAGAGAGATCGTTTTCGTTCAGCAGTCGATATCAGAGCTGAAATATCCAGTAATAATAATGCACAAATTAGTGTAAGAACTGTCCGAAGACGATTAGACGAATTCAATTTGAAAGCACGAAAGCCACGGAAGAAGCCGATGCTCAGTAAAAAGAATAAAAAATTACGACTGCAATTTGCTAAGGCTCATTGCAATAAATTAAGTTACTGTTATTAGTTACAATTGCACTATAACAATTTCCATTATTCCTGTTGTTATTTTTTTGAAGACGATGTAGATGTGCAGTCTAAATCTTTCATATAGAATTCTAAAGAAATCCATGTTCAGTTTTATGCGAGTGCAGATAATCGTATGTAGATGGTGTGACAACTTTCGTTATAAATTAGATGAGTATTTTACGGCATTGGTGATGGTCAGTATAAAAGTTAAACAAGATCCAAAGTCAATTGATCTCATCACTAACATAACAACAAATAATATTTCCATTTACCCATTTAAGAGAATTTTAGGCAGTGACAGAACTCACAACTCTAACGGCAGTCTTACAAAATACTGGTTGATCTAGATTTTGTTATCCTTACTTATACGCATAAGAAACCAAAGCTGGCATACATAAAATCATTTTTTAATTTGAATCACAGTCCACGCCGAGATTCGATCCGGCGATCCAGCGTTTACGAAGCGGAGACGTTGCCGACGACGCTACGCGCCCTTGTTGAACATGATTTAACGCAGAGAGTATATGAACGCTCGGAAATTTGAAATATTTTATATTTCGAAAACGGCTCAGAAGGGCATGCTAATACGTGTACCTATTGCACCCCTGGGTGCGACGTACGTGTAAAAAAAATTTGTTCTGAATTGGTGTTCCACGTACCTGGAGGTCCCCTTCTTAGTAGTAAGTAGTTAGTAGTAGTAAAGTGAGGTGTTGTGGGTACTCTGGTGAACAAGGAAGAGTAGAGATAAGAGCAGGATGGAGCAAAGGCGTACACATACTTGGAATAAAATTTGTAACTCACCCTTATGTTGGCGGCATCTACGATGACTCTCCAGGGTGACGGACACAATAGTTACTCCATAGCACACACACACACATACAAAAAGCCTCGTCAATAGCACGATCGAGGCCGAATACCACACACTTCACAAGCAACACTAAGTAACTAGGTGTGCGGCGCTTTGAATGCAACGTCAGCGGTTTTACCCGTGCGTATCGCTTTGCGCTGTGCGCCTAGCAAAACGCTTGTGCTGCAGTAAAAAGCGTAGAATATGATACCACACCGAGGGGTTTCAATTCTAATATAATTATTGTAATAATTTATACATAATTATAAAATAAAAGACACAGTAAGACGATGTATTTGTTTTTAATTATTCAAAATTTTACTTAAATCACTTTACACACATTTACCGTCGCATGAAACATCCCTGCAAACACGGTAATCTTCGCTCGGAGATTCCTCCACCAAAAAAGTATTGTAATAGTCACGTACTAGAATGGCGTTTTTCATTACAGTATCGCTAAAGAGATTATTAAATCGCGAAATGGTGAAGGCGCACGACATAAGATGCAGGAATACGATACAAAATTGTCCACACACATCCGACGTATTACTCTGTAACTGCTTGAGGCCGTACCGATAGAACTTGAAGTTTCTTCGTAGTCGTGGGACATGTTGCGGTATAACCGGTGGTAGCCCGTAGCTATCAAAGTATTATACATTCCTTTTCCATGATGGTTAACGTACTTGGCGATCCAATGCTCTCCAGGTCCGTCGTAGTTATCCGTGTTAACTTCGAGTCTGGCCGGTAACGACCATGCACAAGGAATTCTGTCAGCTGGGTATACGCCAACGGTTGAAAATGGTAGATACCGCAGACTCTCGTAGATTTTTCTAGTGTTCATGCTGAACACATAGTCAATGATCAAATGACGACATATACGCTTTGAAAGACGTATATATTGTAACGGTAATTTCTCTTCCATTCACATATATTTTATTTTCCGTGGAGATTTTGGGCTCGACACATAACTAATTAATGGAGACTTCAGGGTGGTTGATAGTAATGCTTTATTGAAGAAGAACAGTTTCATAAAAATGTCACTTTTAAATTATGTCCAATGAAATTTTTCGTTATCTTCTTTTTTGAACTCGTATTCTAACGATTATCTCCGCAATTTGTTCCACTATTTCCGATGCACGAGTTCTTAGTATTCCTCGGAAGTCTGTTTTGGTCTGGTAGCACGCTATCACTATATATTAGATGCGCAAGTATATCGCACCACTGGCTATTCTTCCTCGCACTCACTCCTTCGATATAGCGTATCAACTCTATTTACTATTTTCTCTCCTTCGCTCTTATTGTACTTATTCTTGCTCCTCATCAGGCGGTACCACTGTATACCTGTCACATGAGCATCTTGCTTCCCTCGCTATCTCGCTGCACATTCGCTCTTTTTATAGAGTGTAGCAACTCTACTTACAATTCTTTTGCTCTCACACCGCTTTCGCTCATACACACCTTATCATTTATATCCTCAGATGCGAGATCCGTTTACTCGTACTTATTCATCCTATGTGTTTAATGCTACTTATTCTTATTTAATTTCAATTATCCTATCTTCTATATTTCTTAATTCTATCTTCTCGGTTTCGAAAATTAGGGAATTCCCTTGATTATATTTATTATTATTTCTACTTATTTTACCCGAAATTCTCGGTATTGCTCGTCGCTTACACCCATACCACCGTACGCACCAGGCTCTCTTTGGACAGAGTGTAGAAACTCTGTTGACAATGCTTTTCTCTCTCACACTTCTCACACTCTTCGCTCTTTCTTGCTTTCTCTCGCAGGAAAAGCGATTCCGATGCTTCCTACGGGTTTAAAGTCCGCACTCTTTAATTTATTTTATCATACACTATTTTCTTATTCCTATGCACTAAATTCTCGGCTTATAATTATTCATCTATCCCTATCCTGATTATTTCTAACTACTTCTCGTATTATATCACTTTCAAACTTTCGACTAATCAAAAATGTTGAGAATCAACAAAAATGTTGAGAATCCGTCCGGTGATGGCTTGACCGATCTGTGAAGATATTGAAAAGGAATGAAGCCTCACTCGATACAAGAGGGAAAATAAAACCAGACACCGAGATGTTATATTGAGGAAGCGGTTTATTCTATCTTCCTTTTTATTGTAGAAATACAATTTTTAACAGACAATGCGTGGACACTACAGTTAAAGTTTACACCAAATTGACTGAATTTAAAAAACTGTCTGAAATATTGAATTTTGAAAACAAATACAAATTATGATTAAATGAGCAAGTTGAAATTTTGATATTAATGTGAGCAGCACACAATTGTATTAATTGTGTGCTGAATTTAAACTTGAGACAGCGGTGCGTGCAACGTAGTGAAAGCTACGCAGCACGACACGCTGATACCATTGAGTGCGAAAACGGTTGTGTGTAACTCACTGCAACCACTCAGCAGTGTATTGCAAAGTGGTTGCAGCGAATTAATGAGAGCATTTGCAATAACCTTGTTTGAGTGCAGTGATTTTGTGTGCGACCAGCTACGCAATCAGCACTGCGTAGCACACTGCAAACAGATATTGAGGCTGTACGGTTGTGATGAAAGAGCGTGTAGTAACGTCTAGATACGATATTTCCGATCATTGACGAGAAGGACCGAAGTCTCTGGTCAATCTCGTTTGTCTCCCACCTTAGGATGAGCGAGGAGACTCTTGCATGAGCAACGAGAGCGATGATACTCGTCGCCCAGTCGTCTGTACAGACACATCATTACTGTAATAAAATATCTATCGTTCATCATCATTATTATAAATAAGTATCTTGTGCGTTCATATCTTCTGCGACGTCTCATCTTTTATACGCGAATCCTACGAGGCCAAGTACCGGGGACACACCTACAAAGGAAGCTCACGAGCACCTCTTAAAAATAAAAAGAAGATGAGTAACTATTTATATATTTATATGTGTAATTCACGACTCGCGCAAGATCCTATGCCATCCACTGCGTGGGTTTCAAAAGCAAAGCGATAGGTTTGTCACGAAAAGATAAGCTATAAATACAGTTCATGAGTTCGAATGAGAGTGTGGATTGGGTGCATGAGATTAAAATATAATTGTCAGATTGTTAAAATAAATGACTCTTTACACGTTGCTCTATATTCTAATCTTATAAAACTGTTTTGAAAACCCCGAGAATCGGAGGGTTTTGATTTGTTGATATATATATATTGAACATTTGTAACATGCGTAATGCTCGCTTGAAGTAAAGTACTAATTTTGTTTTTAATTTATATTATGTTGTTTATTCGTCCTATAATCTTATCTCGAAATGCCTTAACCCTAATTATTCATATTTCAAGGTTCGCAGTCATTCTTTTTCTCTCTTTTTAATGTTTAATCCTTATGTTTTGATTGATGCTGCTATTATGGTCATATAATTTCAAAAATAAATAAATTAATATTACATTGGCGCCCAACTCGAGGCCACGGCCACACCCATGAATAAATAATTCTCAAATAAAAATAATATATGTCGAGTAGAAACGTTTCGATCTCAGCCTCGCGGATCACGCGATCTCAGTCGAAAGTAAACACTGCTCTGTCGTCTTCTATTGTTCCGTGCTCGCGAACAAAGTTGACACATAAGAAATCAGGTCTTATAATTAAGAAAGGCTCTAATACTAATCGACCTATAGGTGATACTACAAATACCATGTCGACTCAGGGCAAAGATGATACACATAGAGGAATCGAGGAGGAATGGGCTCGATTGAGAGATGCTCAAGAGCAATTCGAGACACAGCGGTTGGAACTAGATAGATTACGCGTCGAACAGCGGCGATACGAAGAGGCACGTCAACAAGCGGCTCGGCTTGCCGAAGCCGAAAACATTGCCCGAATACAGGCAAACAATGTACCGGCCCCAGCTGTAAACGCTAACGACAGATTGATCGATGGACTGGTAAATCATTTTCAGTATTTAAACTTGAACATAAAAACTCCAAAATTCACGGAAGAGATAAATCCGATAGAATTTATCGACGAAATTGAGCGATTTTTAAGGTACAAAAGCATTCGACCTGAACATCAGATGTTGGCAGTTGAGGGTTTATTAGAAGGTCGAGTCAAAGTATGGTTCGAAATCAATAAAAATAATTTGCAGACTATCGAACATTTCAGAGCGGCGTTCCTTGAAGAATTTTATTCAATACCAGTTAAAGTACAGTTCAAAAACCAATGGCTTTCGCGGCGATACAGGTCAAAGGAAAGTTCAATGCGGACATATCTATTAAAGCAAATCCGTGAAGCGAAATACTTCGATCCTCCTTTATCAGAATACGAAGTAAACTATTCAATTATTCAACAATTCTCCCCAAAAATTCAGATTGCATTGGCAACTCTAAACTACGCAGACACTAAATTAGTAGCGCAGGTTTTAGCTCAGCTAGATATTACTCAAAGTGAGGCGGAACCCGAGAAAAATAGAGATTGGCGTGGTAATGGAAATCAGCAATCTCAAAACAATCAAATGAGATCGAATCGAATCAATAGTATACAAACTCAAGGAAACCAGACGGGATATAATTATAATCGTAGGCGGAACGAAAGGTCGAGTTATGGGCCAGTAAACAACTATCGATTTGAACATCCAATCTATCCCAGTCGTGCGTATGCACAATCTTCGGGCCCTGTTACGAGTTCCATACCAGACATGAGGTTCCCTCCCCCAAGTTATCAACCTGTGCAACAATCCACATACAACGCGAGAGCTTTTGACTCAATCAATAATGTGCCTTTAAACTTCAGACGGACATGTTACTGAGAGATCCAGTAATATGTCCCAAATTCTATGATTTTCCACAAGATCTCAAGAAAGATATCGATGGTGATATGACCCAGCCGCATCGCTCGCGTGAGAGTATTGCACCGTCTCCTCGGCTAAATATTAACGTGGCTGGTACATTGATTTCCCCTCTGGTTGATACGGGCAGTCAGATCACGGCTATTTCGGAAGAATTTCACAAAAGTCTAAAGGCGGTAAGTGCCTTGAAGGAATTGCCGCTAACAAACGTGTATGTGACAACGGCCATTACAAAAAAGAAAACGACGGTCAAGCGACAGGTATACATCGAGACTAAAATCGGAAATTTGACAATAGCGCATACTTTCCTCGTAATACCATATTTAACGTCCGAAATGATTCTTGGTAACGACTGGTTGCGGAAAAACAAAGCTGTTATTGATTACGATACATTAAATATATCGATTCGAGGAAAACGTTTAGATCCGGAACTAGTAATGTTTGAAGAAGAACCAGTAGAGAGACTGGTATTGAGAGTAGGCAATAGAAATATTAACATCACGATCATAGAAATAGACGATCTCGCTTCTAACATAAATTCGAGTAAGTTTGATAGTAATAAAAGCAATGAGACGCTAAGGCTCTCGAATAAATACGTTGAGACGCATGAATTGAGTCAAATCACGGCGTCCGACAGTTCGAATAATGCTACGGAAGAAACGGACATGTGGGACACAGAGTCAAATCGTGTCCAAAATAAAAATGAAAATGATCCCTGCGATGTCATCCTCTGTGATAAATATTTTACACCTTATTGTGACGTGCAAGTCTCCTCTACTGATTCGGATTCTCTCGCGCGAATGCTCACATCGCTAGATTCGGAGCAAATGAAAGCCGTCGTAGAATTACTTTCAAAATTTGAATCATTGTTTTCCGATAAACCAGGTTGCGTTACGATTTACGAACACGAAATAAAATTAATAAAATTGAGACCATTTGTTAGGAGATCATATCCGATTCCGTTATGTTATCGCAAGGCTGTTGATGCGGAGATAAAATCGATGCTCGAATATGACATTATAGAGCGTTCGACCAGCTCTTACGTAAATCCGTTAAGAATCGTAAAAAAATCTGATGGAAGGGTGCGCGTTTGTCTTGACGCGAGGTATTTAAATGATGTAACAGAGGGGGATAATGAGTCTCCTCCGCGAATAGAAGAATTATTACAAAAATATCGTGGCACAAAGATTCTATCGACATTGGATTTGACTTGTGGTTATTGGCAAATCCCCTTAACCCCTGACTCGCGAAAATATACGGCTTTTCTGCATGGTTCGACGCTCTATCATTTTAAAAGGATCCCTTTTGGATTAAAGACCGCGGGGAGTGGTTTTATTCGTGCGCTGAATATGGCTTTGGGTGATGAGACGAACAAATTTTTGACGTGTTATATCGATGACTTGTTGATAACCTCGGAAAATTTTAACGATCATGTAAAACATTTGGGAATAGTATTCACGAATTTGCAAAAATCCAACTTCACATTGAATTTGAATAAGGCAAAACTATGTCGGGAATCGGTAACATTTTTAGGGTTTGTCATCTCACCACGGGGAATTAGCCCTGACCCCTCTAAACTTGCAGTAATACAAGATTTCGAGGTACCCAAATCGCTAAAGGACCTCCAAAGGTTTTTAGGTGTTTGTATCTACTACAAACAATTCAGTATAGGCCATGCGAGGTACCTGGATCCCTTTAGAATCCTCCTAAAAAAGGAGACGCCTTGGCATTGGAACGAGAATTTGGATAAGGCATTCCGAGAACTGAAGGAAAATTTTTTAAAAGTGGTGCACCTCTCACATTATTATACAGACCGTCCTTTTAAGGTTTACACCGATGCATCAGATAAAGGTATAAGTGGTGTATTGCATCAAATCGACGATGACGGAAATCTTAGGCTGATATCAGCTGTCAGTCGTTGTTTAATACCGGCCGAGCTGCACTATACAACTACGGAGAAGGAGTTGCTTGCGATAGTGTATGCGCTAAATAAATTTCGGGTATATTTAATGGGAAAGCCCTTTGAAGTTATGACCGATCACCAGAGCTTAATATTTCTCGATCGAACTCCATTTCATACGAATCGTTTGTCCCGATGGAGTCTTCTTTTGCAGGAATATTGTTTCAAGACACTACATATCAAAGGCGTGGATAATTATGTAGCGGATTTCCTGAGTCGAAATCCCAACAAAACTTACGCTCAACGAGAGCCTGACACAATCATGATTTCAAAGATGATATCGAGTAACACCACTGTACATGGTTATTGTGAAATTGACTCTTTATCTATGATTTGTCTACTCGAATTGAGTCCAGTTTTGAAAAGTCAATTAAAGATCATGTCCCGCCTGCAAAGAGAAGATGAAAAGCTCATGGTAATCGTGACGCGGCTAAATAAAAATCATGAGTTCCAACAGCATAATGAGGTTTGGTTTCATCGTAGTTCTTTCGCGAATTGTTGGAGCATCGTAATTCCCGAAATACTTATTAAAATTATAGTAGAGATGGAACACAGTAGACTCGCTCATCTCGGAGTTTACAAAACCCTGTGTCATTTGAAAAGATTTTTCTGGTGGCCTGGAATGTCAAAAGATGTCAAAAGATACGTGGTACAATGCGATTTGTGCCAACGCGTGAAACATTTGAATCGATCCGTGGAAGGCCGATACAATTTTGTCAGTTCCGAATGTTTGAATGATTTGCTTACGGTCGACTTTTATGGTCCTCTACCACGCTCGGTGGGTGGGGTTCAGTATATTTTTGTAGTAATGGATGCGTTTTCCAAATTGGTTCGGCTCTATCCAGTAAAGAAAGCTACTACTCGTATTGTGTTGAAGAAAATAATAGAAGACTATGTTCCACTTGTTGGTAAGCCCAAACGCATTTTGTCCGATAATGGGTCTCAATTTACCTCTGCCGCATGGAGAAATACACTTGAGAAAGCCGGTATAAAAGTGGTTTTTTCTTCCATACGACATCCTCAGTCAAATCCGACTGAACGGGTGATGCGTGAATTGGGACGTCTGTTTCGAACCCTATGTGCAGAGCGGCACACCTCGTGGTCAAAATACATACCGCGAATCGAGACGCTATTAAATTATACAACTCACTGTAGTACCGGGTGCATACCTTATCAACTTCATTATGGAAAGAAGCCGGATGATGACATTTTTAGAATCGTAAGCTTTCCGGAGTCTGTAGATATGCCGCAAGAACGTCGACTGATATTAGCCCGGGAACGCCTTCTCAAGAATTTCGAGTCTAGGCGACAACGGCAAAGGGCTACGAAGCCCGAGGATTTAAAGTGTGGGGATCTCGTACTTTTACGTGTTCCTCATTTGTCGAGTAACGCTGATCGTGTTACACAAAAGTTTTTCCACTTATTTGAAGGGCCTTACAAAGTCAATAATGTCAAGGGTTCCAATGCTTTTGAACTAGCGTACATCGAGAATAACGCCGTTAAGGGCACTTACAATCGTACCAGTTTAAGAAAATATTATCGGTCCGCCGATTAGAAATCTGTGTCTGTATGTTGACTTGTTTTTTTTTCGTATGTCATTTACTGTGTTTTTAATAGTTGTTTATCACCAATATTACGACACGCTGTGCTCTCTCAAGCGGGAGCATCCTTCTCCACTTTTGTTTGTAGTCAGACTGTATAGTATGGACGAATAACTCTAAAGAGGTATATTGTAATAACGAATGCGAGTAGACCACGAGTTTTATCACAAAAAAAAACTGTGTATATATTGGAGGTTGTATTAGCGACGAATGAATCTTTCTGTTTTTGTGTCTTTTATTGCGAGCTTAATCTCCTTATTAACTATGTTATTGTTTCCGTCTTATTTATATTTAATTAACGATGGTGATGCGCGAAATGATACGGTTATCGAGTGTATAGTACTAATTGTAAGTTAGGGTAAATAGTTATAAGCTTTAGGACGAGACCCTTAGTGGGGTGGAGTCGATTGGTGTAATTGTAGGACATTTGAGTGATAATTCGAGATTTTTTTTTTTGTACTCGGGAAACGTGTATCGCCTCTTACAAAAAAAAGGGGGATAATGTGATGAAAGAGCGTGTAGTAACGTCTAGATACGATATTTCCGATCATTGACGAGAAGGACCGAAGTCTCTGGTCAATCTCGTTTGTCTCCCACCTTAGGATGAGCGAGGAGACTCTTGCATGAGCAACGAGAGCGATGATACTCGTCGCCCAGTCGTCTGTACAGACACATCATTACTGTAATAAAATATCTATCGTTCATCATCATTATTATAAATAAGTATCTTGTGCGTTCATATCTTCTGCGACGTCTCATCTTTTATACGCGAATCCTACGAGGCCAAGTACCGGGGACACACCTACAAAGGAAGCTCACGAGCACCTCTTAAAAATAAAAAGAAGATGAGTAACTATTTATATATTTATATGTGTAATTCACGACTCGCGCAAGATCCTATGCCATCCACTGCGTGGGTTTCAAAAGCAAAGCGATAGGTTTGTCACGAAAAGATAAGCTATAAATACAGTTCATGAGTTCGAATGAGAGTGTGGATTGGGTGCATGAGATTAAAATATAATTGTCAGATTGTTAAAATAAATGACTCTTTACACGTTGCTCTATATTCTAATCTTATAAAACTGTTTTGAAAACCCCGAGAATCGGAGGGTTTTGATTTGTTGATATATATATATTGAACATTTGTAACATGCGTAATGCTCGCTTGAAGTAAAGTACTAATTTTGTTTTTAATTTATATTATGTTGTTTATTCGTCCTATAATCTTATCTCGAAATGCCTTAACCCTAATTATTCATATTTCAAGGTTCGCAGTCATTCTTTTTCTCTCTTTTTAATGTTTAATCCTTATGTTTTGATTGATGCTGCTATTATGGTCATATAATTTCAAAAATAAATAAATTAATATTACACGGTTGAGCAAAAAATATTCACTGTACTTTCCCAGCAGATTTACTGGGGGAAAATACAGTGAATATGAGGCACATGCTTAATTATATTAATTAAGCCGGCAAAACGACATGAGGAGAACGTGGTACAGCATGTGCTGCAACGCACGCCACAAGTGAGACCCAGTGCTGATGTACCATTTTCTCCTCTCTGACAGTGAATTAAGACGTAATTATGCCAGAGCACTCTTACCTTGAGCAATGAGTCCTGATGAGATATGTTGAGCGATGCCGATGTAAAAAGGTTAATGTGAAGTCCCAAGTTTGAGAAATCCGTCCGATGGTGTTGTTTGACAGATCTTGAACCTGTGAATATATTGGAAAGATATGAGACTTCACTCACAACAGGGTGGAAATAAAACCAGACTAGTAGATGGAATTTGGAGAAAGTGGTTTATTACTTTCCGCACACATACTGTAATAATACATTTTAAAACAGTTATTTTAAATATGAAAAGAAACACAAAATATACTAAATTTAGAAAAATACAAAATAATGAAAATAAATACACCAAAAATTTGAGATTTAGAAAACTGAATTTAATTAATTAAACTGCATTTGAGTGCATGAGCTGAGAACCAGCACACAATTATATTAATTGTGTGCTGTGAGTACTGAGAGCGGTGTACGCACCGCAGTCAGTGCTGCGGAGCGTACAACGCAGTGAGATGTATGAGTGCATAAGGTGGTATTATAGTTCACAGCAAGCTCTCTGCAGCTTAATGCAGAGAGGTTGCAGCGAACAAATGAGAGCACTTGCAATAAAATTGCTTGAGTATTCTATACGTATGAGACCAGCTACGCAGGCAGCACTGCGTAGCACTACACAACACATAGTGAGGATGCACAAAATGAGCAGTGTATAGCATGCAACTCCTCGTTACCATTGAATTTGCGGTAAATTATAGCAACGTACTCGTACCTGATTTTGAGTCCTGTTGAGCGTGATGAGAGCATCCTGAGCGAAAAGCCAACGAGAAAAGTCCAAGATAGTGGTGCGCTGTTCCTCGATGTCGTAGCAAAAATGACTGAATTTTCAATATGGCTGCGGAATATGAAATTAACGTTGAGCGCTGAAGTCAGTTGAGCGAGATAGCCGGTGAGCGAAACCGAAGTCAAGCGAGAGAGACATCCTCTCGCTTGACGCGGCGTGCCAACGAGGCACATCCTCGGCTTCGCGAAGCCCTGCCTCGGCTATCTTCGGCTCAACCGAACGACGTGTGCTTGAGCACAGCAACAGGTCGACGCACGGCGAATATCGATCGCCGTGCGCCAGCTGATTATCCAACACAATTTTATATAGATTCCGCCTTTTTACTTTTAATATTCTCGAAATCTAATGCACTCGCAATTCGCTTCAGTTAAACTCGTGTTACCGAATAAGAGAAACTTCTTTCTGGTGCAAGCGCTTTTATAGCCGTCTCCCCACCCAGGTTCCCTCTACGTCACCCTAGGCTTTGATTTTTAAATTTGTCCCGTTTCGCTTGATACCGTTGTCACCCCCCCCCTCCCCCCGGCTCTCCCTCGTCGCCGAGCAAAGCCAGCCGGTTGCTGACCTGCTGTTTTCGACGACGAGCGAATTCCAGAGGCGTGACGACACTAGTTTTTACGTTAGGTGCGGGTTCATCGGCCTAGCGTCCGCTGTACTTGACACGCGAAATAGAGTTTCGGCTCTTATAGCCTCTTCAATATATAAAATAATCGCTTGACTTAATATGCTATCGGCTCCTTTAGCCGATCGGGAATCTGAACTCGCGTTCGTGCATGTAACTATGTTACAATATATGCAGAATTTATTTCACAGCATGATCGATCGTGTCACGACTACATGGTGAACATTTCACCTCTTTCTTATTCTATTCTACTTCGTCTGCCGACCAAACATCCCTGCATGATTCTCCTTTAAATGGGTGCTCGCGAAGCCGATTTTTTATTTGGAAAGCCTGGCGCATTGCACAATGCGAAGATGCTGTATCGTTTATCATAGCCTGTCTGAAGCATTTTCGCAAAGATTTCGGCATAAATGTATACGAAGGGGCGCCCTCCTCATCGTCCAGGTTGGAAATTTCACGACTCGTGTTATCGCAAAGAAGTATATTTTAGCCTTCTCGTGACCGCGTGTATAGATACGTCTTGATTTTCGCGAAATTTTACGCAAGTTAGCGTATGCTTGTTTACAGCTCACATCCACGACGATATCCATTTTCACGTCTAATCTGTACAGATGCTCAAGTTCGACTGATTAGTTACTCACGGAGAGGCTTCTGCTTCTCTTAACACGAAACAATTCTATTCCGACATCAGAAAATTTTTCACTTATCCGGTAAAATTTACCATTACCTGCCGAGAGGCATCGATTTTAAGGACATTATCATATTCCGCGTAGACTACACAATTTACCGTCGAAGCAAGCGCATCCTCAAATCGTACCTTTATTTACACTACCGACGGTAGTTTACCGTGCTTTATTAAATTTCAATGTGAATTGCTTTTCGCCGAAAGATCGGGTGTCAAATCAAAAGCAAACAGACAGTATCCATCGCGTTAATTATCGCAATCGATCGAATTACGATCGTTCAAGAAATGTATACCAGTTCCCGAAAACCAGGTTTGAAAAGCATCCACATACAGATGATTTTTCGTGAAATTAGGTTGTAACGGTTGCGAAGGTATTTTAGCACCATCTACTATATACAACGGGAGATAATTAATCTTGTAATCTTAGAAATTGAATGGATTGATACTGAAGTCGCCGTTAAACGCTTTGTTATCGACAAAACCGATAATTATACGCTTCGGCAATTGACCTACCACGATATTATCGATAGTCTCTCCACCGGAGTGTATTGCAACGGCATTTACTTCGACTCTCGTAAGAAGATATTTAGCCGTAGATTTTCCCAGAGTTCTAGCATGCGAGGGCAATACACCAGAAGCTATTTTTATTATACGAACGAGAAGCGATGCCTCGAGAATCTTTAAGCCGCATTGACCATTCTTTGTATCGCCCACAAGACAAAATGAATCTTTAGACCGCACCAGCCGTAGTCGCATCCCGACACCGTTTAATAGGAACCGCTCCTGATTGAATATATCGCAATGCAGATGGCCGAGCAAGTCTACAGTTTTTCCGACATTGAAAAATCGTTTTCTCTTTACAAGACCCGTATTTCCCGATGTTGTATCATCCATTTTTCCAGGGGTATCATCGTACCAGAGACCGCTCATGAGATGCGAATTTTTGGCAGCTGGACCGTAATTCAAAAGTTTTTCTATGTACGCTCGATAAGCTTAGGCCTTATTTGGAGGTGAAACTAGTTTTTGATTCAGGTATACATCCACCTAATTTAACATAGAATGCAAGAGATCGTTTACAGAGCCTGTGCTTACTTTCGGCGCTGTACCCGCAGCCATTTCCGTAGAAGGAGATGCTCTTTTCGCTCTCAGTCTGAGCATAGGATGCGCGAGATCGATATACTCATCACCCTGTCATGGAATAACAAATTCAAGAGGTGAATCATCTGTTAGCGAAGAAATTGCCTCATGATACACCCTATTGGAACCTTCGATAGTAGTTTGCGTCGGTGGAAGGGACAATAATTGAAGTTCCGATTTAAGACACTCGCACGAGTGTGCATGTAGAAAAGCCATCTTGCTTCAGCTATCCAAAAATATATGCAACAGTTCGTTGGCGAGTCTTCTTCTTTTTATTGTTCTTATTATTCTTCTTCTTCTTCGTCTTTATTACGATTTTCTTTATCACACTTTTATTTTTACGGGAGATACGTAGTGGTTAACGTTCGCTAGATGAAAGAGGAGTTTTTTGCGATTTTAATAACCAGACCCCCGCATGAGAGTGTACATTTTTTCAGAGGCTTTGCGTTTGAGATTACTGCCTAATTCTTGCGCTCTCTCGCGAATAGCATCTTTCACAGCTATATTTCTATCGAGGATATCACCAGCTACGTTTACACCAGCTCGCAATGCCTCTTTTGAAACTGC
Organism: Cylloceria caligata; assembly: GCA_963942595.1. Lineage (NCBI taxonomy): Eukaryota > Metazoa > Arthropoda > Insecta > Hymenoptera > Ichneumonidae > Cylloceria > Cylloceria caligata. Next base: position 42,553,794 of record OZ012704.1, on the reverse strand, counting down.
TTTAGCGCCCTTCTTTAAATGTGGTAACACTCGACGAAACAGGCCCCCGAGAAAGCTGCGGATACCGTATCCTCGTTCATTAGGCGTTCCGATATAAACATGGCTAATACCGTCGTACCCGCGACGGCCCCATCCGTGCTGCACACTGTTTATATCATCCATAGCGGCGTAATCAATCGTGGCACCTTTTGAAATGTAGTGTCACAGTCAACGTTCCCTGTCCAGATGGTATCGGATTTCCAAACTCGGCTCTTATATCGATCTCGATAGTGTGTAAATTGTTGCGCAAGAGAGGTATATATAGTAGCGTTGAAAACGATTTAATTTTTATCGACTCGTAAGAGGAGCGTTTGTACATCGCCTGTAATATAGCTCTCGCAGATATCGGTGTATAAAAACATGCTGCCAGGTATAGCACCGGTGCGAGATGCAGGCCTCGACCCTGTGTATTTGCAATGCGGTTCTATCATTACAGACCTACAGGCCTCTTCCGAGAATCCTAGTACCTTGCGATAGCGGGCGATACGCGAAAGTCGTGGAATCGTAGATCGTCGCATACGCGCGCCACTTCGACCTGCCCGCTCGGAAGCGATTTAAAGCGCAGATGACCGGCCACGTGAGGTAACTGATTTATACTCTCCAAAAGACCGTCTATAGAGCGATATACACCAGATGGAACCATTTTCAAAAGTGACGAAATTTCCTACAGTAGGAACATGTAAAAGAGTCATCGGATAATCAATTTCCACAAGAGAAACAGACCATTCTTCGTGGAAACGTATCTGACGCGGTAGTTTTGTAATTAATTTCGTCGTCGTATTATCCGGAAAATACTGCATACTACTGTTGCTCGGTAGTACGACAAAAAAAGAGCTATCCTTGGAGCTCAAATTTATCAGGGACGGTGATTCCGAGCGTTCTTCCTCTTTGTCATCTTCCTCTCTTTCGTCTTTTCAGGTGACGGAGGCACCCGTACTCGCAATAATTCTGCCTGGTATAAAATACCGTCGATCGTCTCGTTATTCAAATCGTGTAAAATATACACGAATGGTTTTCGATGCACTGATATTCGTTGAATCTTGAATAATTTATTACTCCACCTACGCTCATATCTTTTCACGAATACTGCTTTAGCTGTACTAATACGTACCAAGTCACCGACGCTGTATTTAGGCTTTTTAGTTTTTCTCGCGTTACGCTCGTAACGCTGTGCTAAATTTTCTCGGGCTATAGAGGCATTTTCGAAGGTCACCTAGCTCGGAGGAATACGCGTTCCGCTGTGTCCAGTGTGATTATAAGCATTTACAAAATTTTGTAAAACATCGATGTAACGCTTATTTTGCGTGTATGTAAAGTAACGCCACATTCGCTCTTTTATTGTGCGATTAAAGCGTTCGGCAATCGAGGCTTTTATATCGGGGTTACGAGCAGCGCGAAAATCGATCTTCTTTTTCTTGAGAATTTGCTGTAATGGAGTGCCGATAAAGTCTTTGCCTCGATCAGTTTGCAATTGCTGCGGGCGACGATTGTTACTGCGTGCGAGTATGCGCGTGAGACCGAGGGCCACGTCTGCGCTCGTTTTGTCACGCAAAGCCTCGACCCACCCGTATTTGTTCAACACGTCTATAACAACAAGCAGATATGCGTACCCATCTTTGTACGTAGCTATCGAGCGAAGATCAGCTAAATCAGCCTCCCATACATCGTCTATATTACTCACGTTGTACGTACGACGGGGATATCGTTGTCGCACGAGACGATGCATGTTATATGAATCCTGTGTTTCGAGCCATGGTAAAACATTTTTCGCGCTACTCTCCGATCCACCTGGGCCTAATTTTTTCTCGAGAATAGGATGCAGGATGAGCAGTGTCATAATAGATTTTTTGAAGAATTTTTATAATTTTAACGATGATCAGTTAAATGGATTCTTTTTTTTTATTTTCTAACTGTGTGGGGGATCGATATCCACTGGGGTGTCGTTGGCTCCCTACTTGTGCGATGTTTTGCAATTGTTTGTCCTCTTCTTCCTCCCCCTCCTGCCCCTCGATGATGTTGTCCGCCGTGAGCATTGAATCTCTGTTTGAGTGTGCGGTCTCGGGCTCGTTGTTGTTGCTACTGATGCTTCTGCTGCTGCTGGTACTATCACTATCGCGTACTAAAATGAGACGTCGCTGCGGTGTCGAGGATTATGTAGGTGTAGGCTCGGGTAGTAACTCGGGATTGCCGATAAATTCGTGTGACATCTGTATCGGTCGCAGGAGTTCGGCAAAGTGAGATCGACCGATGGGTTTCTCCCGTTTTCTAGCTCGCATAGCATCGTTAACAAGATCAACGATATTGGAATTTGAAATTCCTCTGCCGTCTATGGACAACACCGTTACGATCCCATGTGATTTTTTTTACCGACGGCGCTGCGATGCAAATTGCGAAGCAGTGATATTGCTTTAGATTACAATTTTTTTGGTACGCTATCGATAATAAGTGTGTCATTGAGTCGAGATTTAACTCTGTTCATTAAAACGTCGTCGATTTTATTCTCGCGGCTATCGAGTATTGCTATTTTTCGTTTTGACGAAATATTCGTTACTGTATTAACCTACTCGACCAAGTGAAGATAACACTGTATAACCTACTGGTAAGCTATCCATTCGTCTCTCTCGCTCTTGTACGAGTGAGAGTTTAGAATTTCACTCAGCTCAGAGTCAAGGCGTGATAATGGCATACCGGTAGTCTGTACGAAGGGCGGCGGGTCTGTAGTAGTAGTAGTAGTACTAGTATTAGCAGCAGTAGTGGCGAGACCCGCGAGACGATGTATGTTATCATGAGGAATAAGCACTATCTTACTGGCATATTCCATGGCTCGTGTAGACCAAGACAGGCACAAGAAGTAACTTGAGAAATCCGACACAGTGCTCGACAATGATGCTCCTCTTACCCCTCTAATTTGTCCTTTTGGCGGCTAGTCGTCAAAGAATTGTCGCGTGCCTCCGAAAATGATTCTTTTGCACGTTGTTCAGACTCACGTTTCTCTGTAAAACGTTTAGAGCACACTCGCATATACCAGGTGTACCAGTATGAAATGCGGATTTCAGACAACAGATAGCGCACGAATGCAGTTTATGCTATAAAAATTTGACGCTGCACCATTTTGTTGTATCATCAACAAGTGTGAGACGCGCATGAGTGATAAATTAGAAAAGTGTGTGCATAGTGTTATGTTGTTGTGTTCAATATGTCGAAATTTATAGCGAACAAAGAGCATTCGCGGACAGCATTAATTTTTTGTTTTCATTTGAAGAAAACTCCTGCTGAATCATACCGATTACTTCGAGAATCTTATGTTGAATATGCTCCATCGCAAGATACATGTGAACGATGGTTTCGGCGTTTCAAAAGTGTTGACTTCGATGTTGCAGACAAGGAACGTGGAAAGCCGCCAAAAAAATATAAAGATGTGGAATTGCAAGCATTGTTGGATGAAGATGATTCGCAAATACAAAAACAACTCGCTGAGCAATTGGGTGTTAGTAAAGAATCTGTTTCCAAACGGCTACGAGAGATGGGAAAGATTTAGAAGACCGGTAGATGGGTACCACATAAGTTGAACGACAGGCAAATGGAAAAGCGCAAAAACACATGTGTTATGCCGGTATCGCGTAATTGGATAACTCGGTAATCGGTATAATATTTAAAAAGTTTTTATTCTGGGATCGTTTGCCGATTAGGAGAAGGAACTCGAGTAACTCGTGTAAACGTGAATTTATGTAAAATGGAAATGTTTATTATAGGCAACGGCAACTTTCCGTTGTCTATTTAAAAGTCAATCAGAGTTTAATACATAAATCGTGTTTACGAGCCCGTACGAGGAACCAACCTCACGCGTCTGAATCTACTGTTAGAATTTTATATTTCGGGCGAGTCCGACCCGCGATCAACCGTTCAGGTTGATGTTAAACTTTAGACTGATTTCGGCAAAGCAGTTATTTGCCCCATTGACCGAAATCGAGTGTCGAAATGGATTTCATAATAATCTTTGCTTGTGAATTCCAGCAAGTCGTAGCTCGAGCTCGCAGTAGTCATTGTTGGCAGCTCGTTACTTACGTTTGCACATTTTTTCTACTTTGATGAGTGAGCCTTACGCAAATGAGGAACAATGGCGAAATAATATACAAAGAATTAGTTCGCGGCACAACATCCCTCCCCCCTTAAAGGGAAAAATTTTTTTTCTAAAAAACTTTTTCTTCTATTGGTTTCCCGTATTTCTTCTTACAATGATATTTTACATATCGTACAATATAGCAGACAATACAATTCTTTCTTTTGCTATTTTTTCTTCATTGTCGATCAGGCCCTGGCCCGCTCCGATCGCCGTCGCTCCTGTGGCTGTTATCGTCCGAGTGGCTCGAGATTAATATTCACCTCGGATGCTGCCGGGGTCGCTGCCAAGGTTTTTTTTCATTCAAGGTCTGCGTCCTTCTCGCTCGACGATTACCAACGCGATCTTGCAGGGCTGTAGATGGTAGTTGGCGTACTTTGTTTAATTACTTTTCTTTTCTTTGTATATATTGCGATTTATACGACCGAAGGACGGAGAGGGAGAGCACGAGGAAGGAGAGAGCAACACATCTAACAAGTGGAGGCTGCGAGGTTCGACTTTTTACCTAGACCGATATTTTACATCTTTCTCAGTCGGGATATGTCGTTTTCCCGCGCGACGTACCAAATGCAATCCTTCGCCGTCGTCGACGCACGGAAATCTATATGTCTCAGGGGGTCATCTGCTGGACTACGCACCGTTTCTTTATATGTAATTTATAATGTCGCGCGCGCGTTAGTACGTCGTCCCGTATTTTGTGTGTTTCGTGTAAAGGGGACTGTTACGTTATAGACCGCGTCGCGTAACATTCAAATTAATTCGCCTTTATGTGTCTTATTTATCTTTTTATTTATTTATTTATTATTCTTGGACTTCGCCTTATCATTATCGCAAAATCGCGGAGAGCGTAGTCGGCCATCGTCCCGTATTTTGTACGTGGATTCGAGGGATGTGAACGGTCCGAGGTGTATCTCACGTCGTTAGATTGTCCATTACGTTTTATTATATTTTATTTGACTAGCGTATACGACAGATCCATTATCTGGAAATTATTTATTGATTGACATTATTATTTTGACGTTAGTTATTTTATGATTATCTTTTTTTCCCTTTTATTTAATTATTATTCGTTATCTAATCGTTTAGTTATATTTTACTGTCGGGCAGAGATTTCCGGTTTTGTCTTTTATACAACAGAGGATTTTCAATATTGAAGTATCGGTCCGTTAGTAGCTTCGCGTACGTGACCCTCCGACTTCCCGTTGTCGTCGAGTTGTTGTATGTGTGGGATGGACTCGGCACGGGCCGTATCGCGGGCTAAGTAATCCCGAGAATCATTGTTTTTCATTCTCGTTGGTCGGACTTTGTTTGGCGCAGACTAATATTCGAAGCGTAATCTGAAATTGTGAAGAGAGTGGATCGAGCGAAGACTTGGTATGCCTGTGTGCGAGAAGGAGCGAGCGCCGGGATAACATAAATACTGACGGAATAATTAAGCTTGAGAATTGTTAAAAGACTAAGAGTGATTTTACGGGATACTTTCTTTTACCTTCTTTTTGATTATTGTAAGATCTTGACAAATTTATAATCATTCTGATTAATTAAACAATTCGCCAACTGGCACTTGGAAATCCCGTACCTGCTATGTTGTTGGTGTTATTTATTTATTTTTTCCTCTGACTTCGAGTTATTAATGTTCGTTTATTGACTTTATTTTATTGTTTATTTGGAGTTATCTATTGACTTTATTTTCTATTTGACTTATTTTATTTATCGATTTTGTTTATTATTATTTATCTGTTTTATTTACTGACGTTATTTATTGGTTATTCATTTTATTCGATTGATCCTATTTGTTTGTTTTGTTCCTTTTTATTTTATTGATTTTATTTGTTTAGGTTGATTTTATTTTGATTGACGGGTTTTATTGACTAATTTTATGTATGAATTTTATGAACTAACGACTACCTTGACAGTCCGAACCACCCACTCTGCCTTGAACAGCTGTGGCTAGCCTGGGTTGAGTCTGGCCGAATATCTCGTTATTTTTCCTTCCGGCGCGTAAGCGCCTGGCGTCCATCTCGAAAGAGTAAATTAAAGGAAGGAAAAATAGCTTGGGCCAGCTATAGGTAACGTGGTGCGTTGAGGAGCAAATTTGGGTTACAGTACCTATAACATTTAAACAGAAGGAAGCCGACCAAGGCTATTGGTGCTATTGCACTTAGCGAGTAGAGGCTTATAATATGGGGATGCAGCGCCCCGTCTCCGGCGATGTCCAGGGTTTTTAACGTCTTTTCTGCTTGATCTTCGAGCTTTTGCAGCTCCTTCGGATTTTGCAGTATGCTAGCGTAATTTCCTCTGTAGTCTGTGTAGGAGGCGTCTGAGCCTCTATTTCCCTGAAATTCAGGTCGTACGGGGGAAGGTTCAGGTTCCCAGATCATCCAGAAGGAATTCTTCTGGATGATCTGGGATGTTCTCCCTGTTGTTTTCACGCTGAAAGTTGGGGCGGTTACAATACATACGCCTATCAAAGCCAGTATTGCGGTTATTAGTGTCCATTTGCGCGTATTTTGGGACTTCGGAGGGTGCGTCGTTTGCAACCGACTGTATGATAATGAGTGTGAATGAGTTGGAAATTATTTGATAATGGTTCACATAAATCATTAAGAACTCTAGCATGAACACTAATTGATGCGACGGGGCACTATAAGAGACATTGACAAGTGCGCCGGGTGAGCGCCTAGTCAGCCTGCGTAACACACAATGAATGGCAATGAATATAATGCTCTGTGCAGTAAACATGTATCGTTTGAGTATTTTTAATCTGTCGACGGGTAGCAGGTCGATGCATTCACACGTAGCATGTCGAGTGACAGATACGAATAGTAAGATTAAGGATCCTGGTGACAAGTATAAATAATTAAATGCACTCAGTAATTGACAATAATAATTCAATGTTTATTTAATTAACTCACAGTGGTTGGATAAAAAGGAAATACCTGGTGAATACAAAAAATATGTAATGTGATTTGTCTGGCCTGTTTGATGATGTACTGGCAGTGAGTGGGATCTCAGGCCGTTGAGTTGACTTATTGATCCCGTGTGGATGATCCTGGTGATGTGGTCTGATTGTAGAGCTCTATTGAAGCCACACGGCAGGCTGATGAGTGTGCTATAGCCAACGTGCGATGCGAGGCTGAATGGCGTCTTTGCTGCCAACGACGAACCACACCGTTGATGTTTATGTGAATGTTGTAATAGTTTTGTTGATTTGTGGTGATTCGCACTGACACTGAGTTGAAACACGGGTGATTTGGCCAAGAATGTAATACGCTACAAAACTGAGTACACACAAACGTAAGTGGAACTAATGAATATCTACGTGAGTTTACGCGGGAACGTGTAGCGCGAACGACTCGAGTGAGAATAATGGCCACATCCGTCGACGACGAGGCAGAGTATCGGGAGGGCGGACGTGCGTCACAGCTTGCTTGAGTTGTGATTCGCCCCCAGCGATGGAAAGTGAGCTTTGTGAGTGGTCTTGCCGCTGGGGCGACGCTTGCAGCATTAGCCGCTTGAGTGAGATTCGATTGGGGATGTGAGCTGATGGACAATGTGCTTGAGTGCGCTGGGTCTATAAATCGATATAGCATACCTGCGAGCTATACCATATGACGCGAGGCGTCAGGTGATTGTGCGTGTAGCGTGTGCATGAGTTGAGTATATACTTGGTAGGTGCGAAAACTGAACACCAACATTGTAGGTGTGTCTACGGGCAAATGTAAGATTTGCTCGGTACCTTGCAATTTTTAAAGTATTTTTGTATACTGTACTTTTTGTATATAGTACTATTACTGCCCGATCAGCGGTATCTCTCGCACGAGCACTACCGCGTTGCCTTCGTTGCGATAGGTGTGGTAGTGCGTCGACGAGGTGTCTTGTGAGCGTTCTTGGCGGCAGGGACGTTGCTCTGGCCTTACCACTGGCTATGTCGTTTACCAGCCACACTAACTCCTGTACGTCGATGAGTAATGCCTCGACTGCAATACTTATCGGGTTGTGCGTCTTTTCCAAGTGTTGGCGCCTCGTTACATAGTACAGGTTGTCGTTGAGTGTGTGATTGATACGCTGTATCTGGGCCAGCAGGGCCTGTTCGTTGGCCTTGATATGCGTTTTCATTATATAGGCTGAGGGTGGTCCTTACCACTATTTAGTTGTTCAACCCTTCCTGCAGAGTCTGCTGTAATGCCTTTATTCTAGCAATCTCTTCGTGGAGCTTTTGGGCATCGGCAGCGTCCATATTTCCTATGATGGCCTTGATGCTTTCAAGGCTATCGACCATTGTAAGCTTAATCGAAAAATGTTTTTTGGTTGTCTCAATTATCTAGCGTTATTACCTACTCTGCTTGGTTTATTGAAGTTTAATTAGCTATAGGTAATTTTTATGATTTCATATATTCCTGATCTATAAGTGCTTGATAAAGAGCTTCAGGCGGTTTGCATGCACCGCCTGAGTTTTCCGTTCCCTTCGGGCAACGTAATTGACAGGGGGCCTCTTCTCTACTATTTCGTGAGGTCCCGTCCACTTCGGGGTCAGATTGGTTGACCGCCCCCAGCGCAATATCTCGTCACGGAGGAGTACGCGTTCGCCGACGCGGTACTCCTGAACCTGTGCACAGGGGTCGTATGCATTCTTCGACCGTCTTTTCGCGACTTCCAGGTTGTCGCGTGCGACACGGCGGTCGAAAATTCAGCCTCGCGTCCGTACACCAGCACGTGGGGAAACAGTCCGGTCCCCGTATGTGGAGTGGTATTGTACGTAAACATTGCGTATGGCAGCTACTCGTCCCAATTTCCCTGATCCTCGCTTATTAAATTTTTCAGATATTCTGCGAGGGTGCGATGCGATCTCTCTAATGTGCCGTTCGATTCGGGATGATAGGCCGTTGTTTGTAGCCTTTTAATTCGGAGCAGTCGACACATTTTTTTAAAGGTCGAGCTGAGGAAGTTCGTACCCCGATCCGATAATATTTTATTCCGGCGTTCCGTGCCGGCAAATTAATTCTTCGACTAGTGCTCTTGCGGCTTTCGATGCTTCCTAATTCGGCAGTGGTATCGCCGCACTGTCCTTCGTAAGCGCGTCCTGGATAGTAAGTATATATTTCTTTCCATATGTGCTTTCAGGTAGCGATCCTACGATATCGACCGCTACTTTCTCAAATGACCTTGATAGGGTGTCTGTTACCACCATCGGTACTCGTTCCCTTTTCCGGATTTTGTTCTTTTGGCAGAATTCGCAAGACGATATGTACTCTTCCAAGTCCCTTCTCAGACCGGGCCAGTCGTACTTGGTCCAGATCCGATGTAACGTACGCCTGACACCCTGATGCCCTCCTATGGGGGTGTCGTGATATTCTCGTATTATTTTTAGGCGGTCATCGATAGAGGAAATGGCTACGCCACTGCGGCAGTCGCTATAGTTTTTTGTAGCGCTGTCTTCGTTCGCGCTGCTGGAAGTTTGAGGGCTACGGGCCCCGTTGTGCCTCGCTTCCTCAGCAGGCCTTTGCGGTGCACTGTCCGCAGTTTCGTCACTCGGTATGCCCACCGGTAGCTCCGCCGTTCGGTCGCTCTCTATCTCGAACGGCCTTGCAACGTTTGCTTTTCGCGGCCTTCCGCGCCTCGCGGATCCGCCATGCTGTGCTGGGCTCGCTCTATCTTTGTCAGCGATGCTCACAGTCTTACCAGTGCTTTTCTCTATCAGCGTGCGTGATCTGCCCCTTTCCCGACCGCACGGCTTTGCAGCGGGGCTGTGGGGTTCATTAGAGCGACCTGCATGCACGCTGCGGATCTCTCTATCCTTCTTTGTTGCATGGGCAGGAGCTGCTTCTCGCTTTTCCTCGTTGCTGGGCTGGCCCGTGGTATCCTCGGCTCTCCGCTTTGTGCGGCTGTCCGTACCCCGGCGCATGCTGTCCTTTTCTGTCTCGTGGGCGAACTTGATCTCTCGCTCCGACGGTCATTCGCTGTGCCGAGTTGCCCCGTAGTGCTGTCCTTTTCCGACTCACAGACTACGTTCTCTGCTCTCGTTTGGGCCCTCGTAATAAGGAATATACGGCTTGGCGCATCTGCATTCGTGTTGCGCTTACCTGCCTTGTATTCTACATTAAACTCATGTTCCGCCAATTTTATTTTCCAATGCATTAGTCTCGAACCTGGGTCCTTTACTCCGAACAGCCAGGAGAGCGGTTGGTGGTCCGTCACTACCGTGAAACGAGTACCATAAATACATGGTCGGAATTGAGCGAGAGCCCAAACTATGGCGAGTAGTTCTTTTTCCGTCGTTGTGTAATTTAACTCAGCCTTCGACATGGTGCGGCTCACGTAACATATGGGCAAATCGTCCCCGATCTTGCCTTGCGGAACAATAGCTCCGAGCGCCCTGTCTGAGGCGTCCGTTGTCACAACGAACGGATTTTCGAAGTCTGGATATTGCAATACTGGTGCTGTGGTAAGCGCTGTCTTCAGTTCTTCGAAGGCAGCATCTCTTACTGCGGTCCACTCGAATTTAACCCCTTTCTGGGTTAATTCTGTGAGTGGCTTCGCGGTTTTCGAGAAATCTTTGATGAATTTCCGGTAATAACCAGCTAGTCCGAGGAAGGATTGTACTCCTTTTACATCTCTCGGCACCGGGAATTCCCTTACCGCTTCCAGCTTCTTCGGATCAGCATGTACACCCTCTTCGGAGATGATGTGGCCCAGGTACTGCGTTTCTTTGCGCAAGAACTGGCACTTGCTCGGTTGCATTGCCAAACTGGCTTCTCTTAGTCGCTGCAGTACCTCTCGCAGCCTGTCGTTGTGCTCCTTATAGGTTTTGCCGTGGATTACTATGTCGTCTAGGTATACATAGCATTTAACCCCCTTGCCCCCTGGGTCCCTTGGACGTCGGGGATGCTGTGAAGACTGAGCAGGCTCGCTCTTGTTTTGCGACAATCTTTTCCTGCAGTCTTTCCACAAGTGGCCCCTTTTTTAGCAATAGTTGCACACAACGTCGACGTGGTGTATGGATTTATCCTCACTGGCATCGGTAGGCTCACTCTTCCCGATCTGCGGGTGCAGTCTCGAGCCACGTGCCCTGGTTTTCCGCAGGTGAAGCAATTTTCTCCCTGCCACGATGGCGCGCCTTGGGACCTTCTGGGGTGGCTTAATGCTCCACCTACCCCTCCCTTTAGCTGCACCATGTTGGCTATTTCGATCGCTCCCGTTACTGACGAATGGAGAGTGGTGTAGTTACGGGATCTGACCAGAATTTGGACCTGCCCGTGCAGTCCATTTTCGAAACTGGCCTGGGCGCTCTTCCGTGTTATTTTCCCGATGATGTGCATTTCCGACATCGAGACGGCTTCCTCGCAGAGCTTTTCTATAATATTGACGGTGATACGCTCTGTCCTGGCGGCATATACGCGATATCCTTGCCCTAGCCCTACCGGAGGGAGTTGAATTCGACCTGGAACGCGGGCAGCGAATTTCGCTTCTCGTACAGGGCCTCCAGCTCGGTCTTAAGCTACGCTACCGAGAGGATAACTTTATGTTTCATCTCTCTGGCCGCCCCACCTTCGAGCTTGCTGCTCAGTACTAATTCCAACAGGACCTCGTAGTCACCGGGCGCAGCTCGATTGAAAATGGTTTCACAGGCCCGTATGAAGGCGTCCAGCTCGTCAGCGTTGCTGCCGTCGAAATACTTTATATTTTTTAAGGCCAGCCCCAGGTCGAGCGTCCGACCCCGGGTTTCTGGTACATGTGGTTGCTCCGTTTGGAACACGGGATCCGCAGCAGGGTACTCCGACTCCTCGAATCGTGTTTGCCTCGACCGCGGACGTGGTATCGGGCGTTCTTCCAACCCAGTTCCTTCCAACCTCCGCAGTAATTCGGCATCTTGCTCCCGTAGGGTCTGGATGAGTTCGAACTCGTCCGCACCTACCTCGTTGAGCGTGTCCGCGAGGTTTCGTCTTGCCGACGGTGTTTCAGCCTCCCGGAGTTCACGATCGAGTTCGCGTTGGCCTTGATCATACGCGCGCTGTAGACTTTCGTACTGGCGTCGAGCTCTTTCCATATCTCGGTGGCTCCGGTCGATCGCCTCTAACCGATCTCGTACTCGTAAAGGTACTGACCGGGCTCCCATACCGGTGGCTGCAGGGAAACGTACGCGATCTATTGTTTGCATGTTTTTAATTTCCTGCTCAACCATTTCCTCGGTGATGCGCTCGGGAGTTCTGCCACCAGTGGCCATATTGAAAACGTCGTCGCTTTCATCGCTGTCGTGATCCCCGAATGACGTACCCCTGTGTGGGTTCACGCCAAACTGGACTGTCAGACGGCCTGCGAGGGCCTCCTGTCTGGCCGCGGGAATTCGTCCCGTCGGCGAGAGCTCCGATAACGCCCTGCGCGCTTCATAAACGATATCCCCTACAGCCGCAGCTAATCCGGCTGTGGAGTCTACCCCTGCGCCAGGGAACGTCGTTTCTAACGAGTTGCTCCTACGTCTTGATGGAGATTCCGACATGTTTATTTCGCGAAGGGCTTTACTTTAATGTTTTCAAAAAAAATCATCTCACGAGAGATGCATATGTCCGTTGGAATGTCTTCCCAATTTACGGCTTTGACTCGACTGGCTTTGACTCTATAAGGCTATATGTATATGTAAAGGGTGGTTAAATTTGAAGGGCCGATGTTGATTTTGAATAAAACACAAATTATTTAGGAAATTATTGTCAATTCTTTTTATTATGATAATATGGTATGGTTCAATTATGTATGAAACAAAATATCGGCCAAATGGCCGCCGCGACCTCGGCGGCACACCTCCATCCGATGGTCCAAATTTTCGATGACGCTTAGGCATAATTGAGGTTCTATGCCGTTAATGTGCCGAATTATCTCATCCTTTAGCTCTTGAATTGTTGCTGGCTTATCGATGTACACCTTTTCTTTCAAATAACCCCAAAGAAAGAAGTCCAACGGTGTCAAATCACATGATCTTGGCGGCCAATTGACATCGCCACCACGTGAGATAACACGGCCATTGAATTTGTCGCGCAAAAGAGCCATTGTTTCGTTAGCTGTGTGGCAAGTGGCACCGTCCTGTTGAAACCACATATCGCCCACATCCATATCTTCCAATTCGGGCCATAAAAAGTTCGTTATCATCTCACGATAGCGAACACCATTCACAGTAACTGCCTGACCGGCCTCATTTTGAGGTGGACGGCTCTTCAGCCACACTATCGCGAACAGCAGCAATATTTTCTGCAGTACGAGCTGTACGAGCATGCATTGGTGTTTTAATATCTCCTACAGACCCGGTTTGCTCAAATTTTTGCACGATTTTTCCGATTGTACGCACATTTGGACGATTAAATTGACCGAAAAAATCACGAAGTGCACGATATGCATTTTGATTTGAACGCCCATTTTCATAATAAGCCTGAATAACTTTAACGCGTTGCTCGATTGTGTATCTTTCCATGGTTCAAATTGAGTTAGTCTGAAATTGAGAAATGTCAAATGAAATGCAGAAAAAAACTTGACGTTTAGGTGTGGTTCACATTCAACATCGGCCCTTACAATTTAACCACCCTTTAGTATCTAATTAGAAATTCGCGATGCACAACAGAGAAATACTTTTAGAGTAAACTTTGAGAGGTAGACGACCAGGAGAGGAAAACTGGAGATTTTCGGATCAATATCACTGAAGAACAAGGAATTTAGGAGAATCAGAGGATAGTGGGTGGGCGGTAGAGAAAAAGTCTGATAGAAAAACGTAACGGAATCTCGCATGCTGAGATAGAGCAGCGCAACAAGAAGAGAGGAAGAAAGAAGCATCAATTACTCATCCAAGTTAGAAAGATCCGATTGAAGCAGTCCACGGAGGCGAACGGTGTTAATTTATCACCAAACAATTACCAACAAATAAATTAAAGAGGACCTATTAAATATTATCAACCGTAATCACTAAAATTTCCACTTTTCTTGAAACTGAGGTGACGCGAGGGCGGATTCAGCGTGTACGAAAGCTGACAGTTGAGCCAGCATCAAGTCTTTAAGAGTCATCGAGCGAGGGCATACGAAGCGCCAAGTGGCCAAATAGCAAACTATGATTTCGTAGTTTTCGTATTTCGTCGAAAATACAATAGTATTATATAAAAAAAACATTAAAAATGAATTCTTTCATTTATTATGATTTGCGGTCTGGTCCGTCTCTCCATGCAATTTTTTTCGCATAGACACAATAAATTATCGAAAATTCGTGGCAGCTGTCGTTAGCCATGACGCTTTTCTCGCGAACTCATTAATTCATTTGACTACAATTTGCACTGCACTTAAACAAAAAAATTCTAACTTGTTTCATTGCAAATCCAAGCGATAATCCGAAAAGTACGAACGGATGTGTCAAGGTCGTGTTCGCGGCCATATTGCAGTCTATGCTATCTAATTGTTAGTTCCAGCTCCTGACGGTAGATTCGCGATTCACGGTTGTCGGTATAAGCGGATAAGCGGGCGTGAAGGCATAAGGGTAAAGCGGGCCCCGAGACAAGACATTTTTTTATTCTGACTCAATGTTGCTGTAGAATCTATGTTGGTTTCTCGATTGAAAGTTTATTTACTGTATCCGGCCACATGGATCGGTGGGATACGACTCGGCGCAGAACCAACGATACTTGGGAGTTGGAGGCAGAGCTGCCAGAAAGCGGCCGCAGCAGCACGACGCACGCAAGCGCACGCCCGTGTACGAGTGACCGCCCGAGCTCGTGGAGCATCGGACAATAGAAGGAGGCAGATATATGACTGTCTGTCTCTTTCGCTCTCGCTCGGCTCGGGCTGCTCGCGCTGCTACTGCTGCTAGTGCTCGGGCTGTCGCGCGATACATTTAACTCTGCTGAGACGAGCGCGTAACGTATGTTAATTTGCGGTCGATGATAATTCGAATCCACGCAGTGACAAATTTTTTTTTCAGTAATTATTGCATTTTACGATAAATTAATTATTGTTATTTTATATTTTACATGATTTTGCTATTTCTTGTTTTATTACGTATGTGATACGGGCCATGTTATACCTCATAAAAACCGTATCAGTACTATTGCTGCAAAGAATGGACTATAAAATGTAATGGTTGCTTAGAAAAATTTGACACAACGAGAACTCGAACTGTCATCGGCCGCGGATGAGAGATATAACGCGCACGCTTCACTGATTATCGTTGTTAAGCTGCATTAGCAAATTAAGATACACAAATTTGATCCAAAGCTTCTGAAAACTAAAAATATAACAGTTAATCCAACCAACCGCGTTAACGATTGTTGGAAGAATTACCAAAAGAACGCAATCCACTCTTGGCGAACGTGTACGTTATTTTCTTCTTTAGTATAGATATATGTTTGGCAATATACTTAATAATTTATTAACACGAATTAAATGAAAGCAACGTTATGTTCTTTTTAATTATATACATGTGTTTGTTATTATAATATCGCATAAATGTACGACGTACATGTTGTTGCTCGACGGAAACCGCGAGAAGGTGGTGGTTTCTTCTTTTAATAATAGAACACCAATCTTTTAATTTCCTACTCAACAGTGTAAATATAACGTATATAAGTATCACGTATAACGTTGTGATTATAACGTATATGTAACATCACATTATCGAATAGGAAAGTATGACATTGATGCTATTACTCTTATTTGATGTTCGCTGGAAATTGTAATGTATATATATACATTGAACTGGAATATATTCAAGTATCAATAAATGAAACAAACAATTATTTAATATTTTCTTACGTTAGTTCATAGAAACGCGAAAGTTATGCAAGAGCACGATAGAGTTCTCATTACTAACATTGAATAAAGCGTTCATACTTCACGTACTATATCTAACATGATACTTTAAGTAATAACAGGACATTAAGCATCAGATTAGCGAAACACATTACATTAATAAAATTGACTGAAGACAACGGAGATGAAATACAATTTATTTAACACGTATCACTATGCATTTATTCATTACGCTTAATAATCCGTGCAAAATAAATAGTTTTTTATTTTTGGTTTCCAGAAAATTTGTTATGTTTGTATCAAACACTTTCGCGGTGAATTTGTGGTTTTTTTGCGGTAAATAAATTGCATCACTAGGTTAGACATGTGGGTTGAAGTCATGTTATTGATTTATAATCCGATGCGTTTTGTGAATATGTCAATTCACTTTATCTGAATTAGGATCAACCTGAAAAAGTAAAGTAAAAAGAAATCTTCACGAAACGTCGGTTGCAAAAATCATGTACACACTGGTCCAACTCGGACGTCATACCTAGTTTTTAGGTGTATGTGTGTGCTTCGCCAATTATTCTTTTTTGCTTTAAATATTTTTTGATACATGTAATCAAATGCTGTTTCCAGCAAGAAATATCATATTTGTGTACGTTCTCATATATGAAAAAAATTAACAATTCTCAAATAGCATTTTTAAAAACTAAGTTTGTATTGTTTAGTGTTTTTATAATTACGCTTTTTCCTCATAAGACTGCACATTATGAAATAGGAGATTCTTCTCCTACAAAAAGTAGCGTTTATTGCACATTCTTATTAAAAACATTTTCGCATGATATGCATTGCAACTAGGAGAAAAGTTGAAGATTGCGATTTCAATTATTTCGTTTTATATGTAAACATTTGATTTATGAAAAAATTGAATATCTTTTTAGCCAATATCTTTTTAGCATAAATGTATGTCACTAAACGTTACGAAATCTATACACTTCACGTTGCTCGATTTAGTTATATTCGAGTGTCTATGGATGACAATAATAGGGTGTCCCTTATTTCTTGAATGAAACGTCGTGCTTCTTTTCATAGCAATCACGTAGTCCTAAGGTTGTTCCATGTTTTCTCGAAGTTGTTTCCTTGGATGTTTGTATAACGTTGCATGCGATTTTTGTGCAAGTTTATCGTAGGATATATATGCATAATTCTTCATGGTTCTTTCTTATGCTATTTCTTTTCTTGTCACATACATCCAATGAGATTATGCAGCTGTTTTGCTTGACAAAAGTGCTACAATAAATTAAATCGCACCAAAAATAGTGTATATCCTCACGTACAATATGTATGTGTCTGTAATGTATCTTGATGTTGGCCTCGCTGTCTTACATTATGAACTGTATGTGCAAACTACATTTCATACAATCTGCGTGCAGGTTGTTGCAGTCTTCATTTTTGCGTAGTTATCCGTCTTCTTATGAAAAATCCACACGGAGCGATGATTACAATTGTTGGTCTTCTTGGGCGCTTCAATTGAAATAATTTCCATTGTTACTCCCTCTTGTTTCTTGAAGAAACACTGTTGAGAATTCAACAAGAATGTTGAGAATCCGTCCGGTGATGGCTTGACCGACCTGTGAATATATTGACGGAATGTGAGTACTCACTCGAGACAAGAGGAAAATAAAACCAGACCAAGTAGACGTTATCGTGAGGAAGTAGTTTATTCTACCTTCCAACCGTGGTACAAAGTACAATTTTAATACAAAATGTGTGGTCACTGAAATTGAAAATTAATGCCAAAATAAGTTAATTTAGAAAATCAGTCAAAACATGAATTTAGAAAAAAGGTACAATTTATAATAATAAATAAACAAATTGAATTTTGAATGTTATTTGAGCAGCACACAATTACATTACTTGTGTGCTGAGTGTGATTGAGCTTGAGACAGCGGTGCGTGCCACGTAGTGAAAGCTACGCAGCACGACACGCTGATGCCATTGAGTGCGAAAATGTGTGCGTAACTCGCTGCAACTACTCAGCACTGTATTGCAGAGTAGCTGCAATGAATTAATAATGAGAGCACTCTCAGCAAATATTGCAGGAGTGCTGGTCTATGTGAACTCAGCTACGCAGTCAGCACTGCGTAGCACAATACAAACAGATATTGAGGCTGTACAAATGAACTGCGTATAGTCACTGTGCTTTCCTAGCAGAATTTCTGGAGGAAAGCACAGTGAATAGACCACACCGGTATAATTATATTAATTATACCGGCTAAAGCAAGTGAGGAAAGCATGATGCTGCATGTGCTGCAGCGCACGCCACGAGTGAGCCAAAGTGGTGATGCACCGTATTTCTCTCCTCACTGACAGTGAATTTCTACCAAATTATGTCAATGTACTCTTACCTTGAGCAAATGAGTCCTGATGAGCGAGATGTTGAGCGAGTCCGATGTATAAATCCATGAAACAGTCCGAGAGTCTGGATGCGTGCTGTTCTTGCCGGTGCGTGCGAAAAAGTGTCAAAATTTCCAAAATGGCTGCGGAATATGAAAGTTTCGTTGGGCGCTGGAGTCAGTTGAGCGAGATAGCCGGTGAGCGAAACCGAAGTCAAGCGAGAGACATCCTCTCGCTTGACGCGGCGTGCCAACGAGGCACATCCTCGGCTTCGCGAAGCCCATGCTTCGGCTATCTCCGACTCAACCGAACAACGTGTAGCAAAGCAGCGCAACAGGTAGGCGCACGACGATAATCGATCGCCGTGCGCCAGCTGAATTTCCAACATTCCGCCCGCCATCAGCAACGGGGTTGATGATTAATTACTCATTGCTGGGTGTTTGATGAGATTGGCAGAACAGCAAGTTTTGAGATTGGCCTGGTGAGCGTGGTGGTAGCAGTTTTGAGGGTCACCCCTTGGTGAGCTCGTCTTTGCCCGGATGCAACTCGGTGACTCGTGCAAGTGACCACTTGCACGGTGGTAAGCGCTCATCTGTGAGCAGGACCAACGAGCCAACTTTGATAATGTTGTTAGGATGGTGCCACTTTGAGATTGACTGCTGCCGTTGTAAATAATGTGCAGACCACTGTCGCCAAAATTGATGTATTTTGCTGCCACAATCGCCACCTGAGAGCCGTGAGGTTGCCAAATCTTCCAGATTTGGTTCTGGGATCATTGTGAGTGCTCCACCAATGAGAAAATGTCCAGGCGTGAGTGCTGATCAGTCATCTGGATCATCGCTGAGCGGTTCCAGAGGCCTTGAATTAAGTATAGCCTTGATTTGAGCAAGCAGCGTTGAGAGCTCTTCGAACGTGAGTGCTGTATCACCCACCGTTCGCCACAGATGAAATTTAACGGACTTGCCAGCCGCTCCCCATTTTTCACCCATATGTGGTGCCGCAGGTGGATTAAACTTCCACGCAATCTGTTGATTTGCGAGAGAAGAAGCGATGAGATGATGCTCTTGCGAAGCCTTCCTAAACATCTGACGTATGAATTTGTGTGCACCAACGAAGTTGGTGCCACAGTCAGAATAGATGGTGTGAGGAATGCCACGCCTCGATGAGAATCGCCTGAACGTTGAGAGGAAGCCGTCAGCTGAGTAGTCACTGACGGCCTCAAGATGCAGAGCTGAAGTGGCGAGGCACACAAAAACGCAGATCCAGCCCTTGTGTGTTTTATCGCCTCGACCTTTCCAAGTTTTGAGCGTGAGAGGACCGGCGTAGTCTACTCCTGTGTGAGTAAATGCGCGAGATGGTGTGACTCGTGACAGAGGAAGCTGGCCCATCAATTGTTGTGCACGAACTCCTCTCTGTCGAGCACACACCACGCAATGTAATATATGAGATTTCACAGGAGCTCTACCGCCAATGATCTAATGCGTTAGCCTAACTTGAGCGAGTGTGAGCTGCGTGCCTCCGTGAAGAGTACGCACGTGAGCTTGCCTTATAATGAGAGTCGTGAATCGAGAGTGGCGAGGTAGAATGGCAGGATGCCTTTCTTCATAAGTGAGTGCTGATTCCGCAAGACGACCTCCAACTCTTATTACACCCTCCTCGTCGATAAAAGCTGTTAGTCGACTGAAGGGGTGAGCAGATGGAACATGCGAGCCTGACTGCAGCACTTGTATCTCGTGCTTGAAAAACACGGCTTGTATAGCTTTTGTCCAAAATATTTTAGCTGCAGCCATTTCTCTCGCAGTGAGTGGAGCGTTTCCTGCCGATTCTAACCTCCCCCTCATTTTTGCCACCGCCCTGACACAAAATGAGGTGAGACGACATAATTTTGAGAGCGATGAACAGCGATAAATGAGTTCCCAACGATACTCTGGCGTTTGTATTGCGGCGAGGAGAGCTACCCCCGGTCGAGCTTCCATAATGCTCAAATTCTCTACGTCAGTTGTGGCTTTCGGCCAAAATTCATCAGGCGTCACCATCCACGGTGGACCTGACCACCACAACTGATGAGAACATAATTGAGATGTTGATATGCCCCGCGAGGCACAGTCAGCTGGATTACTTGTGCCTGCCACGTGACGCCATTGAGCATTGGGTGTGAGTTCTTGTATTTGAGCGACTCTATTTCGGACATAGTCCTTCCATCGAGAAGGATGTGCTTTGATCCAGGTGAGAGTTACTGATGAGTCCGTCCACAGGTGAGTAGATGAAATTTTAACCTTGAGTGTGGCTTGAACGTATGCAACCAGCTTAGCTAACAACAAAGCTGCAGTCAGTTCAAGCTTTGGTATGGTGAGCTTCTTGAGTGGTGCCACGCGCGTTTTGAGCAAACAAGTGAAGCCACCTTTCCTGTGGAAGTTGAGTCAACAGTGATATAAATCACTGCGGCCATGGCCAGTTGAGATGCATCAGAGAAGCCGTGCAATTCCACTGTTGAGTTGTTCCATGTGTTAAACCACCGAGGAATTGAGAGTCTGCAGATAAGTGAGATCTTCTCTTATTGCCATCCTTCGTGTTGAGACCTGGGATGGCAGTGGACCATCCCAGTTGAGCTTGTGAAGCCAAAGCTCTTACAAGAGTATTTTGGCTCTTATCACAACTGGTGAGACGAACCGATTGGATCAAAGAGTTGAGCCACCTCGGAGAAAACGAGGCGTGTGAAAATTTCCTGAGCTGAGTTGAACCGTGAAGAGAACTTGAACTTGTCTTCACTAGGAAGCCAAGTCAAACCAAGAATCTTTGTCTCGCAGTCGTCCATTGAGATAGCTGAGCTTGACCTTGATGATGAGATATTGGCAAATACTTTGAGGTCTGACGAGTGCCACTTGGCGAGTGGAAAACCGCCCGCCATGCACAAGTCCTTGAGCTTTTGAGCTGTTTCAATGAGCTGTTGAGTTGAATCCGCCCCACCGAAGATGTCATCCACATACCTGCCAAATTTTATAGCTGGCACAGCAAGCGGAAACCGATGGCCTTCATCTTCGGTCAGCTGCATGAGTGTTCGAACTGCCAAATATGGCGCAGCTTTGGTACCATATGTAACCGTAGTTAGTTGAAAAGGCACAGGATTGAGTTGACCATCTTTCCATAGAATCCGTTGAAGATTCCAATCCTCAGGATGAACTCGGATCTGACGATACATTTTTGTTATGTCAGTGGCGAAGATGTGTCTATGTTGACGGATCCAAATGAGCACGTCCGAAATGTTGAGCAATAAATTCGGTCCGGTGTGCATGATGTCATTGAGAGATTTTCCTGATGAAGTTGAACTCGACCCATTGAATACAACACGTAATTTCGTGGTAGTACTGTCTGGTCTGAGAACACCGTGGTGAGGCCGATAATTGTATTTTACTTCAAGATGACCTTGAAGCCTTCACCATATGACCAAGTTGTTTGTATTTGTCCGTGAATTGTGAGTAGAGCTGACAGTATTCAGCATCCTTTGAGATTTTACGTATAATGTGTTGCAGACACTGAAATGCTCGTGAGTGTGAACTTCCAAGATTCGCAGGCGATGATATGAGGAAGCCGAACGATGTACCGGCCTGTAGAATCACGCTGATGCGTGTCTCGAGAATGATCCTCGCATGCCTGCTCCTCTGGTGTGAGTTGACTTACTGTGTCCTTTGGTGACTCTTCCTGAATCCAAAATTTCGTTAGCACATTTTGTAATTCCTGATCGTCATGTTGCACCGCAGCATGATGAACAGTGAGTGCGTCAGATTGACATGAGTTTGTTGGTCCAATGATGAGCCACCCAAATATCGATAATTGTGCAATAGGTGCAGATGATGTGCCCTTGAGAATATTTGGTTTAATAACCTGTCCATAAATATCTGCTCCAATTATGATATCGATTGGTCGTGGTGTGAGAAAGTCCGGATCCGCCAGCTTCAGCTTCACTATGTGAGACCATGTCGTGCTGGCGACTCAAATGATGGCAAATAAGTAATAATCGTGTTGAGGATGTGAGCCAATACCGAGACTTTCCCCTTGGTGTGTGTGGAGCACATTGTGAGTTGAACCGAACCACGCGTCTGCGTTGGGTGCCTTCCACCGATCCCTGTGATCGAAATTGATGAGTGCTTGCGTGTGGTGTTGAGTTTACGGAAGAGTTCTTTCGTAATGAATGTCAATTCCGATCCAGGATCGATGAGAAATCTTGCCTGATGAGCTGAGACCGATGTGTGTATATCTGCTAATGCAGTTGCCAATAATGTTGAGCAGTTCCATGTGAGCTGTGCCGATGAAAGGACGACCGCGGCAACATCCTAGTGCGTCGACGACTGAGAATGTGTTGGTTGTGCGTTGGAAGTCGTTGCAAGGGGCGCTGCTGGATGCAGCATGGTGTGATGCCGCCCTGCACACTCCTTGCACGTCCAGGTAGATCGGCAAGCCGATGCGTTGTGTCGACCGAGGCAGTTATAGCACAACCTCTCCATGGCTTTCCGTGCTATGATCTTACAGTTGAGTGCAAGAGGGAGTCTGCGCCCTCGTGAAGCAGAGCAATGACCGTGTGCAAATGAGCAATCCGGCGCCGCTGCGATTGGACCTTTAGCACCATCTCGGTTGTCAGTCGAGACGGTGATCGGGTCTTCCTCGGAATGACGCCGGCCCCAGGAACCACCAATGTCATTTTCTCGTCCAGAACTCCAGGTGCCACCCCAGAGTCTTTCGGAGTGCCTTCAGACATTGTCAGTCCTGTTGCATACGGAACAAGTAGAGAAAGTTAGACAGTAACGAAGATTCTCCGCAGAGAAGTACTTTACCCCATCTGTTGGTCCGCTGAACGAGGCGATGAGCTGATGAGGATCCTGCGACAGGCTGCGCAGAGCCCTATCCCAAGATGAGCCGAAGAATGTGTAGAGGTGAGAGCGGAAGGTAGAGAACCCTGGTTCTCTCTTTGCTCGAGTCGAGGATCCGGCTCGAAGGACCAAAATGTTGAGAATTCAACAAGAATGTTGAGAATCCGTCCGGTGATGGCTTGACCGACCTGTGAATATATTGACGGAATGTGAGTACTCACTCGAGACAAGAGGAAAATAAAACCAGACCAAGTAGACGTTATCGTGAGGAAGTAGTTTATTCTACCTTCCAACCGTGGTACAAAGTACAATTTTAATACAAAATGTGTGGTCACTAAAATTGAAAATTAATGCCAAAATAAGTTAATTTAGAAAATCAGTCAAAACATGAATTTAGAAAAAAGGTACAATTTATAATAATAAATAAATAAATTGAATTTTGAATGTTATTTGAGCAGCACACAATTACATTACTTGTGTGCTGAGTGTGATTGAGCTTGAGACAGCGGTGCGTGCCACGTAGTGAAAGCTACGCAGCACGACACGCTGATGCCATTGAGTGCGAAAATGTGTGCGTAACTCGCTGCAACTACTCAGCACTGTATTGCAGAGTAGCTGCAATGAATTAATAATGAGAGCACTCTCAGCAAATATTGCAGGAGTGCTGGTCTATGTGAACTCAGCTACGCAGTCAGCACTGCGTAGCACAATACAAACAGATATTGAGGCTGTACAAATGAACTGCGTATAGTCACTGTGCTTTCCTAGCAGAATTTCTGGAGGAAAGCACAGTGAATAGACCACACCGGTATAATTATATTAATTATACCGGCTAAAGCAAGTGAGGAAAGCATGATGCTGCATGTGCTGCAGCGCACGCCACGAGTGAGCCAAAGTGGTGATGCACCGTATTTCTCTCCTCACTGACAGTGAATTTCTACCAAATTATGTCAATGTACTCTTACCTTGAGCAAATGAGTCCTGATGAGCGAGATGTTGAGCGAGTCCGATGTATAAATCCATGAAACAGTCCGAGAGTCTGGATGCGTGCTGTTCTTGCCGGTGCGTGCGAACAAGTGTCAAAATTTCCAAAATGGCTGCGGAATATGAAAGTTTCGTTGGGCGCTGGAGTCAGTTGAGCGAGATAGCCGGTGAGCGAAACCGAAGTCAAGCGAGAGAGACATCCTCTCGCTTGACGCGGCGTGCCAACGAGGCACATCCTCGGCTTCGCGAAGCCCATGCTTCGGCTATCTCCGACTCAACCGAACAACGTGTAGCAAAGCAGCGCAACAGGTAGGCGCACGACGATAATCGATCGCCGTGCGCCAGCTGAATTTCCAACAAACACCAATGCACAAATTGCGGATTTGGTGATAATAAGAATTATCTATACAAAAGTAATGAATGACACATTCCTACGTTGATTCTTGTAAGTTGTGCTAAGCGACAGTGCGAACAGATCCTCTTCTTTTAATTAACTCTTCAACTTCTATTGTTCATGCAGATAATATTATATATTCGATGTATCGTCTTGATAAAATGCTTACTCACCACTACATGAACGTTACAAACGCGCACTGGCAACATATCAGCATCAACAACAAACATAATACTTTTTATGTGCATTATGTCGCATGCATCTCTCCATTGAAGCGAAGTTTGTCGAAGTAATAGAGTTTATTCCGTGATGCGGTCCAATAATCGATAGAATATTTAATATCCTAGGCAATGCAACAATCATCGTTCATTTGTATGTTGTTGTATTCGTAGTGTCCGTATTAACGTTTTAAAAGGATAACAATAACGATGGCGATATACATTTTATTCGCTAAAAATATCTCAATAATTGTTTATAAACATAGAGAATTCTTCCAATTTCCTCTTACTTACAAAGCAGTTGTCGAAAAAGATTTATTAAACATCACATTTATAAATTATCATTTTTTTAAGAATATTGCTGATTTTATTTCATATAATGTTCACTTTTATGAGGGAAAATATTTATTTCAAAATAAGCTATTTAAAAAAAACGCTTGAGAAACGTTCAATTAAAAAGTGCTATATAACAAATTGTTCCATGTAGTTTTTTCATCACATTATTGCATTTTAAAATATGATATTTCTTGTTAGGAACAGTTTTTTGAATTTTTCTTGAAATATTTTCAATATTTACAAGACGTATTATATAATTTATAATGCTTGTGTGAACCATGAAAAAATGGTTTAGAAGTGAAACAATTCTTTAAGTATATATTTCAGCAGTATTATTGTGTGTGGATATACAAAGTCCTGAAAAATACTAATCTCTAAATGTCATAAAAAAGTACTAGCCGGAATAGTTATTCTGTACATTTATATTTAAATTGAGATACTGGCGTGCAAATATGTTATAATAATCTGTTTGTCATTTCTCATCAATATTGCCCATGCTTTTATGCCACAGACTGTAATGCAATGTACACCGAGAAACATTTGCATTTTCTAAATTAGAGTACCTATTGTATATTCTATAAGCTCTTTTAATATATATTTCATCCAAGTAACGATATTCTTTGTAGAACTTAATGTTTATGGAATTTTCTTACTTTTAGTATGCACAGCTTAATAACGAAAACTCAACTTCTGCAAGGAGAATTAATTGTTTAAATAGATTTCCATACACTTTATGTCAACAGTGCATATACCCAAGGAATACATCGCAGTCTAAATGACATCATTTTGACTTCAAATAATATAGTTTTTACAGTTAAGTGTTTCTTAGGTATTCCTTGGGTATACGTTTAATGTTTGTTCTGTGTATTTTTTCTAAAAATGGCTTACAAAGTGGCTGGGTGCCTGAAAGAAAATTTGACTGATATGATAGCAACATTTTTCTATTATACTTTGTTTTTGAAATAGAAATATTCCTGCTTGAGTTTTATCTTTAGAACGCCTAACAGCTTATGATTTTTGGCTTATGAAATTTGACTCTAAAACTAGTTTTTGAAAAAATATACTTCGTACACTTTTGTTTATCGTAATTACTTTTCTTTTTGTCAGGGAAGCTCCTAAAGGATAAATTAATCTTTTATTTTCAATATATTTCAGATCATTGTTTTACTATTTTGCAATTTGTTTCAGCGAAATAGTAATAAAACAGGATTTTATGTGGTGAAAAATAAACATGTCGTTCATGAACCTGAAAGAAGAAAATTCTGTTTTTATTGATAAAACTTTACACATCTGTGGAACAAAACATAATTTAAATGTTTCATTTGATACGCAGATCCTGAGACAATAAATACTCGCAACTTGTAAAATTGATCAATATAAACGTGAAAGATTGTAGTAAAGTTAATACTATGAACTGAACTGTCAAATATGAAAATAGATCTCCTTTTTCAATATTGTTACTATCATACATAACGAGAACTGTACTGGTGGCTTTGATGAAGAATAAATAAGAACAACAATTTGCGTTACCTGTCAATTTTACTGCAAAGATCATTTCTAAATTTAATTTCGACGATATGTGGAAGACAATCTTGCAGCGACACATGTCAAGTAAAAATTCCATAAAACTCGATAAACCTTTTTTGTTAACTTATTGTAAACAAAAGGAAATTTAAAGTATTCTCAATGTTTATGAATGGCTTATTAATATACTTTTCAAGAGAAAAGAGATAAATGTATATAGACTCACCGTTATCCTTTTCAAATAAATGCAAACAGCACAACTTAAAACGAACGATCAATTATCGTTGGGTCGTTAAAGATAATAATTCAGTCAAGTATTGGACTGAATTACAATGAAGTCAACTGCGTTACTTCGGCAAACTTCGCTTCTATGTACATTCTGCACATATATTGTAAAAAAATATATATACTAAAGAAGAAAATAACGTACACGTTGGCCAAGAATGGATTGCGTTCTTTTGGTAGTTCTTCCAACAATCGTTAACGCGGTTAGTTGGATTAACTGTCATATTTTTAGTTTTCAGAAGCTTTGAATCAAATTTGGGTATCTTAATTTGCTAATGCAGCTTAACAACGATAATCAGTGAAGCGTGCGCATTATATCTCTCATCCACGGCCGATGACAGTTCGAGTTATCGTTGTGTCAAATTTTTTAAGCAACCATTACATTTTATAGTCCATTCTTTGCGGCAATAGTACTGATACGGTTTTTATAAGGTATAACATGGCCCGTATCACATACGTAATAAAACAAGAAAGAGCAAAATTATGTAAAATATAAAATAACAATAATTAATTAATCGTAAAATGGAATAATTACTGAAAAAAAAATTTGTCACTGCGTGGATTTGAATTATCATCGACCGCAAATTAACATACGTTACGCGCTCGTCTCAGTCAGAGTTAAATGTATCGCGCGACAGCCCGAGCACTAGCAGCAGTAGCAGCGCGAGCAGCCCGAGCCGAGCGAGAGCGAAAGAGAGACAGTCATATATCTGTCTCCTTCTATTGTCCGATGCTCCACGAGCTCGGGCGGTCACATGTACACGGGCGTGCGCTTGTGTGCGTCGTGCTGCTGCGGCCGCTTTCTGGCAGCTCTGGTTGGACGATCAATCAGGGCGACCAGGGCCCACATGTTCCATGGCCCGCCACTGAAATCCTTACATCCTGCAATACCGATAACTGTTACTTTTCGCTGGATGCCTTGGTTGACACACTTGCCACAAGCGGCGCTAGCTACAATGTGTATTTTTTCCGCGAGAGGCGCTACCCTCGATTCTGAGTTGGTCACGTGTGCTCGATGACTCTTAATCATTGACTATGTGTTCAGCATGAGCACTAGACAAATCTACGAGAGTCTGCAGTATCTATCACTTTCAACCATTGGAGTATACCCAGCTGACAGAATTCCTCGTGTATGGTCGTTACCGGCTGAACTCGTAGTTAACAAGGATAACCACGACGGACCTGAAGAGCATTGGATCCCCATGTACGTTAACCATCATGGAAAAGGAATGTATTTTGATAGCTGCGAGCTACCACCGATTATACCGCAACATCTTGCACGGCTACGAAGAAACTGCAAGTTCTCAAGCAGCTACAGAGTAATACATCGGATGTGTGTGGACAATTTTCTATCATATTCCTGCATCTTATGTCGTGCAGATTTACCATGTCGCGATTTAATAATCCCTTAAGCGATAATGTAATGAAAAACGATAGCATAGTACGTGAATATTACAATGCTTTTACCTCTCAACGATCAGGCAGTGATAAAAATAAATTTAACGGCGGAGGAGTCTCCGAGCGAAGATTACCGTGTTTGCAGGGATGTTGCATACAACAGTAAATGTGTATAAAGTGATTTTAATAAAACATTGATTAAGTAAAAACAAATACATGGTCTTACTGTGTCTCTTATTTTATAATTATATATAAATTATAATCGAGGTCTCTCGCGACACGGTATCATATTCTGCGCCTTTTACTGCAGAGCAAGCGCTTTGCCAGGAGCACAGCGCAAAGCGGTACGCACGTGCAAAACCGCTGTCACTGCATTCAGAGCGCTGGATACCTAGTTATGATTCAGAGGGGGTTCGTTATCTTCAAACCCTGTGATACTAACCAGCAACATCCTAAGCATTCAGTGTGTCTTTAACTTTGTGATCGCGCAGTCAAAAACGTATTTTTCGCAATGTATCCTCGTTACAACGCTAGCGGGTGTTCGGAGTCCTCGGCATCGAAATAGACATCGAGTACGATGGCGGCGACGTGGACGAAGGCTTCGAGGACCCCGAGCTTCCTGAAGCAGACGATGCTCGGTTATGAAAGTGTCCACGCGAGCGCGCGCGTGTGTGTTTGTGTAAGTGTGATAGTGAGAGATAGGAGTTTAAAATCGCCGTCAAAGGAAGGTGGACACCAACAACAACAGAGGTAAGTACCTAATTTTATTCCGTTTCTCAAGTATGTGTACACCTTTGCTCCATCCTGCTCTTATCTCTACTCTTTCTTGTTCACAGAGAACCCGCACAATCTCACTTTACCATCTCCACGTTACCGACACTGGTTAAGCAGAGTGGGTATCGCGGCGGTGGAAAAGTGGGGTGGTGGGGTAGCCGCGTGGTGGGGATGGAGCAAAGGTATACACATACTACTCACGTCCCTGTGTGTGATTCCTTTTCCTCGCAACGACAGTCAGTAAAAAATATTCATTTTGACAGGAATGTCTCACTGATATTCTCACAATGTAATTGGCGCGGGGATAACCTCCAAAAGTCCATAAACATCCCTCAAGAGAAGATATAAGCGAACACATACGCACTAAAAATACAATTTTATTATATGCATATATATATCACATATATTGAAAATTTATGCATTCACACGTTTGTGAGTCAAGTGATCTCTCAACTTATCGACAGAATTTACGCGAACGAGTTTTGCAAGTTCCTTCTTATTCTTTATGAAAAATAAAAACATCTGTATACAAAAACGTATGTTTTTATGTCACGGAGTTTGCCGTTCTCGTGTGTTTTTGTATTAGTGGAGTAGAAACGAAATATCATAACCTATAAATTATTGACTTCACTTGACAACTAATCTACTTTTTTTTTTGCTTTCGAAAAAAAAACGAGAAGAGCAAAATACGTTTATTCATTTTACACATTTTGCCAAATTTGCATCGAATTTCACTGAAGCGTTTTCGCAATCAACAATTCGCCGTTTTTGACTAATTTGGCATGTCTGCTTTACCCTCCGGGGACTACCACATCATCTTAAGAAAACAAGATATTTTTGTAACCCTCTTAACCCCTTGCCCTACCACGTAAGATTCAACAGCGTGGTCCCAAAACGCAAACCGAACTGCCGAGCCTTCGAGCCATTCCGCGCCTCGGCAAATCTATCTTGTACCAATCGCACACGACTTACGTCGGGTGTCGTACCTATTAGAAATACATAATTCGCGAAAAGAATAAATCAATAACACTTAAGTCCAATTTCTGAATACATTCTTATTGCACACAATGAGCGTTTTTACAAAAATTAACAAAAATTAATAATCTTTAATCGTGTGATATTTTTCGAAGCATACTGGTACATGTAACGGAACTTAGCATCTTTTGCACTCCCACGTTGTTTCACTACGTTTTTTATTTTTCGTACAAACTTTACAGAGCCTTGTTGGTTTTGACTTCGATGATGTTGGATCAATATGCTTAGGAAAGTGACCCCAGTGTATTTGGTTTAGGTTGGTCTTCATTTGTTCCGCGTATCGATTAGTCTATGTTACAATATTTTCCCAGAACCGATTATCAAATATTATATTAAATATATTTAATTCGTCTTTATTTTCTCCTAACTGACATAAGGTTGTCGCTTTTATGCCAGGAGTCTCTGTATAAACCCAGATTTTTTGATTATTTTCCACGTCTTTCCGAATCCAGTGCCTGGTTGCTGATGATAAATGCCATCTTCATCATCGGTATCATCCGATATAACTATTCGCCTCAAACTTTTTCTTACAGGACGTACAATGTCACTACTGTCATTATTACTATCCGAAGTATGTAACAAATCACTGTCACTGTCACTGTCCCCAACAGAAAATTTTCTTTTTCGAGACATTGTGAGGGATACTTTGAAATATATTTTTATGTGCGAACGTAGTCAAGGATGACATGCAACTAAGTGCACTAGTCAACACGTTGTGTTTACATTTGGCCCGGAGGACGTACCACGAGCCAGGCTCGTGGTAGTCGTGTTTGGCACGAACGGTGTACCACGAGCCAGGCTCGTGATAATCAGTTTTGGCTCAAAAACCTGACCACGAGCCTCACTCGTGGTTGTAGGCGAAAGGGTTAAATTGAATCTAAAATATGCAATTACCAAACTTAAAATAACTAAGACATTGTACTTGCTTTATATCATTTCACCCTTTTATCAAATGTCATTTTTATAAGATTTTTTCTACGACGACATTTGATCTCAGCAGGGAGGTGTTACGTCCCCAAAAATGCAACGCCCTTGACGTCGCTGCATGGCTCAGCCGAAAGACCGCTAAAGTAGGCGCTCAGGATAAGGCAGCGGAGTAACGGGCCCCCTGCTCACTGCAGATAAGGGGTAAAAAACTCTTTCTAGACTATCGGGCGCGTGGGAGATAGTAGGATCTAGCCAACCGGGCATAAGGAACTTGCCCTCTCCAACCCCTGTTGAGATAAAAATAAGAACTATTATAATATATTAAGGTGATGTGATACACTGACTGAGCCACCATGAGCCCGAATGAGCTACCACCATTGGCAATCATGAAGGAGTGAGAGAGAACGACAGAAGCGTATACCACATCACCTTAAGGGGAAGCGAAACCTACTCAGTGGGTAACTAGAACTGTAAGCAATAGCATTTTACTCTACTGGTATGTGAGAGAGACAGCTATATAATATACTACCAGTGACTCTCGCGGAATTCAGGTGAGGCGAAACTATACTAGTTCTATCTCGTTCGCACTCATGCATATTTCGCCGTGTCTTCGTACAGCTGAGCCATCGGCCATGTCGCGCGGATTTATTTTTCGAGATTATCAACAATAGTTGCCATGCACGGTTGTGGTACTTTTTCGTTTCTAAATCGCAATTAGAATGGATGTACTGTGTGCGTTTTTGTGTTGGCTTGGGGGTGACAAACGGCGTTTTTTCATTTTGTATCATTTTAAAAAGTAATTTTTTCATTACAGGTGACTGCGAGTAATTAATATGTAATTTTTTTTTCTATTTTCAAAATTTTACGTTTGTCATCCAATAGGTTCACATTTTTGTAGTCTATTGACCAAATTTCATTTCATTCTGTTCAGTGTAGATCAAGTAGGTGTGTTCCAGGAATTAGATGCGAGGTGTGGATGTTTCGCCTCCCCTTAAGGGCAGACTCCTTGTAAGACACCAGTAGTGTGGGAGACGGGGAGTTCCTAGCCGATTAGACCCAGAGGAACTCGCCCTCTCCATCCCCTGCATATAGCTGAGGGGGGTATTGGATTAGTATAAAAGGGCCGAAATGTGGCTCTATTAATCAGTTCTCGTCGATCTTAAATCCTACAATCAACATCTCTAGCCGGTGTAAAACAGTCAGTAAAAATAGTAAGTAAGTAGAAATCCTTGGTTGTTTAGTGTTCATCCTCAAATCCTGCACCAGAGAGTACTGCGGCCCAACGCGGACTCACACATTCCCAATCATCTAACACGGTGAGTAACGCGGACCACTGAGGACTCACCATTCCAACCTTTAACCCGAGGAGTAACGCGGGCTCACTATTCCCAACCTGTAAGCCTGGAGAGTAACTCGGGCCACTGCAGACTCACCATATCCCAACTTCCTAGCCGAGAGAGAAACGCGGACCACCGCGAACTATCACACTTCTTTCAATTCAAATTCCCTTTTTGTGGTATCTCACCCCGTCTCGTGGGGAAACAAAGGCGCGAAGCCTGCAAAACCGCTTTAAAGCAAATATAAATAATCTATCGTATCGTTAACCCGGATCCCTTACCAATTAGCCGTAGCTACAGTCAAAGCAGGGCAAATTTTTAAGTGTTTTGTTATCCAGACGTAACAGCATAATAAATAGAAATCCGTCAAAGTGGTGAGTAGAGTTAAAAAAGGCAATGGGGTGGTGGGCGACGGGAGAATGGTTAACTTACTATTGGCAGAAAGGGGGGAGACGGGGATGATAGAAAAATATTTAGAGGGTCTGGAAACGAAGAAGGAACAGGACATACAAGCAGACTGGACCAAGGTGGACAGACCCAGCTTCAATCAGCTGTATACGGAGATAAAGTAGGGGGTGGAAAGAGAGAATTACTGGGAGAATAAGGGGGACTCAAAAGGCTTTGAGTGAGGCTAAGATGCGGAAATATTAGAAAAGTGGGAATTAAAGGACTTAAAAGCTGGAAATGCATAGTGAGCAACACTGAGGTCGAAAATCTGGAACATGTTTGACATTGTAAAGTAGCAAGGGAGGGAATTAATAGGAAATGTGTGAAATCAGTGGATAACTGGAGTAAAGGGAAAAAGGGAAGACTTAGTTCGGTGGACCAAGGAAACCCTGAAGGGGAAAGTGACCGTAGAACTATGTGAATATGTGAGAGCTTTCACGAGAATGGGACGGTCGAGAAAGGAAGCAAATCGGGAGCTAGAAGAATAGAACATAAAAGCTAGTCAGGGGAGAATAAGCCATGAACTAGTGGGAAAGTAATCAGGATTAGCGGCTGTGAGTAAATTGCAAAGAATTAGGAGTCAGAAATAAGTGTGGACATGTCTCATTCAAGCATGCTTGAAGGTGTTAACTAGTTACGAGGTGCATATATGATAGGAATGTGTGGAAAATGACAGGAATGTAACGAAAAAAGTGACAAGCACTTGTGATATTGTATAGTGACAGGCAATTATAAACATAAACCTAAACCAAAGCAATACTTGTCAAAAAGAAAGGGATCTGTAAAAGGTGATGATGCTGTGCAATGGAATGCATAATCAAAAGATGAGCATTTCAAAGTAACGAGAGAGATAAACCCTGCCAATTATTTAGATACGGTCGAAAGCGGATGAAACGACAGTGACAAAAAAAATGTAATTTTCAATATTAACGATTTATTAATAATAGTTTTGTGCAAAATATACTAACATTAAGATATGGTCTCAGATAGTAAAACTGCCTGCAAATATTTCGTTTTGCTTATACATAGACTTATTTCGCTCTTTCTTATTAAAAAGTAGTATATCTTCTTGGTAAAATATTCATTATTGATTGCCATAAAAATTATAAGGCATTGGAAGATCCATGACTTGCACAATATCTTGAAACGCTGCACAAGCATTCAAAACCAAATTATTATGGCGCAGCATTTACCAGACTGTACAATATGTAACGCGAGATCTCTTCATATTGAATTATATCATTTACATATCCTTATGTAGATATTAAATGCTACGTCATTTAATAATAAAATGGAACGTAACAGATTTTTAATTCATTTGTTATTACCTTCAAACGATCGCACCAAATACATACAATGCTTGCCTTATGTTCCTTCTTTTCAACTTCTGCATTTTTTAAAAAGCTTAGAAAAAATGTATTTCATTGCATATTCTTCATTATACAATTGTTACATATCAAGCCATAAATAAATTGTTCGAAAAAAATACAAGTTCACTCTATTCGCATCATTTACTCACTATTGATTTACTTTTTTTCAGTGTTCCAAGATTTGATTCCCTGATCTGATAACAGTTAACTGTACATTTTCAGAAACTCATCATTATTCTGTACAAAATCATAACCGTTATTGATTTCATTCTGGAAGGCAATATCCAATGACTTTCAGACGTCCTATCACTGCAGTCCCATTAAAAATACTTTTAACTTTGTAATATTATTTAAGCAAGTTTTCTTTGAAAAAACGTTTTTTCGACAATTTTGTTCATACAGGTATACAGAAAAAAATTTGCTGAACCATGTTTTCTGCTCTTTTATCTCACCTTTAAAGCTGTAAAATAAGTTATGGGCGAGTGAATGCAATGGACTCGAGTCCGTAATGGAATTTCACATTTTGCTGAACACTTTTTTGGCAGTAAGTCATTGCTACCGATTTTCAACTCAACTGCACACGGTTAGTTTAAAAAAATCTGTAGAAACCTGTAGAAACGACTTACTGCCCACTTTTTAAAAGTATTGTAACAGGACCTCCTTGTTATATGCAATGGTCACGCAAAGGTCTGTAACACTAAAGTCATACATCTAACAATTATTTGTACACATTGTGGAATTACATTTAATAATTAGTCTTGAGGGGAAGTGACACATCCCCCCACTCACCTATCCTAGGCCCAGTCTATTCTTTCAAGGATGCAGGATGTTTATAGATGAAAGCAAATTAGGTTAATGTGCGTAACAAATGGATGAAGAGATACCTTATTTGCTTTTATTCATAAACCCCCGACAACCTTAAAAAAATAGATAAATAGTTTTTGATACAGACTGCGGTATGTCACATAACCTTAAACGCATATAAAAGTATCGCTCGAGCTATCGTGCGTGCACGTCTCGTTCCTTCATTCAAAATTCACAACTTTCTCTACAAATGAAAGCGGTATGTGTGAATAAGAATGATTAACCATATGCTCCAACATCACTTATTTTCACGCTCTCCGTACATTTGTACAAAACAGCCAAAAATTTAGGTAAAAAAGCGAATCCAACCTCGTTGTTTCCCTCTTTTCTTATATATATATATGTACATGTACACAACTGCCAAAAAAAAAAGATCAAGTTCTAACAATGCTTTTACTCCAAACAGTTTACAAATTAAACAAGAAAGGCTATTAAAAACTTTGAACGAGGTCAAAGCGTGTCAATTTTGCTTTCAAGTAAAAAAAATGTATCTGGCATAACAATTGATAACATTTTTTTAGTAAAATGGCAAATGCGAGCGCTATGAAACAGGAGAGACTGAGACGAGGGGAGAAATGCGAAACATTTTGTAGATTTATAGGATTTTCTGATCTCGACAGGCTTGTAATTCCGCGGGTTTCTCGTCGTTAGAAAATCTATCCGTTGGCACGTTTCTACTAATGTTGCTCGATTCTTTAGAAAAAATGTATAGCAGTGTAGCGTGCAGTTTTCGATATTTGGCTAGATATTGAAGCATTTGGTCGTGAAGCAAATTCAATTGCACTTGGTCTGACTACTCTGCAGTGGAACAGAATTTTCTTTTTTCTCAAACATTAATCGTTTCTGAGGAGATTGAATTAGTTCCTGTTGCCAATTACAGGATCTGAAAGCGTCTCACATAATCTGAACGGTAAACGACGCCACGATTATTCACTAGATTTGACTTAAGGCGATGTAGAACATGTATGGGTGCAAGAGAGATAGAACTGATGATCTGTTTGATAAAATACGAGAACGTTGTCCTGCAATTAAATACGACTGTATTCAAATGCTATTGTTCACAATTTTTGTTACCGACTGTATAGGCCCGACCTCTTATTCGCCATCCGCGTAGGTGAAATTAAAAAAAAATTATTTTCTTTAATTTTCAATTAAATTCTGCATGTGGTGCCATTTTTCTATTTCCCAAAATATCAAGTCTCTGATTGGCGTTGCATGGAAAATTAGCAGCTATCTCTCTGGCAATTATGTTACGCGATACATGTTTCGCCTTTTCTTAAGGCGAGACGAAACCCCTTTCACGCTCCTTCGCGATCTCTTTAATGCCCACTCAGTCAGTAACAAACTTGTGCATGCAAATTTTTTCTAGGATATCAGGACTTTAGCTGATGCACAGCAGATCAGGCTATGAGCTAATACTAGTTTTTTTCAAAACCTCGTACCATGAAAACAAAGTTCGACGGAAAAGTTTGTTACCGACTGAGTATGTTTTGACACCTCATGATACTACGTGACACCTGGTGTGCTTTCTCACTCACGCAACCCCAATGGTACCGTCTCTCTTGTACTTGATCATGTAGTTTGGTACAGGTTTCGCCGGCAATACGATGCTCGATGCTCTATCAATGTTTATGCTTCCGATAAAAAGTAAAGCTATGTACACACTATATAAAGTGAAAAAAATGTGTGATGGCTCGTAATTGTTTTTATTATCGTCCTCAAAAGTGAAGGGCAATATTTGAATAAAAAAACAATTCAAAATACACTTTGATTCGAATAACTGTAATTATTCAAAGGGCGATAATTAAAAAAATTATTTTCGTGAATAAAGGAAAATAATTTGAGATAATTAATTCGGTTAAAAACATATCTTGATTGCATTTTTATTCGAATATTTTCCGTTTCTGTCTCATTGAAACCCGAGAACTTGGAAGGCCGTTGCCTTGCGATCTAACTGCGCACTGTGAACTGTAAGCTTTTTTCTGTCCACTGTAAGAACGAGCAGAGAGAATCACCGACGTGAGATCAAGAAGATCGTCTCATTTTCGCGCGGCAGTTCCAAAATTCATGTTCATTGCCTTTAAATGTTTACCCTTTACTATTAACTAATGCTATTCTTTGAAGTTTCATGCACAGACGCATACACACAGCCGTTTACACACACACACATACGCGGATATACAGTAGGCGAGCACCATTTCTTTTTGTTGTTTTCTGTTGTTCACGATTCGGAAATATTTCGATGGGTATTTTAGGTGAGCTTGTTGCAGCTATCGTCGTTTTGTACAGGCTTTACTCAGTAA
Source organism: Cylloceria caligata (assembly GCA_963942595.1). Classification (NCBI taxonomy): domain Eukaryota; kingdom Metazoa; phylum Arthropoda; class Insecta; order Hymenoptera; family Ichneumonidae; genus Cylloceria; species Cylloceria caligata. The sequence continues at coordinate 42,516,417 of OZ012704.1, read as the reverse complement.
AAAGTTTACTGTGTGGGGAGTTCGAGGGGTGAGTTGCGTTTCGGTTACGCACCTGGTTCCGCATCCGAATGCAAACGCTCAACGCGATACCGATTGTACTGCCTGTAAGGGGTTCGGGTTTGGTCGTTATCGTTAATCACTCGTGTTCTGTGCGGACATAAATTCTCGTATCGTCCCATCAACCAATCTTGGCACAAACGGTGCTGAACGTCGGCAACGTTCGTTAAGGCCCAGTTGGCCAGCCACTCGTGAAACTTGTGGTTAAGATTCTTCGTCACTCGAGGATGACACTGTGTATGAAAAATTCATTATTCATCATTAAACAACGTTGAAATTAGCTTGTTTGCATATTCATATATTTCATGTTATTTTAAAGACATACCGCCTTTGCTCGTGTGAACGAGTTCTGCTTGTAAAGAAAAGCTTCTTTACTCGCAATGTAGAGCATGTGATAACTGTTTGGATTGAAGGTGCACTGAGTCTCGTCTGAGGTGCTAATCTCCGAGGATTCGGCGGTTTCGGTTATTCGCTGCGACTGGGGTCCTGGCAGCATCGTGCCAACCGCCTCACTCCCAGTATCCTCGGGCTTGGTCCGGTCCGTTGAGCTAAAAGGGAAAGCAACGTGAGATTTGTTTTTCTTCGTATTTATCAAGACTACACTGCTTCAGGGATGGACAATCTCTGCACTTATTTATTAAACTTATTTTTTGTATAAATAGCATAACATTTATGTGATTGTGCATACTTTTTTTACGGAAGTATTTTATTATTTTTGCACTGATTTTCATGCAAAATGTTGTTGAAAAAGTAAATGTTATAAGCACGTTCATTATCCCACATTTAATTGTTTTGCGATTATTTTCATTTTTTTGCGTTACACATTTTTTAAATAAGTATTTCAAAGCGATGACGAATAATAAAATTGTTTAAATATTTCTAATACTATTTTATTTAATACTGGATTATAATAACGTATTACCGTGCTGCATTAAACACAATTGCATATTCTTTTTGAATAAGGATTTAAAAAAACAGTTTACAACTACTTTTAATTCAGATTGATTTTTTTAAATATCTCGTTAGTTGCCTGTATAATATAACTACTAAGAAATAAATGGTAGGAAAAAGCATACAATATATGACAATTTTCAAATTCCAAGAATCGTGCGACTCTGTACAGCATTGACAGAGAAAGAAAAGGTTGACAAACAAACACGTACTCTGGGATATTGTCGGCACTGGGCAAGTTCATCCTGGTCATTCGTGCCGCACGTTTTCTCCACTGTCTGATATTTCTATACAAGAAGACGGGCTTGCGGCCTGCTAAGATTCTCCCTAAAGAACTCCAACCATTCCCATCGATCTACAACAATCATAAAGCTTTGTTACTTTGATGCTGGCCATTGTTAACTTCAAGTTATAAGAAACGAAACTCTTTTACTGACATTGAAGCCACACGAAAAGAAGCAAATCACACGTATAATGCATTCTCGCTATACGCCACTATTGATGCATGAATTCATTTAAGCGTATCGACCAGACGAGTAAAATGCTCGTCATTCCGGTTATAGTAAAATCGCGACTGCCTCTTGAATGTGAAACATGCAACGAAATACCGTTAAGGTATTACCTCCATACAATAATTTATTTAAGATTTTAATGAAAATTAGCGTACATATAATTAAAAGTACATGTACTCATGTATGCATGTATCTCTCCTATAGCAGCACATACAAACGACACTTTTTTTTCTACCCTCTGCACAAGATTTAAGAATTGAACCAAAAACGTGAGCATTTTAGAGGTGTATGAGTTTTTGATTTCGTGAATGAAATAGAAATGTAGTAGTGCGTGAATGGCGCACGCATGTTATACATAACCCCCCGCAGCATACGGCGCACTGCCGCATCAATACTCACCGTTGCTCTGCGCGGAAGTAATATCTTAATGCGTTACATGGGAATTCGTGCCCTTACTCACGAACAATAGGGGCAAGTAGGGGTGTGATAGAATTAGAAATTTCTTTTAATTGATGACGCATCCAAAACAAATTATTCGCCTCTAAATCCAAATCGAATATTCGAATAACGCCAACAATTCTTGAATTTCAATTTTTTATTGAAAACTTCTATTCTATAAAAAGGTTATCGCGTGGTGCATTGTATTAGTAGAACTGAAACTGGCAAATCAAGTTATGCACACACATTAGCCAATTAGTAGCGACAGACACAAATAGAAGTAAAATAATTGAACTGGATGACCATATAGATTTGATGGACGTTCATAAAATTTGTTTTGCTACTGGTAAGAAAGTGCATTATGCATCACTTATCGCTCGGGAGGGTCTAAATCGGAAATATTATTATTGTAATGCTCTTACGATATTATATCTTCAAACTTCTATTTTGTGTTCTTCAAGTTGCCCAGTTCTGTTTCTCGCCAGTTATAAACCGACAAACTTCATATTTTTATTGAGACTCTTGCTACTTTCTTCGAACTAGAGCCAATAGAAATTCATTTCGTAATTGGAAAATAATAATAATAATAATAATACGACTCGTAGCATTCCACTTAACTATCCCAGAACGAGCATGACGAATATTCGGAAAATAAAGAAATGCGTTAATTCAAGTGCGCCTAAGTACAGAAAACACATTGGTGCGAATGTATCTATGTACCTACTTGGTTAGTATGAGCCCATGCACTTTTTTCTGTTATTAAAAGGTCTCGCCGATTTGGGATGATCGTAGCGAGAAAAAACAGGTAACATTTTTTTTTTCGCTTAGCATTGCAATTGAGTCAAATAATGCCGCTTTTTTCATTGCAATGTCTGTGAAAAACATTAACCTGCAAAATGAGCTTTTCTGGATGTGACGATTGAAAGGTTCCATCGAAAAATAAAGCGTAAATCAACTAGAAATACGAGAAACAGTATTGGTGTAAGAAATAAAAAAAGAAAATAATAAGATAAATAGCTTAGAGAAAATCGAAATGTAATGAATAAAAAAACAAATAGGAATGTGTTAGAACGCCTTTGACCACAAAAATGGCATGTTAGAAAAGAGATATATTATTACTCTCCGACCACAGATAACTCGTACATCGAATACGCGTGTTTCTCAACGAGGGTACCGAAAATAGCATCGATTCAAGTTAGAAATGTATGATAAATATTTTACTCGAGAAAAGACAAAAAAAAACAAGGAAAAAGCATTCGAAGCGGTGTAAATATTAGAAATTTAAAACGATACTGTGTTCCTTGAATTTGTGTTTATCAATATATTTTGTTGGCTGCAGCAGTTAATGGCTCGAACAACGCGCCACGCTTCACAAAAATTAAAACTGATATTAAAAAATAGATATATATATAAAAATGAAACAATATTAATTTAATGGTATAAAAATGACGTTAGACGATAATTTTTGTTTAAAAGCATCGTTCATGTATTTCAATATCTCTCTTCTATACAATATTGTTATTATTTATATAATTATATCATTTTACTTCATATACAGTTTAGTTACTAATATATATATATGTGTATATATATATATATATATATATACACATATATATATATATACGTATATCACACACACACACACACACACACACACACACACACACACACACACATGCGCGCACGCACGCACTCACAGAGATTAAAATTCGATATATAAAGGGGAACGGGGGGGGGGGGTGCCGTAGGTTCACAGCATTCATATTAAACTCGAAAGTACGGATGATAGACTAGTCTCGATGCAATATATTACAAGTGTCATGATGAAAAAAACGTTCGAAGCAGGCCTCCTAACGTGGCAACTATTACAAGTTCCATTTTTCGCCGAAATAATATATTTACACGCAAAATGTTTAAACGATAAATTGTTGATAAATTTGGGATTTTTTTCTTTTGACTGCACGATCTGTGGCAAGTTGTTGCAAGAGATTCGTCCAATGTTTTCGAAACTAATACTAGACTTTTCACCGTATGCTTATATATTGCATGGTTGGAATGTAGAACCTCGCTACTCCAGAGTGAAAATACGTTATTGCATTGCGTAAAGTGAAAGAACAATAAAGAAAGTTGTGACTCGAATTTTTCAATACAAGAAACCGTCTATATTGGATATCGCAGATTATTGTTTCTCATTTTTTTTGTTGATTAATATCGTGTAGTACATCGCACATAGTCGCGCATTATGGTGTTGCAAATTTACTGAATGTTATGTCAGATCAAGTGGCAAAGTTTAACCTTGGATCCATACACAACCAGAATGAAAGCATTCATTTCTTGAATTAACTATTCTTATTCAAATAATGACTCAATCTTTTTTCTTTATATAGTGCCATATTCCCCTTTTGAATAACACCAAAACCATTTTTAAATATTGTGAATTTTTTAAATTAAACATTTGCTGCATCATATTAATATAATTTTGACGTGAGATCTACGTCTTCAAAATTACACCAGAATCATGAAAATATATAACAAAATTTTATAGAAGGTAATTTAAAAAAGCTAATTTGTGAGATTAAAAAATTGCACCCATACAATTTTTCCACACTAAACCTTTTGAAGACTTCAGAGCATATTTTTATGTTGATAACAAAAGAATTTTTTGTTGGAACGAAAATGGCTGCTGTTTAAAGTCACCACCGTTCGGGTTTGGTCTGTACGTTTCCAGAACAAAAAATGTCAACTTTTTCGAGCTGTGTATTACGTATCCATTTCTTCGTTAACCCCTCACGCATGGGGTTTACTACTTTTACGCCAACAAGTAGCTTTCGTAAGAATAAAAAAATTTTTTTTAATGAAATTCGTAACTTTTATTTCTTTCGAACAAGCAGTCACTGAAATGCGTGAGTGGTTAATGATTCGCGTGATCATTGATAAAGAACCGACAACGAGTTACGAGTGTGATTGGGAGATCGGAGAGACCTACTTAAGATTGTTCGACGATTTCGTAATATCTAGCTTATCACTTGGACAGGACGATCTCACGCCTTATGCTCCAATTTTCCACAAATATCCGTAAGTTACATGAGAATTCTTTAACTTATCGCGTTACTTTGAACTTTCCTTGCTTTGTAATTCTTCTTTCCCCCTTTTTTCGTACAAAATTTTTAAAAAACATTGCTATAGTTCCTTTGAGATCTCCAAATATTGCAATTTCAATTTTTCAAAGTTGCATTTGTGTAAAAAAAATAATTTCATACAGGTCAACAATATACAGATATTAGTACGAGTAATAAACTGTTTGTGCTTCAGGGGCTTCACGAACCCACCTGAAGAGTATGTTAGAAATTACGTCTTTCTCTTCTCCCCCCGTTTTTTAAAAATAAATCTTTAGGATTCTACACATTTGTCTCGATACGTATCAAAATCTATGTACATGGTCGAGCTACCGAATTATTTACAGATCACACACAAACACGCGCGCGCGCGCCCAAACATGCATGTGCACATATGCATATGTACCTTCAGGATCGGGGGTACTCGCAATTTGCCGCCGGGGATGGGTATTACTCGATTTAAAAAAAAAACAACCTATTTTAAGTACTATTATAACAATGTTTAAAAAAATAATTACATAAGAATATTAGTGGCCAATCCTTAATTAAATGATTTCGATAGTATTATGTCGAAATAATGTTGATGTTTTTTTTGGCGTTGAGTAGTGCTTATCCCCGCTTATGACGAATATTACGAAATATTCCGTTGGTTTCTCAAGGTCTTAATAATTATCAATATCTCGCTAATCTCGTGGAAAGCACGCGTCTTCAGTGTTATAGCGATATACGATGTAGTATGATCGTATCAATTGACATAGCATCTAATTTGCTCTGGGCCGTCCGCAGTCTTGTCTGACGGGGTTTAAATTTTTTTTTACTATTTCAACACCACCGTCAACCCAACCATTATTTCGTATCAGCCAAATAGATCAAACGCTTCTCGGTTTTATTCCAGCGCGATCTTCCTTATACTGGCTCGGCACTACCAAGGGTTTTTCTTGTCATGCATGAAAACGCAACTCTTTCTCGACAGGAATGACCATTACTCGATAAAGATAATTATTGAAAGTATTATTTTGATTAAATAGTGGTTAATAATGTCACATAATACAACAATTACTAAAAATTCTCAATGATATGAAAAAAAAAAATTTGGTGAAAAATAGAATACATAAATAACTTTATTTCATTCTTTTTTTGCTCTCGATTTTTTTGAGAACAATGCATTGAAGGGTTTATCGTCGAATGGTGGACTATCCTTGCTTTTCCAGCAATAAGCCATATCCACAAAAAAATCCAATACGATCCATGTCACGATTGCATTTATTCGTAACGTACTATGTCGATCACATCGAGCAAATCGACAGTCGTTTTATAGTTGGCTTTAGATTCGAATATCAATTATACGGAAGACAATTATTATATGTAACACGACATGACCTCTACAGCAGAAATCAGAGATGGCAATATTTGAATGAAAACTTATTCAAAATACTTTTCGAATCAAATAACTACGAATAATTATTTGAGTGGTACAATGCTTTTTTTTTTTTTTAATAAAGTAATATGAGATAATTAATCCTTCAAAATATTATTATTGCTCGTTTTTATGAGTTATTCAGTTCTTCGGTATGGACAGTACGTTGAATACTTCTTTAAGAGAATATTGCGTATTCATTGTTTTTGTTTAGTGTAAAAAAAAAAAAATTAATTTGAATTTAATGCGGATAGCCCATTTTTCGAGTCTTGATCGTCAGTAACGATATATATTGCGGCAAAGCAAACAGCCTGTTTTTCTCGCCGATTTTGGGAAACAAAACTAAAAGCTGGAACAAACAGTACTTTCACTGCGAAAATCGGAGCGCCATCCAGTTGCATTAGGCAATAAAACAGTAAAAAGTAAGACATAACGTTTATAAAAAGACAATTTCTCTTATGAATGACAAGGGACTCGAAGGCACGGGTTTGGAATGACAAAAGTACGTTTTTGAACACGGACAGATTTATGAAATAGAAATGCAGGATTCTAGTACTTGGAGAACAAATTACTACCGTTTAAAGGTTCAGCTTTATTTTATATGATACTCAAGCACGTTTTTAGTGCAAAATTAATCGCATCAAGTATTTCAGGCAATCTAAATTCCAGAATTGATATTTCAATTTATCGGACGAGTACAATGATAAAAAAATGTGTAAGCCTATGATTTCGAGATTTCTAACAAGAAATATGATCGAAAAGTTGAAAATTTTTCGCGAAACTCGAATTGGTTTTCTTTTACAATTTGCAATTTTTACAAAGTTATTACGAGTTTTTGGGCTCGTTTTGCCTTCAATCGAACTTAAACATGACCATTTTGTATTCCTGGCTCGCAACTACCTAGTTCAAGTTTTAGCAGAGCTATTACACTGTCAATCGAGAAGACTTTAACCGGTAAAACTTGATATGTAAAGCCATGGAGTAAAAGTGATATAAAATATGTGCGTGAGGAGAGCGAAAAGACGTTCGGTCGAAAAAGTGATTGGCAGACGAGACGATAAACAGACGAAATGCGATGCCTCTCTCTCTCACACACACTGTGTGTATGTGTGGAGCCCATCGAAATTTGAAATTACACGCGGCAGAATATTCCAGTGATACAGTTGCAATTCACGAGTACAAAAAAAAAACAAAAAAAAAACGAACGTATGCAAGCTACAATGGTGTAAAAGGTTTGCTTTTTTACTGGAAGGGTTGTGAATCCTATACCTTCTTGTTAATGTCAGTGTTCTTGCGCTTTCTGCCCCTTCCCCCCCTTGCCGCCTGGTCGCTACTCACAGGATGATTGGTGGTCGGCCCATTGTCCGGTGAGATCGGCGTTTCCTTTGGACTGACCTGAGCGTTCGACGTCGAAAATCCTTCAACGTAACTCGACCACTTCTCTGACGTGCTCACCTCCTCTCTTTCTCTCTCGCTACAACCCTCCGCGGTCTCTTCGCCCTCCGTATCCAACAACTCCATAGTGATTTTACATTCCTTTTTGTACTGAAAAGAATACACGGACGCTTTGTTAATGTAATAAGAAAGGACTGTGATCGTCGATCGGTCCGGCGAAACAGAACTTAAAATCAATCTTGAGTTTCTAACATGCAAAGGTGGGTCTATAGTTTTATCCAATTTTTTACCGCAGGGTTCATCTCCATTGAGATCTCGATATCAATCTTAAATTCGAACTTATATGTAAAAAAAAAGAGGGTCTAACAAACAAGTTAATGGTAAAATTAACATACCGTTGCACAATTACAAATAAACTGAAAATAAGAAAAACGTTTCATTTAAAAGTGGACTATCCTTTGACTTTCTTCTTATCATCCTAATGCTTATAGAAAACAGAACATTTATTACAGAACTTTAATTGAAAGGACGCTGCTGCTGCTGTTGTGCATCGCGAATAGCAAGAAAGTTTTTAATTATACGTACAATGTATATTTTGAAACAGTTTTCTTCAGCCATTGCTTTTTCAGCTCTTCGCTGGTAAGTCATTTCAGCACCAAGCCTCGTGTATGCGGTGGCGCACAATCCACCGGCTCCGTTGCTCTCCTTCGGCTGCTTCTGTTCCCGTTGGAATAGTTCCATACATTGTTGACATATTTGGTCGCACACTAAGTGTTGTAACTGCACAGATAACAAGGCATTCATTCATTCATCATTATATTTTCTTTTAAATTTAAGCTTTCTTATTCGATGCAAAAAAAATAGCAAACGATGCCATCACTCATCTACCTGTCTTACAGCATTCGATACGACCTTGTCCAACGTAAATGCGACGTACGCGTGGATACCGAACATTTCTCGTAATGTGTCCTCGTACGACATACTCTCCATGTTACCGTCGAGGACGTTTTTCACCATATCTAGAAACGCCGGATAGTAGTCCTCGATCTCTATGTCACCTGGAATTAAGCAAACCAAACCGTCAGTCAATCATAATGGCTACTACGAGCTAGATAGAATTAGCAATTTGCATGAGCAATTATACTAAAACGTGTCGAGCACTAAAATGTTATGATTTTTGTTTAGAATTTATTGAAAACGAAATTCCGTCGTAACTGTTAAAAGTTGATCAGCGCTAATTCAACACTTGTAGGAATTTTTTAGACTTGCTAATTACGAGATTTGGATAAAGATTTCCAATTTAATAAATGCAAAAACATTGTCCAACTTTAGAAACTCCCTCGTATTTGTATAAAAATATTCCAATGGGGTTTTTCGGCGGTGATTAGCTTTGAATCTGAAGTCTAATGTACGAATTTCAAAAGGACAGACGAATTTAAATAATGGAAAGTTTCATTCTAGGTCGCCATGCTGGGTCAGCTGTTTTGGATTTCACAATTAATCATTTTTGCAGATGTTTGTTAATCTGAAACAATAAAAACCTTCACATTAACCTTTTTTAAAATCTCTTTCTTACCGTTATTTCATCATATGAAACCTGTATTAAAATAACATTTCGAGAAAAAACGAAGCTATTTGAGATTAACGAATTAAAATTATTTTATTAAAATCGTTGAACTTACATTTAGGTTTCAACCTCAGAGCGACTGCGGTGCTCTCCTTTCGTTGCTGCTTATACCGCGATTCCTCCTCTGCGAGTGCAACTGCCTTTTCGTACATCTTGGTTAGCCTTTCACAGAGTATCTGGTGTAACCTCAGGAAAAGATACCAATTATTGCTGCCCATGAACAGAGTGTAAGCTTCTTCGGGATCGGTTGAGAGCGCATGAACGGGAACTTTAATGTCGCTTTCGATGTTTACTGGATCTGCGGCATTAACCGGAGACTGTGCCGTTTTATTCCTCGTACCCTGAAGACCGAGAAGAGATGCAGTTGCTGACAACGATTGCGAACTAGTTGCACCCGCCGCAAGCCCAATGTCCTCCTTTTCGTCTATTAACAAAAATATATATAAATAAATGTATTTCAGGTGAATTTTTGGCAGAAAACTAATATTTTCTTCTTCATTTTTGCGACCTACAAAGTTGAAATTAATTGTGGAACTAACCGTCCTCATCCCGTTCATCGTCACTGAGCTCCTGACGGGGATGAAAAAATAGGTCGGGTATAAAGTGCTTCAGCAGCAACTTTATTCGTTGCTTGTCCTCCTTGTGTATTGCAGTCTGACGTTTCACGTGATGGATAAGCAGATTGGCGGCGTCGTCCAGAACGGATTTATCCTTGTATGCTAGAACGAGATGAGGTCCACCGTTGTTTTGACCTTCACCCGCTGTGTCGTCGACCTGTTCATGTCGCTGTTAAAAAAAGAAACAAACCTGGACTTCCGTATCTCCGACTGGTGGTTAAAATAGTTACATCACTACACTCTAGTTAAAGAAGTGCTCGATTAAAAAAAAATACATGTACAATTCGCGTTGAATATCCCGATATTCGTGAATTTATTCAAGTATTTAAATCGTTAAAATTATTCGTATTCTATTATTATAATGTATACCGAAAGAATATTCGCACTTTCCTACTAAAGCAGTTTGTAAGTAAAAACGATTTTTAAAAAACTTGACACTCATTGGACGAGTGTCTAGTATAAAAACAATGAGGGATCCAAGTATTACGACTAACCTCATCGTAGAGCGTCTCGATCTCATTGAACAGACTCTTGGATCTGAGTGCCTTAACGTCGTTCTGTTTAAAGTTAATACCCTGATGATCGAGTGACTTAAGATAGTACTTCTCGTTCTGTTCCCGCCAAATTTTGTTGAATCCTTTCTGGGCTTCCCGCCACTCCTCCTCCTTGCTCTTCAGTCGTCGAAGTACAACGGGCACTGCGACAACAGGATTCTTCTTGAGACCGTCAATTATATCAGCGGCCTTGTCGCCGTATATTCGTTTGAGTGCGCGTTGGTGAATCGTCGGCGAGCAGCCGCCGAGGCAATCGTCGAGCTTGAATTTTTGTAATTCTTCCTGGCTCATCCTACTTAATTTTTTGTGAACGCCCTCGAGAACCCTTATCGTCGCCGCGTTCGTCTCTATAACGCCGTCGAGCTCGAATCTCTCATCCTCGCAACGATATATCGACTCCTCATACTGAGTTTTTCGCGATGTTACGAAGGTACTGTCCTCCGACCAAGTGGGAAACGAGACCCACGTATCATTCAGCACTTCTTTGCATAATTGCGTTCTTCCAGTGCATTTCGGCTGCATATAAGACTTGGGAAGGGCGCAGTAGGAAGCGCCCAGTCGTTTGCACGTGGTGTAATCAATCTCCATCGCGAGATCACCTTGAGGACGCTCCTGATGGCTGCGAACGACGTTGTTCGGTAGGGCTTCGATTCCGAGATTCCCAGTCATGTTCGTAGAGCATAAACTCGCCGGATCGGGCAAATGTCCAAGGAAATCTTTGAACCAACGCAGCAGTTCCGGAAAACGACCGAGGAATGGCGTTACTAGCTGTATTAGCTCTGTTTTCGAAACTATTTCTTGATTGAAGAGGACCAAACATCGCAGAAAGTTTTCGTAAACCTCCTGGGACCGTAGTGCCTTGCGAACCTGAGCACAATCATGACAAAGCAAGTCGTTCAGTTCGAGTAAATGCTACAGAGAAAGGCGTTAAATGTGACTACACTGTGTTCTCGACGAAAAATATGCCGCAAATGTAGTCTATAATATCCTGAGATCAAATCTATTAACATCCCTTTAATTTAAGGCCTTACATACGTCCAGAATTTTCAAAAAATCGATTTTTTTTACAGATTATTATTCTCTATAGTTTTAGGCGTATTTCTGTGAAAGTCGATTGTAAAAATTCCCTATAGATCGAAAGTTATTATAGAAGACCCGACTACCCAACGAGAGGGCCTGATGCGCGCCTACCTGCGCAGACTTGTTTGAGGCAGCTGGCCTTTACCCTCGGAGCCTTTTAGCCTGTCGGTTCTTTAGTTATCCTACAGTATGTGTAGGGACGTTTATAAAGCATTATGCGAATATATTCAGGTTTCTGAAATTGAAGGTTAGTTCTCTTTGATCGTTCAAAGCGAGCAGTTGTGTGTCGTATTTGTGATTTTCGAAAATGTTAAAACGGCGCAGTCTAGATCGTAAAGGCAGTAAAAATGAACGATGATCACGTCCTAAAAGGAAGAAGCCTCCTCAGAGGCCAGATAAAATGGAAAGTGAAACAAAATACACTAGTTCGGCTGCAAAAAAATTATCAGGACGATTACATGAGGTTTCATTCGACTGAACCTTCTCATACTGTATTTTACAGTTTACTGCGGTTTTTGCAGCTATTTCGGAGTGTGTGGTCTGTCGTATATGTGGTGGCGATATCAAATTTTTAAAAGCAAGTCCCCGTGAACTTGGTTTCAAATTGAATGTTTTTGTACAAAGTGTGACGATAATATCCAGAGTGTTTTTTCATCGCCTTTGATAAACACTGCATACGAGATAAATCGACGCTTCACATACGCTTTCCGACTGTTAGAAAAAGGATTGAAGGCAATGCAGCTTTTTTTGTGGTTTCATGGATTTAGCATCATGCATCGCACAAACAAGCTTCGATTCAATTATGAAAAATGTTGAAGAGGCTTCAACAGTCGTCGCTAAAGCGTCTATGGAAGCTGCTGCTGAAGAAGAAGTTCAGGAATGTGCCAATCAAGATAAACTACAATTATCTCAGAATGGAATCATTGTATCCGGTGATGGTATTTGGATGAAGAGAGGTTTTTCTTCGCTTTGCGGAGTTACAACATTAATTGGTTATTTCACGGGAAAAGTTATCGACTTCGTGGTAAAAAGTAGATATTGCAAAGAGTGCGAAATTCACGAAAAGCAAAAGGATACGGCTGAGTATGAATCGTGGTTAGAAAACCATCAAGAACATTGTGCAGCAAATCACACAGGAAGCTCTGGGATAAGGCCTTACATACGTCCAGAATTTTCAAAAAATCGATTTTTTGTACAGATTATTATTCTCTATAGTTTAAGGCGTATTTCTGTGAAAGTCGATTGTAAAAATTCCCTATAGATCGAAAGTTATTATAGAAAACCCGACTGCCCAACGAGAGGGCCTGATGCGCACTTGAAACTTTAAATGCATTTTTCTCGAAACTACTTTTTCTGGCACGGTCTGCATGATAACTCATACAGTTTTTAATATTTTTTGTTGCTTTTTTTTTAAATATTCGAAATTATTTTCTCTATAGTCTGTCGAGTCGGATTTTTGATATTGTGATTAAAAATTTTTATAAACATAATTAAAGTGTGACATTTATGACACAAAATGCATACTTTTTTTTAAACTGCCGTGAATTGCTAAATTTTTCGAATTTCAAAAATCCGGCTCGACAGACTATAACTACAACTTTATTTTACAAACATTTTTTTACGTTTTGCAGATCTATCAACGTTTCAAGAAGAAATGATGCAGACCGTGGAGCAACTTTTTTTCATAGGGCTTCGGGAAACGTGATTTATTATGTTGTAATGCTTGAAAAAAAAAAAAAAATGGAATAAATTTTTTTACAAAGTTTAAATACTAATAAACAATGTGTAAAAATTATTTTTATTAATTTCTATTGCTATCTCTTCTAAAACAGTTTTTCTTTTAGCGCGTTTTAGGCACTGCTGGACGTATGTAAGGCCTTAAATATCAAAAGTCCATCTAGGCTAAGTGGTACTATTGATAACACTAGTTTTGGAACTATCTATAAAAAAAAATTTGATATAGACTTTTTTCTTCCGCTTATTATTTTTTGTAACACATGCAGAAAATGTCCCCCCTTCCGTACCTGTGAAGTGTGGAGAATGTGGCTCTTTTTAGTAAGGCGTTTGAAATATACCGCGCATGCGTAAATTACACTAGTTACTTTAAAACACACCTTTTTAACATTCTAAATACTTTTTCGTACGCTTTCACCACGTTACAGTAGTTATACTATTATGCCATTTAGATACAGTCAATTCAAAGTTAGGGGTCATTATGCAATTTCACCCCTGTCTTCAATGAGGAGTATTTTGGTTTTTATTTCATTAAAATCGATTGACGCCTTCTGGGTGAAACTGCATAATAATCACCCCTCTTTGAAGGGCGATTTCACCCCTTAGAAATGTTTTTCCGCCGATAAAAAAAATACGTGTCTTTTAGTTTTCGATGCTCTACAACATACGTGAGTTTCATCAAAATCGGAGGGGGACACCAAACTATCCTTCCTTGTAAGTGAAGCATGTATGGGTGCGACAGTTATATAACTAATAACCCTATCCAAAATTGCTCCGTCACGGGTTATCCGTCACGCTTAAAACGAACGGTGAGCTGCGTCTTACAATTCTAAAGTTGTCCGTTTTCGATTTTTATTCCCGACTGCCGTAGGGCAAAAAATAAGGGAGTATGCGTTTCCCTGACATGGCGCGAATGTCTATTTTTCGTGTTCAATCTTCTCCGAAACGGGTAGAGATGTCTTAACAGAACTTGACGCACAAATTATGTGCATTGTAATCATATTTTTTGTTCATAGGTTATTTCATTAGGTGCGTTTTTGAAACATAAAAGATAAAAGCGAAAGATGTCCGTCATACGAGGTACTCGTTCGCCTAAAACTAACTCAATATTTTAATCACTTTTTCAAAAAGATATTCAAATAAGGTGATACGCTATCCGCGAATGAGATGTCGCCATTGACAATCACGATAGAACGCGAAAAGCCGACAGAAATGTGTAGCATATGTCGTTAAGGGGAAGCTGGAGTAGATTTAAAAAATAGACTATTTCGTAGTATACTATGTGCATCGTCAATATGCTGCGGATATGCTTATGATTGCACAAGACTCTAATGTGAACAAAATCGCTTCGACATCAGGTCGAAAATCGGTTCATAACGTGGAAAAAATTATAATAAGCATATATTACTGACCCTTCAAAAATTCAATATGACCGCTCGAAATGTCAACATCAGTTTTGCAGAATATGAACCTTTCTGGAACTCACATACGTAAAACCGGACCGGACGACAAGTCTTGGAGGATTTCCAAACATTTCAATATCGTCAAAAAGTCGATCACACAAAAAAATCGACGTCCAGTCCGGTTTGACCTATGTGAGTTCCAGAAAGGTTTATATCGCATAAAACAGATGCTGTTGATATTTCAAACCGCCATCTTGATTTCCTAAATAGTCATTTTGCACGATGGTCGTTGTTTAACTTCACAGCACTCATGACGGTAGGATACATGTATCGTGAGCTGTACGCCGTTGAGTTATTAACTGAATGATGTTTCGATGTTTTATTTTCTTACAAAATAATATTTTTTTTGCATCGTATCAATATTTACTAACATTTCACTTATGGTTAATGAAATACGTGCATCACTAGTGTGTAACGAACGCAAAGTTTTGTTCTTGAACCGAAATTCATGTATTGTGTTTCAATGGTACGAATATATATTGTATACTACTTGTACAGTTTTCTTGTTTTTTTACTTGAGCAACGTTATCTTCCCAAATTAGGTTTGTTCGTTTATTTTGTAGGCAATTGTTGTTCCCTATTTCACTGTTTAAATAGAGTTTCATAGAAAATTAGGTAAAATTTAAATATCAATATATTTTTAGTATTTTTAATAAATACTTTTCTAACATCAGAAGGTAATATTTGGCATTACCTTCTTATTAATTTTTATAATTTTATAGTGTGTGCAGATACAATACTTTACGATCAAAAAGTACCCGGAATTCGTCAATAAAACGAGCCACCCCTGAGATATTGTCAACATCATTTTTTTTCTCGGTTGGTACATCTGTCAGTTATTTACATGTCATTTTAAAGCGCAGTATGTCAGTTAGTTTGTGCGTAATAGCTTTGTAAACAAGTCATTGTTTGGTGTACTCTGCGAATTTCGCTATGTCGAATTTAGTTGCGCAAAGAGTGTGCCTGAAATTTTGTGTTTCTAACAAAATATCATGTGCGGAAGCGTTGAAAATGTTAACGGTAGCCGACGGGGACTCGACAATGTCAAAAACACAAGCATACGAGTGCTACAAAGAGTTTAGTGATTTGCCTCGTTCCGGTCGCCCATCCTTTGTGACTGCCGAAAGCATCAAAAGAGTTAAGAAAATTGTGCTCGAAGATCGTCGTGTGAGCATCAGGGAGATAGCAGCCGATTCTTGTGTCTTGTTCGGATCGGTGCAGAGTGTTATGCACGATGTTTTGGGCATGAGACGAGTTCAAGCGCGAGAAACTACTCGTGGTTTCTTCACCACGACAATGCACCGGCTCACACATATCACCTTATACGCGACTATTTGACCAAAAACAACATTAATACCGTTCCGCAAGCTCCGTATTCACCTGATATGGACCAATGTGAGTTTTTCCTGTTCTCACGACTCAAGTTACCGCTTCGCGGAAAGCGTTTTGAGACGATTGAGGCGATAAAGGAGAATTCGCAGAAGGAGCTGAAGGCGATTCCAAAATCGGCCTATGTAAAGTGTTTTAAAGATTGGAAGAAGCGTTGGAATGTGTATTGCTTACGATGGAGATTACTTTGAAGGGAATAAAATAAATATCGATAAATAATTGAACCGTTTTCGTTTAATTGACAAATTCCAGGTACTTTTTGATCGTAAGGTATATTATATTGTGCTATATATGTAGTCTTTCTATATACTTGTCTCAATATTATATAACCAAAAACTTTAAAACCAGAGGAACTTATATAAAAGAAATGGGTAGCAGTGAAATATATGTATACCTCTCGCATATCGTTTGACGATTACAAATGAATTCCTACATTATTCTGCATTATTAACGAAACCGAAAAAAAGTTGAACCGGTAGTAAAAACAATCTTCCACCTACAGAGAATTAATCTACATGCAACTCTAGTGTGCGATTCATATTGCGGAGTCTATGGTGACTTCCAATTCCTATGCAACTACTTTGTTTTCTTTTCGATCTACACTGTTTTCCTATTTGGCATCTTTCAAATTATATACATATTTTATTAAAAATCTGTTTATAATATTTATAGATTACAATATTTATACTCTTAATATTTGGACTCTTTTTTATTTTATATTTACACTCTTACTATGTGCACAGATTGGTTTAATAGATAATATAGGTACTAGTTAGGAAATGAAAATAAAATCTATGGCTCGCATCTTAAAGAATATAAAAATTAAATAAAAAATAACAAGCAGCGACCAATTAATTTCTATATTTGCATACTGTATGCTAGTAAAGTTTGACTCTTTTCCATCTATTTGGTGTACAACTTTGCTTCCGCCGTTTTCCTATAGATGGCTTTAGCGGTAAGTAGCGGTCGAAATAAATAGATCGTAGATGTCATGCGATGAACTTAGGCACCTGTCAACATAACACCATATAAACATTAGTCGATTTGTGTCCGAATCATAAAGTTATTCTCGGTTGAAAATGTCAGTCTACGAACCAAGTTCTCGTTATTTGCAGGAGGTTTTAATTTTCTGTTTCAATATGAAGAAATCTGCGGCTAAGGTTTATCGAATGCTCTCAAATATTTATGGTGAGGCCGCTATTAGTGAAAGAACGTGTCGTGAGCGGTTTCAACGCTTCAAGAACGGTGATTTTGACGTCGTAGACCGGCATATCGGTGGAAGAGAAAAGGTTTTCGAAGATGCAGAATTGAGGGTATTACTTGATCACGACTCGTGTCAAAGTCAAGAAGAATTGGCACTATCATTGGGAGTGATTCAACAAGCAATTTCAAAACGCCTCAAAGACATGGGAATGATTCAGAAGGAAGGAAATTAGGTGCCGTACGAGTTGAAACTGAAGGATGTTAAACGGCGTTTGTTTGCTTGTGAACAGTTGCTTGAAAGGCAAAGACGGAAGGGTTTTCTGCATCGCATTGTGACTGGGGACTAAAAATGGGTTCATTACGATAACCCCAAACGTAGAAAACCAAGGGGATTTCCCGGCCATGCTTCCACGTCGACGGTCAAACCGAATATTCACGACTGCAAGGTGACGCTGTGTATTTGGTAGGACCAGCTCGGCACAATGTATTATGAGCTGTTAAACCTGACTGAAACAATCACAGACGATCGTTATCAAACCCAATTAATGCGTTTGAACTGAGCATTGAAAGACAAACGGACGCAATATAACGAGAGACACGATAAAGTGATTTTGCAGGAAGACAATGCTCGACCCCATGTTGCGAAAATGGTCAAGACGTACTTGGAAACGTTGAAATGGGAAGTCCTATCCCACCCACCGTATTTTCCAGTCGTTGCCCTTTCTGACTATCACTTGTTCCGATCAATGGCACACAACCCGGCTGACCAGCACTTCCGGTCTTCTGAAGAAGTAAAAAATTGGATCACTTCAAAAGATGACCAGTTTCTTCAACGCGGGATTCGTACGCTGCCCGAAAGATAGGACTACGTAGTGGCCAGCGATGGACAATACTTTGAATCATAAAGGTATAACCCGTTTTCTTTACAATAAAACCTCGAATTTCGGGGAAAAAACGTCGGAAACAAAGTTGTACACCTAATATATATAGTAAAGCATACAGTACACTAAGAAGTTACTGGCCATCATCTGTGCAGAATTGAAGAATTGAAATTTTCTGGTAATGATTTGAGTGTACAGTATTTGTATACCACACGTATTGATAGGCAATTAAATGTCCGATCAAATTTCAATTATGCTACATATATGCGTGTAACTTTCCATTCAATTCAACTGTGAAACTTCTAATGACACTGCTGAGTGTACAGGGAGAATAGCAGTTTGCTAGTAGAAAAAAAGTGACCTTACCCATTCTGTTCACTTGAGAATTTTATGAACGACAAACTACTGACATTACTAACGTTGTTACTGCAGTTATGAACGAAATATAGATTTTCCTGAAGGATGGAGGAAGGTAGGCAAGCGTGGCGAGTGGACGCGTTTCTCGGAGAGCTCGAAGGATTGTAGAGAGAAAAGTGGAAAAGCGAAGAATTCAGCGTGAAAAGTGGTAGGAAGGCTGAAGGAGAAGGTGTGTTTTGTGTACGAGAGTAGGTTTTTGTATAAGGGAATGTTTAAACGAGGTGTTGGGTGTTTAACCGAGGCGCAAAGTTTGAGAGGTTAAGCATGGGAGATTCGGGAAAGGAGAAAAAAGGAGAGAAAGGCTCAGAGGAAGCGGAAGGAGAGAGTGGGAAGAACAATGAAGTGCTAGAAGTTAGCGCGCGGTTGATAGATGGAACCACGGGTAATGTGCATGCTGACATACCCGAAATAAGGCGCAGAGGGAGGCCGCCGAAGGAGGCGGTCGGTAAAAGTGCATTTAAAACCGTCGGCAAAATAGATCGTTACCTGGTCAAAGAGGTAGTGGTAAATGGATGTACAAGTGAGGGGTTAGTCACAAAGAGCAAACTGCGTCACACACCGATCAAAAAGGGGCACAGCAAAGACGGGAAAAAAGAAACGTGGGAAGAAACGGAAGAATATTTAGAGGACGGCGTCATCGAGGAAGACGAGACCGTTAAGGAGAAGGGTGCTGTGCAAAATGTCGGCAGTGAGCTCGGTGATGCTGGAAGTACTGTTGGAGGCGCGAAAGAAAGGGAGGTTGATTGTGGATCGCTAGCGCGCTCCAAGGAGGCACTTGTGTCGTCGATTCGGAGAGGTGACGGATCGAATTTGAAGAAAGTGAGTAATGATGGGGGGAATCGGGAAAATGTGGATGAAGGCGTCGATGACCCAAGTGAGGGGAGGAGGAGGATGTGATAGGTGCGAATATAGACGGAAGCTCGGATGACGGCTATTCCGATCGCAGCGTGCGAGAGGGGGTGGAGAGTGGCTTAGGAAAGCATTGGTTTGTCGAAGTTCGGAAAGCAGAGGAAAGACAGAGAGGAGAGGTGAGGAACCGTTTTGAAGATTTCGAAAAAGATCGAAATTGTGGTGGGAAGAGAGAATGAAAAAAATGTATGAAGATAGCGAAGGGCATATAAAGCGTTGCTATAGGGAGGAGATTAATAAAATGAAAGAAGAATGTATGGTGGAGAGTGACGAGTTTTGTGAGAATTGTGAGCAGAGCCGAAAGGAGATGCGAGAGCTGAGAAGCACGGTGAGAGAATTAAGGGAGAGCGCAGAGAGAGACAGAAAACGGTGGGAAGAGCATCAAAGGCAAATAATGGAGAGGAAGCCGAGACCGCTAAACAAGCGAGATTTAAAAGAGGAGAAAGGAAAGAGGGAGTACAGGAAAAACAACGTAAGCATTTATTTTCCGGAGGTGAAAGGAATTTCAAAGGACAGGATTTTGGACGAGGTTGCTGAAAGATGTGGGCAAGATATCAGAGGAAAAACGATGAAGTTTGAGAGTGCGGGACTGGTGGTAGCAAGATATAAGAATTGGAAAGAAAAGTTGGAGATGAATAGAAAGCGGGAATTAAAGGCGACGGACATTTGGATAAAAAATGACCTGACTAAAAGAGAAAAAGACTTTCAAAAATGGCTGCGGGAGGTGGCGGAGAACGAAAAGAGGCTTGGAAGACGGGCGGAAGTAAGCTACATGAGGATAAAATTCGGGGATGGATGGTGGAGATGGAACGGCCTAAGAGGGAACATCGAGCTTCAAATGTATGAGAGGAAAGGGAGGTTATCTGGTCGGGATGTACAGCAGCCCTTTCAGATTGGGAGAAAGCAATGAAGGCAAGGAAAAGGAAGAAAGAAGAGAGAAGATTCGACTGGGAAACTGATAAGAGGAAGAGGGGAGAAAGATGTGAAAAAAAACAGAGTTTAAAGTAATATTGTGGAATGTTACGGGAATATTTAAAATCGGAGAAGCGTGGGAATTCTTAGAAAAGGCGGACATCGTGGTCTTGCAAGAAACTTGGGTTGAAAAAAAGGATGAGTGTAAAGTAGTGCAAAGTATGAGTTCAAAATTCGGTTGAAATTTTAAAGCGGCGATCAAAGAAAAAGGGGTAAAAAAAGGAAGAGCAAAAGGGGGGCAGGCAGTAGGTGTAAAGAAGGAATGGGAAGGAGGCTGGGATATAAGAGAGTGGGAGTTTGGGTTAATTTTGTGCAATTGTAAGTTAAGAGAAACTACACCTATAATAACAGTATATAATAACATTGGAATGGGAAAAATTGAAAGGGATTTGAGGGATGTAACACTTGAGGAAGCTGGCCAAGAGATAAAGTTGTGATCCTGGGAGACATGAATGCGAGAATTGGAAATGAACAAGCGATGGTCATACTGGATGACGAGGACTGCGAAATAAGAAAATCTCAGGACATGTTGCTGAATTCGGAAGGAAAAAAGATGTTGAGTATGTGTGAGGATTTGGGGTTGAAAGTGTTAAACGGGAGAACGGAAGGGGATAGGGAGAGTAAAGTAACTTTTGTCGGTGGCGGAGAAGAATGTTGTGGATCGGTAATAGATTATGCAATTGTCTTGGACAGAGGGGGGTTTGCAGGAGGAAATTAAAAGCATGGAGGTGATAAACCGAATAGAATCTGATTACCTGCCATTACTGTTATATATGTGGGGAAAGAAAACGGAAGCACAGGTATGTGCAGAAGGGAGTGAAGATGAGGAGTGTAAAATGGAAAAACTTATATGGAATGAAGAAAATGGTGAGGAATATATTAGTGAATTGCAAAAGGATGTAAGCATTAAAGATGGCAAAGAGAGGTGGGAGGGGATTAAGAAAAAAATATTAAAAGCCGCAAAAAAGTGGGGATGTTGAAAACATACGGAAAGAGTAAGAGGGTGAGAAGATCACCAAGATGGTTCAACGATGATTGTAAAAAGCAAAGAGAGGAAGTTTGGAAAAAATTAAAAGCATTTACGAAATATAGAAAAGCGGAGATGAAGAGAGAATTGGTAACAGAAAGAAGAAAAATGAAGTTAACGATAAAAGAGGCTAAAGAAAAATGGAGATATGGTATTTGGGAACAAGTAGGAAAAGCCAAAAATATGTCTAAATGGTGGAAGGCCATTAGTGATTTCAGAAACAAGCGCAAAGGAACAGTTGGAGAAAAGATATCGAAGAAGGAATGGAAGGAGCATTTTGAGAAATTGCTGAACCAAGAGAAGAAGCAGGGGAGAGAGGGGACTGAAAACATAGAGGTTTAGGATAAAGGGGGACTGAATGCTGATGAAGAAAACTGGGGGACAGAAAATGAATTTTATGAGGAGTTTACAATGACAGAATTGGAGGCAGCATTGAGAGACATGAAAGAGAGAAAAGCTGCTGGGGAGGATGGAATTGTAGTAGAATTTGTAAAGGAGATACCGAAAGAACGGAGGGAAGAAGAGGCGATGAATAGTATTTGGAGGGAAGGAATTGTGGCAAAAGGATGGGAAACGGCGAGGATCGTGCCAATTTACAAGGAGGGGGATAGGGAAAAAGCGGAAAATTATAGGGGGGTATCACTATTGAATGTGGGATATAAAGTTATGACAAAAATGATGATGGTAAGATTGAGTAAGTGGATTGAAAAGAATGGTAAATTGAAGGAAAGTCAGGCTGGTTTTAGGAGGGGAAGAGGTACGAGGGACCAAATATTTACATTAAATGCTGTGATAAATAATAAATTGAAGGGGAAAGGCGGAAGACTATATGTTGCGTTTATAGATTTTAAGGCTGCCTTTGATAGGGTAAACAGAGAAAGAATGATTACGAAACTAAAACAAAAAGGAATCGGGGGTAGAATGTTGGAAATGATAAAGGGAATATATAAGGAAACAAGAGCGGAGGTGCAAGCGGGAGGAAAAATTTCGGATAACTTTAGAACAAAGAGAGGAGTAAGGCAGGAATGTGCGTTGAGCGCTGTGTTGGTTAATTTATATTTAGATGATTTGGAAGATATGTAGGAAAGAAAAAATTAAGGTGGAGTTGTAATAGGAATGGAAAAAGTCTTTGCAATAAAATATGAGATGATGTGGCGGCAATTGCAGAGACGGCAAGTGGGTTAAAAAGTATTCTAAAGAACTTAGAAAGCTGGGCAGAGGAAAATATGATGGAAGTAAATGAAAAAAAAAAAAAAAAAAACAAAAGTAATGATATTTAGAAACGGAGGAAAGACTAAGAATGAAGAGAATTGGAAATTTAAAGGAGAAGAGGTGCAGATAGTAAACAATTTTAAATACTTGGGATATTGGTTTACGTGTAAAAATTCTATTTGGATGCACGGGAAAAAGACTGTAGGAAAGGCGCAAAGGGCAATGAATGCAGTATGGGGTGTGTGGCGGAGAGCAGGAAGAGATTTAATGGAGGAGAGGCTTTATTTATTGAGCTCTATAGTAAGGGCGGGAGCTATGTACGGGGTGGAAATTTGGAGATTGGGGGAAATAAGCATCTTTGAAAGAATTCAGAGTAGATATTGTAAGATGGCGTTAGGGGTAAAAAGAAACACACCAAATTATATATGGAGAAGAGAGCTGCCAAGAGGTGTGCCTACAATGAAATACCTGATAAGGGAAAGAGCACTAAGATATATGGTGGAGATATTTGGAATGAATGAAAAGAGATGGCCAAAAGTATGCCTGATGGAGGAAGTAAGGGCGATTGTAAATCGTATGCCGACAAAGTGGGGGAGGGACCTAAAGGCTGTATTAAAAGATAGGGACATACAAGATGTAATAGGGGTAATATGGGAAAGGAGGGAGGTGGGAGAAATTGAAGCAAGAATAAAGATCGAGTTAGAAAACTTTAAGAATGAGACGTTGTAGAAAGAGGAGGAGAAGACAAAGGCATCAACGTACAATGTTAACCCCTTGCACTACCGTGAAAATTGGAACAAGCCGTGCCTAACTTCAGACGTTCTTGTTTAGCCCGACATTAAGACCACGAGTACGGCTCGTAATATTCATGTTTGGACTGAAATATCAATTACGAGCCATACTCGTGATAATCACGTTTGACATGAAATTAAACAACGAGCCTGACTCGTGATATTCAAGTTTGGCCTAAAATTTTCATCAGGAGTCAGACTCGTGAAAATAGTGCAAGGGGGTAAGTATAAATTTATTGTGGAGGATGATAATATGCCGTGGAAGTATTGATCTGAGGAAAATGTAAAGGGCAGGGACAAAGAGGTATGGGCTAGAATAAGATGCGGGAATATAGGGAGAGCGGGTAAGAAAGAAGAGTATGATTGGATGTGCAGAATATGTGCCGAGCAAGTTGAGACTTTCGAGCATTTACTGATGTGTAAGAAAAGCAGAGAGTTGGTGACGGATAAAACAGGAAAAGGTGTGGAAGTATGGCTGGAAGGAATAGATGAGATGGCGATCTGCGGAGAAGTGATAAATATGTTAGGGGAAAAAATGCAAAAAGAAATATGTGCATATGTCAGGGAAATTGAAGAAGTGTGGAAGAAAGGGAGTGTGGAATTAAGGCGAGTGAGAGTGGAGGAAAAGTAGGCAGTTTAGCGAGAGTTGAGTTAGATATAAGGCTAACAGGTTTAATGAAATGGATGAGAAGTGGGAGATTATAAGAAATGTAAATAACGGCTGGATATGTATAAGCTTTGTAAAAAAGTTTGTAAAAGTTATGCAAATAAAACTCCATTGATTGATTGATAGATTTTCCTGAAGGTTGTTGATAAGTTATATTGCGTTGCTTAATAATAATATATACTGTTAGGATGAAAATTAGCAATCTGGCTGTTTTAGTTTGAAGAAATATAGTAATTATAAAAATATATGACATATAAACACAAAAGTGCCGTAGAAAGTTAAATGACATTAGCTTTAAAAAGTATGAAATAAAAAAAACAAGGATGCAATTTTGATATTTACACATTGCTTCCTTGTATTTCTCGCCCACCCACAGATTCTCCTCTACGAGGTCTGTTCAAAAAGTATCGCGAAGTTTGTGTTTTTTCAAAAAGTATTTATTTATTCATTAATATCTATTTTGTCCCCTTCAAAGTAATTCCCCTCGGATATAATACATTTATGCCAACGTTTTTCCCAATCCTCGAAGCACTTAAAAAAATCATTTTTTATGATCTTGTTCAGCTCCTCCTTCGATGCCGTCTTTATCGCTTCAATCGTGGCGTAGCGTCGTCCTTTCATGGGCCTCTTCAGTTTTGGGAACAGGAAAAAGTCACAGGGGGCCAGGTCGGGGGAATACGGTGGCTGCGGCATCATTAGTGTTTATTTTGGCCAAAAATTCGTGCACAAGCAACGATGTGTGAGCAGGGGCGTTATCGTGGTGCAAAAGCCAATTTTTGTTCTTCCACAAATCCGGGCGTTTCTGGCGGATTGCTTCGCGCAAATTGCGCATAATTTGCAGGTAATATTCCTTATTGACTGTACGACCCTGTGGCAAGAACTCATGATGCACCACGCCCCTGCAATCGAAGAAAACTGTGAGCAAAACCTTCACATTCGACCGAACTTGGCGCGCTTTTTTCGGTCTTGGCTCATGCGGCAGCTTCCATTGCGATGATTGAACTTTGGTTTCCACGTTATAACCATAAACCTATGATTCGTCACCAGTTATGACCCTCTGGAGCAAATTTGGGTCGTCGAGGACCGAGTCCAACAGCTCCTTAGCAATGTTAACGCGACACTGTTTTTGTTCGAAATTGAGCAATTTTGGCACGAATTTCGCGGCAACCCATCTCATGCCCAAATCATTGGTAAAAATCGAATAGCACGAGCCAATCGATATGTTTAGGTCCTCAGCAACTTCTCTAACGGTGATTCGACGATTGGCCAATATTATTTTCTTCACTTCATCAATGCTTTCGTATGTTGTTGATGTGCTCGGGCGTCCGGCACGCTTTTCGTTGTTCGCATCTTGTCGGCCCTCTGAGAACATTTTGTACCACCGATAGACGTTGCTTTGGTCCAAGGTAGCTTCACCATATGCCACAGTCAACATTCGGAATGCGTCCGCGCACTTAATTTTGTTTTTCACACAAATTTGATGCAGATTCTTTGATCCATTTTTTGGAATAGGCAAAAATCGAAGACAAGCCAAAACACGTCCAACCAAAATAGCTGTCAACAGTTAACTAAACATTAAAAATGGCCGACTTTGTCAACATAAGTGAGGGACATGAGTACCAACCTAACGCCACAAAAAAATCGAAAATCGAATATACGTAGCCCGCGGAAATTAAAAAATCGCGATACTTTTTGAACAGACCTCGTATATCGGTAATGGTTATCTCAATTCTGACTTCCTCAGACACAGTAGTACATATTTTCAAAAGAATAAAAAATCTGGTATAAAAAAATTCATTTTTTAACCATTCAACTGCAAAAAAACTATAATAAACAGGACTTTATCTTCGAAACGTTTTCATATGAAAATAAATCTGAAAAGGACAAAATAACTTCTGACGTCATTTTAGTTAATTTCACTTTTAAATGACAATAACTCATTTACTGCTAACACAGTCGGGAGACGTCTTCTTCTGCGGTAGAAAACGTATAATTCGCATATAATTTGTATTCTAAATTAGAGTCCAGGCATCAGTATATTTCTTGATACGTAAAAGACTGTTACATTGTAATCAGGAGACGTCTCCCGACTGTAGTGACAGCAGTAACGGAGTTACTGTAATTTAAATATGAAGATAACTAAAATAGTTTCTGAAGTTATTTTATCCTTTTTAGATTTATTTTCATGATGAAAACTGTCTAAAGTTAAAATCCTGGTTATTATAGTTTTTTGCAATCGGGAGTTATTTCAATCATTTTTTTTATTTCATATTGTTAAAGTTAGTTCAATGTGAGTTTCTACAGCATTTTTATAATTGCTATATATTGTTATAGTATCTATATTTTTTGAAACTAAAACAGCTAAATCATTTTTAATAACTCTATTTTATTTAATTGCTGAATCGTTTTGCACTTTTGCAATTAAAATAATAACTGTACTTTATTCAATTGCTCAATCATTTTTACACTCTTGTATTTAGAATAAAAGCAACAAAGGTATTAGAAAAGTATAAAGTGGTCATCATTTTTAATAATTCATCTTAATTTTATTATTCAATCATTTTTGCACTCATGTATTTAAAATAACATTTTTAAAAAACGGTATTAGAGAATTGCGTTAAATATTTATTAATTTTTAGTTGTTAACAACATCTCTGATGTACAACAAACTTATTAAAGTGTACATGTTGTTGAATAATATATATATTCAAATATTGATTGAATCCCACGCGCTCTTTCTCTCACGGTACCGCCAGCGCTCTGAAGTTAGGTACACATAAACAGGTATAGTAGGAATGGCGGCCATCTTGTAGCATT
The DNA here is from genome assembly GCA_963942595.1 of Cylloceria caligata. NCBI lineage: Eukaryota > Metazoa > Arthropoda > Insecta > Hymenoptera > Ichneumonidae > Cylloceria > Cylloceria caligata. The sequence goes on along the minus strand of OZ012704.1, from coordinate 42,489,168 downwards.
TCAATATATACAGCGGTGCTTCTTATACATTAAGAAAATGCTTTTATCCTTCTGAAATCTTACCTAATATGTGCAATCTAGGACAAAAAAGAATGTTACGATGCATAGAATCTGTATACCAAGTTCTGTTCAGATATCTTTAGTCGATTCGAAGATCTTTCGACACAAAAAACTGGCATATTCGCACCATGCCAGTGAAACGCATACTCTTCTTTTCGCCCTATGGTCAGTCGGGAGTAAATATTGAAAATTTGATACCGCTTAAACTCCTTGGTCGATTCTCACCAAATCTAAGACGAAATATCCTTGTACCCTAGCCAATTTGTACGCCAAATCTCGGTTTAATCGTTAAAAATTTACGAAAGTTAGAGTGAAAATGATTTTTTTTTAATTACGAAAACTCGTAATTCTATAAAATCTGAACTCCTTAATCGATTCTTGATAAACTCAATACCGAACATTGTCCCCTGGCCTATTTTTGTAGAAATTATTAGTTCGATAGCTCAAAATTTATGAGAGTTAGAGAGGTCACACCCTTTTTTTCAAAAATTTAAACAATCATCAAATGAGACACCAGGTAGCGATTTGGGCGAAAATTGCAGCAAACCGAGGGGGGTCGCGACCTGATTCATATGCAAAGTTTCAGAAAGATTCAGTAACCGGTTCTCGAGATAAAGCCATTACGATTTTGCAAGCTCATCGCACACACACACACATGCGCGCGCGCGCATGAACGGGAATTTCTTCTAAATCTTATTTCTCGACGTTTTGGAACATTTTAAGTACTCTGACATCAATATCTCGAGAACATTTTTTTTCACGAAAACAAAGCTTTATCTATGAGGAAGTAAATAGTACTTTTTGTAAACATGCACACAAAGTCCCCGTTTCTGTGCCTGTGAAGTGCACGAAAACGGGGACAAAAATACTGCGCATGCGTAAGTCATACTAATTATTTTTTCAGACACTTCTTTAACAATCTCGTTACTTTTTCACTCGCTTTCACGACACTACAGGCATAAAAATGGGGAGTTTTGTGCATTGTTACAAAAAGTAGCACCCGTGCGACAAAGTGGTAACTCGACAACGAGTGCGAAATACCATAGGTCCACTCGCCTTTAGCTCGTTTCACCGATAGCACTCGCCTTCGGCTCGTTCCGCCTACTTCACACCTTCGTCGAAAGTCCGACTTTTCGCACTTGCATCACAAAGTACTATTGTGATATTATAATCATTTTTTGTATTATCCAAAATATCAATCGTTGCGGAGTGATTCGAGATGAAAAATTCAGCCATATTTCTCTCACATGTGGCAACCTGAGAGAGAGAGAGAGAGAGAGAGAGAGAGAGAGAGATACTCCTTCAGTCGTAAATGGAATCGTTACCAGAAGCTGATCGTGAATGCAACGACCTGTATGATGTTAACCGGTCAACTTTAACTCTTTAAACTTTTCTTTTTCCAATCGTTTGATAGTCTGCAATCAACTAGCATAATAAATTAAATCAAAAATTGGTGGTATTGTATATTGATGTTGCACCGTCAACAGCTGGACGTAATTCTCTAGTAGCAGAGTGCATTCTCGATTTCATTATTTCGAAGAAATTGTTGAAATAGCTTAATTTACAAATCGATCTGAGAACATTCGAGGGGTGTTTCTAATGCGATATCATCCGTTAAGATGTGATTTCAGTACGTCTTTTCTGGAAAAAGTTGAATAATAGACATAATTTCTTGTTTACAGTTCCTACGTAAATAGTCCGGCTAAACATGGATTCGAATTAATTCGAACTTTAATTGGAACTTGATTTCGTGCTTCAGCTCAATTTGAATTGTAAGCTAAAAATGATGTTTGAACTTAAATTCGAACGTAAGTTTGAACTTGAGATTAAACGTTCTTCAAAATGTAGAATTCATATCTGTTGTAACATGGTGGAATATTCAATATATGAGGACGGTTCGAATTAAGTGTGGGAAACCGTCTTGCGTAGCTCAGTGGCAAGAGCTGTCCATTGGCAATCAGAAGGTCCGGGGTTCGAATCCCGACCCAGACGCCACGCATTTTTTTCGGATTGTTCCTCATGTATTCCACTTTTTCTGGATTACACTGTAATTCAAACTTCGATGGCACTTTACAAATAGATAAATAGGTGATCTGACGGATGAATTTGTTCAGTCTGTTTCTAAGGGATGATTCTTAGTTGTTTTCATCTATAACATCATTAGTAACTGACAAAATACGTGGAAAGCAATTCGTGCACAGACAATACGTATAGCTCCGTACTTTTTTGTGACAGTGGAATGTTATATATCAATAACGTAAAATTATAGAAACATTATCTGTAATGACAATGTTACTTTCACGGTGCATTGAAGTGGAACATTTGTGCATATCGCACATTTTTGTAAGATACTTCATAGCTGACCTACCATAAAAATGATCTAACTCAGTTGCAACATAATTTAAGAGAGATGCTAGTGAAAATCACACCCTAACACTCTGTGTCAACCGATGCTGTGCATGGTCGCAATGTCAAACTTGAACGGATTGAAGTTTGACTTGCTTCCGCACCCACCCTATTCGCCAGATCTAGCTCTCAGTGACTTTTTGCTGTTTCCTAATTTGAAAACATTTCTCGGGTGAAAAAAATATAAGTCAAATGCTGAGGTGGGAAACGCTGTAAACCAGTATTTTTCAGGTTTAGACAATTTTTTTCTACCAGTTTAAAAGGAGTGGAGAAACGTTGGACCAAATGTATCGAGTTGCAGGGAGACCACGTCGAGAAATAAATTTTGTTTTGCTTCAAAATGTGTTTTTCTTAAAAAGGGCGGAAACTTTTCAAATAGCCCTCGTATCTCTGAATCGTTCTGGATTCATCCTGATGAACTACTGTTATTATTAGATAAGGTTTAATAGGACGTATTAATGACAGCAAGCTTGTCGAATTAAGACAAATACCTGGATTTTCTACTGGTTGCGCTCTTTTATCGATTACTCATTAATTAATCATTTAATATTACGTGGAAAAATAAAAGTAGTTGAGAAAATGAAAATATGGGTTCTGACAACCAACCGAAATAACTCGCATAGCGCAAGCTACTCAGTTGGTTAAACGGATGACAAAGTCGTTCGTAGAATGCGGGTAGTAACAGCAACTAAAATTACAACCTCACTTAACCAGTTGGTTAGAGGAAACAATCTGTTCGGTGAGGTCTTGGAGGTCAAATTAGGTTATGAATCCACAATAGCGACGACCGCCACGTATTTAGTTCAATTTTTCGATAATCGAAAGTCATTCTCAATATTTACCCATTTACACCTATAATTATATTCAATAGATTCGACGGTAATTTCAAGTTTACTAGTATTAAGAACCAACCGGTTGGTTATGAGGGAGGAAATGGTCTTATGGAAACTATTGGTAATGGGAACTAACTCGTAGGTTGACGGTAATATCCAAATGTTTATCGTAACTAATGCCGACGTTAGTTTCTTTGACGTACTATTTTTCGCTAACCAATTGGAAATAGTTGAGAATACTTTTTCAATTTGGTTTCCGTAATTAATTCGTGACACAACATATGCTATTAATGATTATCGCAACTACTTTTTTCCGTGTGCTTTTACGATGATTGGTTATTGATTATTTATTTACTAGCAGATAATCATGACGCGCGCTTCGTAAGCTTGCTTCGTAAGTTGGCTTGTCATAATGTCTCCATTGATAATTTTAACACCTTAACAACTCAGAATGAACCTAACCCGACCAATCTAAAGTTGGCTACGAGCAGAGAAACAATTTGAGCCCGGTTAGAGGTGTTATCGAGAGCGGGATTCCTGATCGCTTACGGCAACGAGATTAGAGACAGACTATGTGAACGTATTCTACACTTCACGCGGATTTCTCTTGTGTAATCGACTTTCTGACGTTCAGAAACCTCAAAGAATCGCCATCTGGCCCGGTTTGACGTATATGAATTTTAGAAACATTTATATTCTGCAAAACAGATGCTGTTGAAATTTCAAGCGGTCATATTGATTTTCTGAAGGGTTAGTAAAACGCGATTATTTTCATTTTTTGCCCGATTCTAACCGGAAATTGATAAGACTTCGAAGCGTTTATGTTCATATTACAGTACAATTACAGTCCTGTACAATTTGAAGCATATCCGTAGATGACGAAACAGCTTATTTTGACCGATCAGTTAGTAAAAAATCTATTCCAGTATTTCTTTAAGATGATGTGCTACACCTCGGTAGGTAACAAAAACTATACCGGAAATTTCTATGGCACGATTGATATTTCAAATAAAAGAGGAGAACAGTAAACTGCGTATTAAAATTCTACAGTTCACCATTCTCATTTTTGATCTGAAAGATCAATTGTGGTGGAGAAATTCGTGATGGAAAAATTCTATCTCTCTCGCGCGCATGGGGATCTAAGACCGAAATACGACATGTAGCACATCGTCTTAAGGCGAGGCAAAACCTCCATACTTACGTAGATGTGTTGCTTCTCTTTCACTTTGCCGTGAGCGCCCATGCTAGTTCGGTCTCGTTCGCATTCCCTGAAGGAGAGACGAAAGACTCACTCCACTCTACCGGTATGTGAAAGAGACAGCTGTATGAATATACTTAATATGCTACACTACCAGTTTATCTCGCGGAATTAATACAGCTGAGCTATCCGTCATGTCTCGTGAATTTATTTTTCGAGATTATTAACAATAGTTCCCGAGCACAGTGTGGGCACCGTTTCGAATCGTTTCGAAATTGCAATCAGAATGGAAGTACGATGTGTGTTTTAGTGTTGGCTTTTCGGTGACAAACGGCGCTTCATCATTTTGTGGTCGAAATCATTTTAAAAGGTGACTTTTCCATTCCAAGTAACTGTAGATAACTGTGGATTGTTCTGTTTTTTTTTTTTTCAATTTTAACAATTCTGCGCATGTCACCGATGAGATTCACGTCCGTACAGTCCAACTAAATTTCATTTAATTCTGTTCGGTGTAGGATAGGAAAGTGTGTTCCGAAAAAAAGATGCGGTGGAGTGAGTCTTTCTGCTCGCCTTAAGGTGATGTGGCATATCGCAATCGGTAACAAAAACCCCGCTTCCTTATTTTCTCAGCCACGATTAATATTACAGTCTAAAGCAAATTAGGTTTGCACGGGTCGAAACAATCCGTATGAAAACGTAATCTGTTTTTTTTTTCTAAATTTTAACCGTTTGTAAGAAAATAAGGAAATGCGATTCAACGCTACCTCTTTCTCGCACTCATGGCGGCTCAGGCGGTGTGCCGCATAACCTATACACGATATCAAAAATATTCTTATTGTTTCTGAATCCGCCGTGAACGCCATTAGTATCTTTTTTGCATCCATATATGCTTCAATTTGTTTTCAGACGATGTGACACACCGACGAAGTCACCATGAGCATGAGAAAGATAGTGCCAGTCGCGATCCCGATAGAACGAGAAAGCACGACAAAAACGTATATATATATATATCACATCATCTTAGGTAGAAGAAAGTAAAGTTTAATTTTACAGGAGTGAAAAGTGAGAAATAAGAATTTTTAGCGTCAAGGCAACGAGAAGTCTTACCTTGTCAAAGAATGCGTAGTCATTGAGACTGCCGTACTTGGCTGCTTCGGCGATGGTTATATCGCGTGCAGAAGCTGCGACCTTATGCTTCTTCGGGGGCGGTGGACCATGTTGCGTGTGATGTGAGTTACCGGTTAAAACCGAGGTCGAGAAAGACGGACTTCGTTTTAATTGACCGGTATTGTGACCAAATTTTTGGCCGCTATTAAGATCTCGCCCGCCTGTTCTGTCCCGCTCACGATCTCGATCCCGATGATCGCGGATGTCCATTCCAACTGTGCTCCCGGATTCACGATGATCTCTCGGTATAATACTCGAATTGTTGTACGAACTCTTCAGTCCTAGCGGTTTTTTAACGATCGCCGTATGATCGTTAACCGCTCCAGCTTTGTTGCCCTGGAACATAGCAGACTAGCACCAATTAGACTCGAGTGATTATTTGAATTACTTCTAATAACAGAGTAGTCCCGTCCCGTTTTACATTTGCTATTACAATGAAACGAAGTAGTGATTTTATTAAGTCAAGGGTACACATCTGAAAAATTCGGATCAAAATAATATTTTTTTTTTAATGTTTATAATCTCATAATTAAGGAACATTTTGTCACAAGCGACACGGTCTTATGTGCATTAACCCTTCAAGATCAGACGAAAAAAAACCATTTTGTACCTTGAATGCGTTCTAAAAAGTTTTCAAAATTGCATGAAGATTTGAAGATTTTTTAAGATAGCTGAATCCGGATCTGACCTCAGATTTTCATAATTCAAAATGACTCGCTTTTATGAAACCCAGTACCCGAGGGTTTGTGAGGTTGCTAATTTCGAGTTTGAATTCAAGATTTAGTAATAAAAATTAGCGGATTCAAAGTAGCGCACCAAAATGGAAAAAGTGACTTCATTTGGATGAAACTCGGTACTATTTAAGGCTTATTGCGAATCTGAACTGCCAATTCAGAAAGTAAAGACGGAACAAAATTCAAAATCTGGCTTAATTTCTATAATACTTGGAACACGGCGATTTTTAGGGATGCTGATTATGAATCTGAAATGAAAATAAAAATAAATAAAAAAGAAATGCAAATAGCGAATCTAATATGACAAACCGAAATGCAAAAAAATGATTTGATATGGATGATTTTTTGTATTTAAAAATTTGTATTTCAAATCCTTAATCAGCAACTTGAAAAGTCCCCGGGTACTGAGTTCTATCCAAAACAAGTCATTTTTTGCACTTTGATCAGTGATATTAAATCCGATCAGAAGCGACAAAAAGTTTACGGATTCGATATGTTTACTTGTACCAAGAAGATCGGTAACGTGGAAATCTACGCGGTTGTTAGCTCAGACCCAGATCTGTGCTTCTTCAAGCTTTCCACCTTATGAATAAACGTTCCATGACATAACTCACTAAAAACAAATATTATTGGTAGAGTCCATACACATAATTTCAAGTTTAAAAACCCTCGTTCCGATAAAAAAATGACATTACCACCGTGCACAAGGTGGTGCGATGATGGAAACGAAAATCATTTTTCAAAGCCATATAACTTCTGCAATATTATAATTACGACGTTTTACCAAAGGTTAAAATAAATGCCAATGATTGCTATAAGTTAGATGAAATCGAGAAAAATAAGAAAAAAACATTACTCAAATCACGATGTCTCGTTGAATATTTTATTTCAATTTCACTACAGTGAATTCATTCGCAACATTTCAAAAATGATAAAAAATATTTAGCACTGATTTAACTAGTGTTAAGCCCTCTAATCTCCATAATTAACTCAGTTTTTCAGCGCTTAAACGTAGTAGTAACGCGACGGTGCTTCGTAACTTACATTGTAAAATTCTCGGTAAAAATATATCTATTGGAAGCTTTAGACAGTCAAACATTACAATAGAGATCTCTTGTCATAGAACAATCTTGCTCGCCAAATATCCATCGCACAAGTGCTTACTAAAAAAATATTTGTACTTGGCATTTGAAGTACCGAAAAGTCCTTTTGCACTTCAAGTCCGTACTTGAAGTACCAAATAAGTACTCGATACTTCAAGTACTGCTTAGCTTAAGTAAAAATAGCTTACGATGTAAAACGTTATATGCAATGCACTCATGTTTTTTAACAACGTAACTCACCAGCGCGCTTTGTTGATTCGTCGCATCTGGCAGGAATTGTCCGAATTCTGCAAGCAGATCCTCCTGATTCTCGAAGAGCTTCGCCACCTGACTGTATACCTCAGCCTCGGTCAAATGTTTGCCTCCAGGCGGCACGCCACTGCCGCTCCCACTGCTCAAGTGACCGGACTCCTTCAAGCTTCGCTGCTCCTTCTGATATGTGTGCAGGATCTCTAGGAAACGCTTGTACTTGTCGGGTTGTCCTTGAAACCGATTCTGCGGGAAATTAATCAAATTAAAGTTGGTCAAAATTGTAGGAAAAAAACGAAGGTATAAAAAAAAACTTGAAATATCGAATGCGAACCTTAATTTTATTGACGTAGTTGATAGCATGGTTGAATTCGACGGGCTGACTCTGTTGCGTCTGTCCGCTGTTATGTACCCCGTCCTGTGCCTGGCTAAGTGCTTGACTGACCGCCTGCGCCTGCGCCGCACTTATGTGCGAATTGTTGTACGATTGTATCGGTGGCGGCGGTGAAGTCGCATGGACCGTTAAGCTGTTGCTGGAAATGTTGTTTGGCAGCGAATGATGTATGCTGCCAGAACTGCAATTCAAACCGCCGAAATACTCATATATATTTGCTTTATGAAACATTTTTTTTCGAGATTTTAAGGTTACTAAAAATTGTCTAAAATGTCGAAAAAAGTGGATTAGAAATGATGTCTAGATGGATGTGTGTGTGTACGGGCATTCGCGAGTTAAAATCTCGAAAAATTCAAACCTCTGTCTTAAAATAAAAAATTTCGCGACCAACTGCCAAATGTCAGAATTTGGTATCCATTTTAAGCAGAAACGTCCATTCCTTGGATATAATTGAAAATGCCACGGATTGGCATTTTATGACGTTCTGAATTTCGTGGATATCAGAACATTTTCGAGTTGCCGCAAATCTTCGGCTCTCGAACTGTTCTTTAGATGTAAATTAATGTTAAAGGACGTTTGGTATTGCATTCGGGAAAAATTGGTATGGCAATTTTTGGATTTTTATAGCAATTTGGGTTTTAAAACCTTTTAACCGCTTGTACTGTCAAAACCATTTCACGAAACTAGCTAAAACGTCAGACAGGTACGTAATAACATTTAAGGATATTTGGTATCAAATTTGGTAAAAATCGATGGAAGCGTTTGAGTTTTATAGAGCAATGCATTCTTATATCTACGATTACCGAAGCTTGTCACAATAAAAAGCCTTAATAAATAGATACATAAAAGCCCTTTAATATTCAAAATCTCATGAAATGTAAATTTATCGATTACCGCCGAAATTGATATTAAGGAAGCATGGGAGAAACCCGTATTTCATACAATATTTATCTCTCTTGCCGATTAAACCTAATTCTGTCCTAAATCTCTATAAACGCTAGTCAAAACATGAGCAAAGTTTTAGCTTTCTAACTCATTATTCGTTCCAATCAGAGTTGTACCGCAAATATTTCCTTTTTTCTTTCCTTTTGCAAAATCTGCATTGATTTCAACAAAGATTACAAATAACAAAGGTATGTTGTCCTAAAACATGTGTATAAAATGTTATGTAATATATTTTTTCAATTACTCGAGTCAGAGGCTTAACAGAGATTTTTCATGTGTTTAACACTGTAAACACATTTAAACACTACATCGCTTAAACTAAATGTAGAAAAATTTGATAAGTTACGATAAGTTGCCTTTCTAAATGTATGTTAAATTTTATCATTTATCTTTTCAAGATTCCGAAAAAAGAGAAAAAAATTGGATCACAAATGCGTCACGCAGTGGAGAATAATACAGTGATTTCATACCCTTGCATGATCTGTAGAACCGGTGGCGCCTTGGCCGGTTGACTGGGTGGACTTGCGACCGGTGGCGAGCCAACGTTAACCGTACAATGATGCTGCGATAGCGTGGCTGTGTGCGTCGCCGTTGGACTTGGCATGCTTACTGACACTTGAAAGGCGTATCCCTGCTCGTTCGCTTGCACTTCAATTTTGTATCCCGGCGGCAAGAACGTATTGAAACCAACTATGAGTTCCGGATGACCTTTGAATAGATGGCTAACCCTCGTTATAACACCCGGTGTATCAATGCTCTGCGACTTGAACTCCTTCATGATATCCAGAAAATCATTGTAGACCTGCCGACATTTTTTTTAAAAAGGATACTTAATTATTTGAAATAAAACGGGTTCATTATTTTTTTTTTCTTTTACTCTATAAAGTATAGATTTCCATCTCAAGTCTGTACAAAAATAAAGGAAAAGAAAATTCGCTAGCACAGAATTAGTTCATGGATTCAATCTTGTTCGAGATATCTTATTTTGAAAACAATAGTTTTAGGGGCTCTGAGCTAATTGTTAAAAATGTATTGGGCTTGAAATATAAAATAGATTTTATTTTAATTAATTTTATATTTCGGACTTAATAAATTTAAATCATATAAAAATGCAGACGGGTTTTATAACATAAATACATAATACCCTAATAAACAAATAAGTCGAAATATTTTACCTGCGGCTGATCGCTAAACTTATATTTGACCTGGTCAAGATATGAAAGTGCATCTTCAACTTTCAATCGCTGGAATTGTTGGGATCCGCTGCCAGCACTTAAGCTGCTTCCCGGTGGTGTAGGCGCCAGCGTTGCCGCGCTACTAGTGTGCACCTGTGAACGACGATAATAAAGTAACGTTAAAGAAAAGAGCAAATTCTATAAAATCATATGTAGTCTACGAATAATTATACATTGCTCACTGGAAGATAAAAAACTAACTTTATAACATTATTAAGAACGTCATTGTGTTTTTACAGTAAACGTAATATATACGACGAATTGCTTCCTTTTGATACTTATTCTAGAAGTTATTTTTTATTGGTCAATTTTGAGAACAAAGTGTATCAATTTGATTGTATCAAATTCTATGCAATTTATTGCGAATTAGTAATTATATTGTAGATTTACTGTAATTTTTCGAAAAAAATGGCTTCAAAAAATTAAACCTACGAGCTCACGAGTACCGAAACATATATAGGAAATCGTACCTTATGTCTTATTGTCGGCGGAGGTTGCGAGTGTGGCTGGGCTTGCGACCCTGGTGTAGGTTGTTGAGGGCCTATATTATGACTGCCTCCACCACCTAAACCAGCGTTACTACTGTGCAGTCCACCCGCGCTTAAATTGCTACCGCTACACGTCGAAGTAAGTCTACCCGCGAGGCCACACCCCTGTAAATGTCCGTACAACAATTAACCTTCCGTTATTATTATTATTAGGTTTTCAATAATTGTTCTGTTTTATCTCCTATCTTTGCAACTCATGAGCTCTCCATGCGTATATAATCCAAATATTGCAGTGAATTCAGTAGCTTTCTTTAACGAACATTTACATTTCTATTTACTTAGATGCTCGAAGTATTATTATCAATATCTACTCTTACGGTAGATATTGTCGATTCTATTACAAGACTTGTTCCTTATTTTATAAAGGGCATTTTATAATTTCAGTGATCAAAATAAAAATCTTTGACTACTGGATTTTATCTTCAACAGGTATGTGATTCAGAAAAAAGACACGAGAAAAATGAACTAAATAGAACATTATAGCTTCAAGTATTGGTTAAAGAATGAAATTTTGTAAATTCAAAAAACTGTGTTTGATAATTGCTGACTTCAAAGGGGTGGGACGTGCTACTTCTATAGAAATCTTTTAATGTAAAATGGACTAACGTTTTGGAAAAAAATCGGAAAAATTCAAGTGTTGTTACTAAATAGTCTAATATTTCCTTCAATTTTTATTATCAGCTGAAACGAGTTTTAAACGCCATTTTACATTCGTATTTTTGAAATGATTGTTTTTGGTGAATAAACAAAAACGGAAATCGTCATAAATTTGTTCTTATTTTGTCACCTGAGTCCATACAAGCTGTATTTAAATGCCTAAATGATGGTTAAATACAAATTGGCAACCCTCTGGTAAAGTTACTATTGGTACCTAAATTTTTATATAAGAATTTCCACTCTCCAAGACTTAGATAGACAGCATTGTGTTAAAAAATCTCAAGCTAGGTTACCAATCTTTTAATGATTAGCAATTACTTCAATTAAGAAAATATTAGTACAAGATATCTCATGTTAATCATCTTTAGATATGAAATATAAAATATGCAATAAATAACAAAGTTACATCACCGCAGTTTTCCAGAAGAAAATATTATCAAAAGATGCAAGAATTAGTTCGACCTCATATTCAAATCATGGTGGTTTTGGCAGCGTAAAATATGACAACGCCAGCAACACTGTCAGCGTGGTTGGCGACTCGTAAGAAATTGATTAAGCTTGTATGAGATTAATTTTGATGCTTGTGCTGCTAATACGTTGCTAAAATTCGATAGGGGCGATGTACGGTAAAAACCGGTGCTATGATATTTTTTAGGTTAGGTTATATTTGTTTTCCTCTCAGTTGCAGGGCCGTAAGATGTCGACTTGGAAAATTGTAAACAAACTCCAAATTTCGCATATTTTATGCATCAAAGAGTTTAACAGACTTCTAAAACCTTCTGAAATAATTTCGCGATGGCACAACTTCATACAGTCGAGAATATTAGGACCCCTTAGGCACCCACGAAAAATGCACCTTCATGCTTGAGCATATTTGCATAAGTATGAAAGTTTCGTCTCCCCTTAAACCATCCTTGCGACTATGAATTAAACTACACTTTTCGACTTCTATAGTATTGATATTTATAGACATAAGTACATTAAAGTATGAGTTTAGGTCATTTTAGTGATCTTTCATTATCTGAGGACAAAATCAAAGTTTTTATAGAATAAAGATTAAATAATCGATGTTGTGTGCCACACCTTGATGGGAGAGGGTGCCGCTGCTGGTACGACGATTGCCCCGGTGTACTGCTGCTGAGTTTGGGTCGTCCCAAACTGAATACTTCCTGGCATCTCTTTAGACGTAATTGATCCAACCGCTTGACCAGAAGTAATGCGGACTCCTATTTCACTATTGGAATGGTATTCCAAACTTAATCCCACTCCCCCTAAGCCTCCTGCAGTCCCTAGACAATCTCCTCCCAGAGATGAATGCTTTAGTGTTGCTCCTGCTGGTGATGCTACTTCTTCCACCCCACGAGCACGTTTCATTTCAAATCACATTGGAAACCCTGAAAAATAACAAGCAAACAAAAGATATATTAATGTTTATGTCGATTGAGTCTAAGAACCAAGTTTTTTCAACTACCCTGTTTAATTATTTGACCCAAAATTCTAGTATGTTTTATTAGGAGGCAAAACTTTCTCTTACCTATCAGATAAACTTACTATAAGGTGAATCAACCAGCTTTGAAACACATATAACATTAATTGGTGTTTAATACCCATGTGTTATTGTATGTTTTAGCAAGTTTTATGAGCCCTTGAATTTCATTTTGTCAAATTAGGATTCTTTTAATTAGTAGGACTAAGGGAAACTGTTTTTTTTAAATCTCAGATACATTGATTCACCATGGTTCGTTTGATTAGAACATAGTTCCCTAATTTATTTGAGAAATGGTATGTCATTTGTTTTTTATTTCTTAAGTACAGAAATAAGCATTTTTGAAGTTTCTTTTTGAGGTGTTTGACAATAACAGTGAGACAAGAAGAAGCAGTGCATTTATTCTGATTAAGTTTTAAATCCATCATTTTTTTTAGATCTTAATTAATTCTTCTTATATCCTTGGGACCAAGATTTTCGTGATTGATTTTTTCTATTTTCAGTGGGCAGTGTTATCGAAAAATAAATGGCATTAAGAATGCATTTTCTAATCAACAGAAACATGCCATATCAATATTACATATAAAAGAATAAGCATTTCTGACCAGCCTGAATACTGAATTAGTGTCTTCTCTGAATATCTTCAGAGAAGACACTAATTTGTAACATCTGTTAGCAATTAGCATTAAAAATTGTACAGTTTTTTACATTTGGTTCTATTTAAAGTCGATTTAAGTATCAGAACATCCCATCTATTAATTGCTTAGATTTCAGATATGAAAAACTTTTTTTTTTAATTCCGGAGCAACAACTTTTGATGAGTTTTGCTCAAATTCGGTCTATCTATTCACAAACTTAGTATAAAAATCTTCTATTATCAGATTCCTTAAATTCGAAAACCATGAAAAATATTTGTAACCTGAAGTTGAATAATTTATGAATAAAATTTATCACATATATAGGTAAACAAAAAATGTCTAGATGAAAGATTGTAAACAAAAAAGTAATAGAATTTGTAATGGTCCAAGCTAAGTTTTGAACCTCAAAAAACGGTGTGCAACATATTTCAAAGGGTATTTCTTTGTACCTCCTAAATATCTCAACAAATAATAGGTGAACACTCTAAAATTTACATACATTTCATGTTAAACCAAACTCAACACAGTGTAATTTTGATGCTAATGGCGCAAAGATACAAAAAAGTTGTAAATTTTCTATAATTGGAAATAATAATTGGAAATTCTACAAGTGGAAAAACACTGAGGAAACTACCTTTTTTGAATTCAACTTTCACTGAGCATTTTCCCAGCTGAATATAAAACAAACAAATCTACTAAGGAGTATATTGTATAAAAAAAACCTCTAGACACTCTAAACTAAGTAATAGGAGAAATTCTAGAAAAACAGATGGAGCTTAGACCTCAAATCTAATGAAAAGAATATGTTTCAACACTTTTGTGGTAAGTTAACAGTGAAAAAAAACTCTTGTTTCACACAAGGCCACAAAAGAGGAAACAATGGTTTTAGAGAAAAAAAACTGCTCCAAATGGCTCAAGATAAAAACAAAAACCACCAATTCACGTAAGTCAGAGTAAAACAATGACTAACAAGTAATTTACCGAATTTCATTTGGAAGTGTGCTAGTCATTTGTCCATGATAATCCTGGATACCGTTTTTTCTCTCCAACAAAAAAAAATGTCAGAAATAATCCGATAAATATTTTGATGTTAAAGGACGCAAAAACGTCCACAACTTATCAAGGTCGGCGAAGCAATATCGTCCAGACGATCGCACTGTCACGGAAGGGGACCGAGATCCGCGTGCAAGAATAAACGCGTTTGTAGCGTTTGAAAAAGGATGCCGGCAAATCGTGTATTCTGCAAGCAAGCAATCCAGCAACGAGTCAACTAACAGCAGCAGCCTGGATTCTCCGGAAGGACGAGTACATTTTTTTTACATGACGCCCGTTAAAAACTACGCACTCTAACGGTGCGCACGCCGGCACACGAAAAAGTAGAGAAAAAAGGAAAAAGATCGCAATGTTCACCAGTTCACCAGCCTCAAGGTTACGCAATGTTACCTAGTAAATACATAACACATTTCAGAACACAGGAAAGGTGGGGGGGAGGACGGTGCGTATCCAGGGACTGGAATATTCGTCTCGTCGGTGCGTGTATTCGAGTACCGGATTCTCTTGGGGTGTGAGCGGTAGTAAAGTAGCCGCTGTCTAGGTTTGTTTTCTCCGTTGCAACCATTCGCGCCGCCAGCTCTCTTTCGCAGTTTTATTCTTCGTGCACTTGGTGTGCAGGGGTTTGTCGAGTCGAGGCTTGCTGTGTCCACGCGTGTGGATATCTTGTATGGCCAAGAAAAATTGAGGACTTAATTGGGCAATTGCGAGAAAGGGAACGATCACTTGGATAATATCAACTTATTAAATTAGACGGAGAAAATAGAATGACAGGGCTGAGCAGGAAGAGAGTGCAAAAATGTAGTGTGATCTCGACGCGCGGGTTATTCGCGTCCCGAGGAATCGACGTAGCCACCACAACAGGCCGGTCCAGGCCGCAACAAAAAAACTAAGATGCTTCCCTGATTTTTTGCTTCATTAATCCGATTATCGAGAACCCCGTGATACACGACAACGCTGTGAAATTCATCACGAACATCTTTTTTTCAATTTCTTCACTGTTGAACGATATAATATATTTGTAAAAATTCATACGCACAATGGCGATACTTCCGCTCTCGAGGTGCAAAGCAAACTATTCGATTTTGTATGGCAAACAAGGAACTGAGTGGTCGCGGTTTGAGACAGCACGGTGGAGGGGAGCGCTCAGGGGCGTAGCAAGGGCGTTGCACGAGGCGCGCGTTGCCTGAGCCTATTACCACCGCACCGTATCCTCAACAAAATCCCCTTAACCTTTACAAGTCACACCGCCCGAGTAGAGTGGAGGTAACGCATGGATATGGTCGAGCCGAGAAGTGGGGATATTCTTGTGACTTATATAGGATTAAACTTTAATCGCCAAAAGCTAATTATTACGCAGCAATTGTAAGACGAGGAATCATTCCGACCCTACATGTTAATAAAGCAATGACCAATAATGTCAATATAAGTCATTCGAATTCTAGCCGATTGTCACAAATCGAATAAACACTTGTAACATTATGTACGCAGTCTAGTTTTTCGCCTAGTACAAAGTAGCGAGCAGGAGTTTCACTCAATTTTTCTGAACTGGAGAACCGGTTTTTGCAGAAATCATATGGCGACCTCGGGGGCGTTTTATCAGGTCAATATCGTATTGCATCTTCGCGTCATTTGGAAGAGGGTATAGAATGACAAAAGGAAGAACAAAAATGTTACTACAAACCTGGGCAAATAGTGTGGGCGTCAGAGTTGCGCGTACGCTCCTGAAAGCTTGTAGCAACGAAGTCGCCGAGATGCGCGCGCAATCAACGAAATATCCAAGCATTTCCCCGCGGCCGACATCTTCAAGCAACCAACAGCTGTTCCGAATGGCGTGCGAACTCCCCATTGCAATCTGGGTCATGGAAACTGCGCAAAATGCGTTACGACATCGAAAGTGAGAAAATGGCAAACGAGAAAATGCGTTAGGGAACGTTGCGGCACGTCCTATTGGCTTGCAATACCCGAAAATGACTAACTCCCGATCACAAAATTCCATTCGAAAAATCGTTCGTGGCTTTTCGGCGAGCCGCCGCTACTGTGTATCTGTCGACTGGTGCGACTAGACGTTGACGAGAAAAGAGAGAGCTGATTGGCGCAGTTGGTCGAGTTGTACGACGCAGCATGGCACTCCGTGTCTCCTTCGCCCTTCATTCATCCTGTGCTTGTGCTCATCCACTAGAGCGACAAGGGAGGTCGCCGTTGCCCACAGCTACAGTCTGTTGCGACGTATGTAATAATACCATACAGTACTGCATAAACATATACATACATGCGATACCTCCGGTACGTCATAACTACAGTATCGCGAAACTACCTTTTATATATATTTATATTTTTTAATGTTCGTCAATTCATGTACTTTATAATCGATTACTTACTTTTCGATCATTCACCCAACAGTGCACGTGATCGGAAATTCTATAAAATCCAATTCTAATTCGTTTTTACGATTGTACAGTTCGCAAACTTCATTCCCTCTGCGTTACATGCAACTTTTGGACATAAATGAAAAGAGTCGCTTTTTTGGTTTCGAAAAAATATTTGAGCCTTAAAATAGCTTGAAGGAGAAATAAATAACCGAAGCTCTTATTGCTTTTGGTTCCGTTTAAGCGCCTACGCTTATTACACTTACGCTCTGACCGGAACTTTGTCCCCTCTAGTGGGCAATTTCGCTGTTGTTTGAGTGTGCGTGCGCCTTTCCCTCTCTATTAAGTACCTCCTTCCAGTGATGCCAGATGAGGGAATTTTGTTCCCTTTTGGGTACCCTCTCCACTCTGGGTCTGTTTTAGCGCCCACTGCGCGCGCACCCGGCGCACCGACCAATCAGCAGTCAGGCAGCGTGTGACGTCACACACTACGCCGTGCGCAGACTCGGCTCACCGACCAATCAACAGTCAGGCAGAGTGTGACGTCACACACTACACCGTTTTTATCTCAACGTAATATCGGATAAATAAGTGAATATAATAAAAAGATTGATTGCTTAAACCAAATTATCATCATTTATGCGCGAAATAACTTGTGATATAACGACTAAATAGTTCCTTAAAACTTTGTGATATTACGATTAAATAGTTCTTCGGGAATAAATCGGTCATGAAATAAATAAACAATATAAAAATATAAACACGAATAAATAAAAATGAAAATAAATAAAGATCGTAATGGGTACGTTAAAAAACTGGAAATAAAGTAAATCGAACGCGTTACGTAAAAATAAATAAATATAACATTGTGTATAATGCATTGCATAGACTTAAGAAAAAAGTGAAATATATTTATTTATTATTTATTAATTTAGAAAGATATAATATAATACCGTATGATTATATATAGCAATTTGAGTAGAGCATTACAATTTCTTTTTTTCAATAAATTGTAATGAACCTTTTGTGTAAAGGACTACAATTTGGTGTTGGATATTGTAATGCACTATTCATTTGCTGAAGGCTGCAAAATTAGTAAGCGTTATATATATTTCTTCACTTTCATCATTTATTTATTTATGTATATAATATTTATATATATTCTTTAAAATTCTTCCATAACTTATTTCATAAAAGCCCGCGCAGTGGCTGTTGTGAAGTGGGTGGGGCGAGACAACGTAAAGCGCAATCGAGACGAGATTTGTTACGAGCGGCGCAAGCCTTCCCCTGACGCGCCTAGCACGGGCAGCGTGGTGAGGGCAGCGAGATAGGGGAAAAATTCCCTCATCTGGCATCACTGCCTCCTTCCACCGAGAACATAGCCGTCTCTGACACGGCGATTGCCTACGGCTGTTGCACAGCTTACAAATTTAGAGATCGCACGTCGGTTGCTTGCTTCTTGCATATGTACTATGTACATAATAGTCACTCGGAGGAACAGTGGCACTTTGGTGGATCTTGCGGCAACGAAAATCAGGCGGTAGTAGAATGTATGCAGATTGTAGTATACCTGGTATACGAGAGATTTGGTAGAGAAAGAGGAGGTTGGGATGGTGAGGAAGGCGGTTCATTTGCTCTTTTACGATTGGTGTTTGTTTTTCCGCCGAAATTTAAGGCATTATGGTGAACCTAGGTTTCATCGGGGGCTCGATCGTTGGATAGTTGAAACGGGGTACGACAAACGATAAGCAGTGAATAGCTTTTCTGTCATGCATCGCTGTAACGGTGCAAGTGGCTCGAGAGTCAGTGATTCGGCAACCCAATTATTGGATTCTTACACCTGCCCGATCGCCTATCGTTCGACAGGTCAGAAGTGACTTTTCGTAGATGAATGATAGATTAATAGGTTAAACTCGCCCACTCTCGTCCTAACAAAATGGTGAATTCTAGGAGGGCGACAAGCGGTCGAACAGATAGGTAGCCAGCTAACCAACCAGCGAAAGATCCCCCCCCCCCCGCCCTGAATCAAGAATGTAGAGCAAAAAGTTCCAAACAGGAACAATGAGAATGGAATGAATAATAAAACAAAAAATCGTTAAACCTGTATGGATGCGGCTACTCTGCCGATCAGATTCTCTTAATCCCAGTGTCAAAATATATAGAATTCTCATTCTAGCATTTCGATTGATACAGTCTGATTAAATAAGTATAAAATTTTTATAATTCTTTACCAACTTTTGCTTTCAAAAGCCTATTAAACTCTTCACGTATTGGTAGAGACAAAGTTAAGCTGCTTCTGCTTGCATCTAGAAATCATGTGTGCATAATGACATTTTTGGGTCCATATAATATAATGAACCTCTATGTAAAGATTTATCTTTAATAATATAATTCAGTTATGAAACTGATTTGCTTATAAGTATTACACAGTTCGATGTCTTGATGAAAATATTTTGCTCTAAATCATAGTATAGGAAATAGTTATATTAGAAAAGAAAGGTAGAAAGGCTAATATAGAAAGAAAATCTTATGGGAAAACTAGAAGATATTGATTGAAGTGGACAAATGTCAATATAGTCATGTAAATTCCTGGCTATTTTTCCATGAAGATTTTAGCAATATCTGTATCGAAAGGTCATATCGGGTCTATTACCCATACCTTTACATCAATTGTGTCAAGATAACAGCCAGACCGATCGTTCAATCTTGACATAAGAGAGTCAGTTTTGTATGTTAAGAGTTTCACAATAAACACGTTTGGTTGCTTTTTTGTTCAGCTTCTTAGTTGGGAGAAAAATTTACTTCAATGAATAGCTCCAAACCTGTTTTAGTTAACAGATAGCTGTTGTCCTTAAATGACAAATATTATTGACTATTCATATCAATGAAATCGAAGAATGTCTTCTAGGCAAGAAATTAACCTATTAAACACAAAAATCAGATCAACAGTGTGGCTTATTTTTTTTATAAAAGAATGCAAAAATAAACTTTACAAACATTACCATTCAATAAGCTATCCTACAATATGCGTGTCGTGTATAATACATTTATTTATGTAAAGACACTTAGTATTCCTGCTGTATTAACACTAATTGGTTTTTGAAAAAATAATTTCGTTTTGGTACCGATACTACAACACTGTAACAACATTAAGTTTTGTTTAGCCACAGTATATGAAATAACTATCTCTTAAATATTTTCTAAACAATTAGCTAGATTTAGAGGAATGAGCATTGAAATAAAAATAAGATATTGGAGAATGTTTATAGACATACTATCCAAGATATCAGATATAATTGAATATACAAGATATAAATAAAATTTGAAAATATAAATCAGTTTTGGATTTTATATTTCCCAATTTGGCAGAGATTATTCGTGCAGAGATGCGGAGCATAGAGCAGAATATCTCATGTCTCTTAAAATATTCAGGATGGACACATACATATATCTGGATGCTCACTCAAGTATTTTCACATATTTTGGTGTTAGCTGTGTTGACAAAACATCCCCCAAGCTTTTGAGTTTCTCGAGAATTTTAAATCTGCCAGCATGTTAAATTTTCACTACATATCTTTATATAGAAACTCACTATGGATCTTTATGTCTTTTACAGCTTTGTGTCATCTTTAACTCATCCTCTTGCTTTTTACAACAATAAATTTGAATTTTTTCCTTTCTATAAAAGCATCCAAGTAAACTTCAGACTTAATGAATCGTTCTGTTTATATTGTAAACTTTAAAGAATCTCTTAACTCAAAATTCTAATACTTCTTTCTGCTAATAACCCAGGATATTTTAACTGTTTATCTCAATCGATGCTTTGATGTCTTTATTACCACTTTTAGTCTCAAGTAAGTGATTGAGCACAGAGAATGTAGCATAACATTTTTAAGCTGTTGGTGTCAATGTCACCAGAACACTGCTGTGGCTGTATTCTGGCTCGTACCAAAACCGCTTTGCAACTTTTACATCTAAAATGCAAAAAGCAATAAATTAGAAAATAGTAAAAAAAAATTGTCGTTGCAGTCAGAAAACACCTAACAACTTGAAAATGCTATTACACCTCAATACAATAGAACTATTGTAACAAAAAGAGAGTTCTATAGTAGATTGCGGTGCGAAGTGCAGATCATGCAAATAACTATCTGTGAAATTAAACTGTAATAGTTGCTTTCGTTCTGTCTCTCATCTAATATAAATTTCTGCATTTTCGTAGCGGTGTGATCATAGCAAAATGTTGGACAACTATTTCGTGTTTTTCTTTAGGGGGGGGGGGGGGTGTATACACAGTACACAGCGCAAACAGAAGGTGAAAAGTGTACTCTGGTCACTTTGTAACGAGCACCTCTGCCGAATTCGGTTTTCGAGAATTTCGTGTCGATGGCGTATTTTTTTTACCGCTGAATGGCACAACACAAGTACACATGGCATCACACACGAGGTTCATACATCACAGGGCTTTCGTGAAGAAAACGACAATAAGTAGCCACTCGCGTGCAAGGAGTGGTCAAGTATCGCAGTTTTTAACATACGCGAAAAATGTGTCTAGTGATACAAAAAAAAACAACAACGGCCACGGTAGCGGAAATACCTTTTGTAACATTGTACAATGAAAAAAAAAATGGAAAAGAAACAGCAATATCTTCTTACCTGATAACCTCTTAACTGGTAATTGACTCGCACTTTAATATCGAAGTACTGACGCAAAATTCACTGTGATACAACAGTGCGGATTTGAACGTGTTCACAGCTGAAAATTCGTAAACTTTTTTGTACGATGGATCTTGACACATCTTACATGAACGCAGGGGACGTGAGCTACACTCATCCAGGTGACCGATTGTGAACTGCCGCTGTCGGATCGAGTCGGGTTGTCCGCGAACGGGGGCGAGGCCAAATATACTATCGGGGCGGAATGGGGATATGAGGAGCACGCGGACTGGTGGCGCTCGCAGTCCTGTCGGAAGCTTCGCGTTCGCCGCCGCACGAGGCTGTTTCCTACTCATGAGCCTCGCTCGCGCGAAGATTCTGATACCATCAAAATAGCCGTACGACTAAATTTGTTCGGTTTGGAATCGTTTGGCAATGACCAACTCAGAATCGAGGGTTGCGCCTCGCGAAAAAATACACGTCGTAACTAGCGCTACCTGCGGCAAGTATATCAATCAAGCAATTTCCCAAGTACCGGTGGCTCCGCGTCGAGTCGTATTGCACCGATCTATGCGGCCGGGTAGAGAAAATATATAAATTTCATTGCACATAACTGTGAAATAAATAATTTCAAAATTCGAAACCAAATTCATCATTGAGAGTAAGGATCTAGATTATTTTTCCTGAATGTCTTATTTTTTATTTAAATAGCACACACAGCCCAATCCCGATACATATACTGTGTTGCACTCTGTCCGGTTGGGATCTGTAGAACCGAGGCCAGCGGCCAGCCGCGTGTGGGTTGAGATCAGCAAGCCACACATGGGTATAACAATAACTGCGCTGTTGTCGCGCTATCTCTGCTCTGTTGCCACGTTGTCGCCGCGGTGTACCAACAGTTGTCTCTCGATTCGTTGGACGACTCGAATCTTGAGGCACTGAGAACCTGAGTATGGCCGAAAACCTGAGCTATTATTGCTTCCTCATAGAGAAAGTCTTATTTACCATTTTTTTTTTTTCAAGATTTTAATCTCCGAGTCCTTAAACAATCTGAAGACGATGATCGATCTAACTGAAACTTTGCACACGAGTCACGTCGCATATTTCGTCGGTTTGTTGCAATTTCAGTTCTAATCACTAACAAATGTCTCATCAAATGGTAGCTTGAATTTTTCGAAATAAAGGGTGTGATCTGCTTAACTTTCGTAAATTCTGAACTACCGAGCTAAAACTTACAACAAGAATGGGCTAGAGGATAACGTTGTCTTGAGTTTCTCAAGAATCGAGCAGAGGATGCAAATTTTATGAAATTATGCGTTTTGGTAATTATTAAAAAAAAACCTATTTTTACTGTTACTTTCGTAAATTTTCTTGTATACCAGGTCCATAAATATGGAACCGGAGTTTGCCCATAGACGGCCCTAGCTGTCAATGTAGTTACCGTCAAACCGCGTCATTGGCGCCATTTCCTTGTTGACATCTCTGACAAAGATTTTCAACTCACAACAATACAAGTTTCATACAACAGCATAGTTTGTAATAGCGTTGAACATGTCGAATTTTGTGCCTGGAAACTACGATTTGCGGACAGCATTGATTTTCTGTTACCAATTGAAGAAAACTGCTGCAGAATCGCATCGAATGCTTGTCGAAGCTTACGGTGAGCATGCTCTTGGTAAATCACAGTTCTTTGAGTGGTTTAAAAAATTCAAAAGTGGCGATTTTTACGTGAGAAACGAAGAACGTGAAAGACCAGCGAAAAAGTTTGAAGATCGCAAATTGCAAGTATTGTTGGATGAGAATGACGCTCAAACGCAACAACAACTCGCGGATCAATTAAATGTGACACAAGAAGCCGTCTCCATACGTTTGAAAGCCATGGGAAAGATCCAGAAGATGGGAAAATGGGTTCCACATGAACTGAATGAAAGACAGCAGGGAAACCGAAAAACCACTTGCGAAATGCTGCTCGCCAGGTACAAAAGAAAGTCATTTCTCCATCGAATTGTGACTGCCGATGAGAAGTGGATATATTTTGAGAATCCTAACCGTAAAAGATCATGGGTAACTCCAGGCGAACCATCGACATCGACTGCAAGGCCAAATCGCTATGGACGGAAGACAATGCTCTGTGTTTGGTGGGATCAGAAGGGTGTGATCTATTATGAGCTGCTAAAACCTGGCGAAACCATTAATACTGAACGCTACCGACAACAAATGATCGATTTGAATCAAGCTTTGCGTGAAAAACGACCAGAATATCAAAAAAGGCAAGACAAAGTGATTTTGCTTCATGATAATGCACCATCACACACAGCAAAACTGGTCGCGGAAACGATTGAGGCGTTTAGTTGGGAAATACTTTCGCATGCGGCTTACTCACTAGACTTGGCTCCGTCCGATTACTACTTATTTGCATCGATGGGACACGCACTTGCTGAGCAGCGCTTTACTTCTTACGAAAATGTACGAAAATGGCTCGATGACTGGTTTGCCTCAAAAAAGCAACAGTTTTTTTTGGGTGGCATCCACAAATTATCAGACAGGTGGGAAAAATGTATAGCTAGCGATGGGCAATACTTCGAATTAAATATTTTTTATCATTTTCATACAATAAACGTGTATTTTCTATACAAAAATTCCGGTTTCATATTTATAGACCGGGTAAAACCAAGCCTTGGCATGCAAATTGGCCAGGAGACAAGAATACTTGGTCTTGAATTTAGTGAGAATCGATGCAGGGGTTTAAGCTTTATGAAATTTGAAATTTTACGAAATTTTTTATTCTATTAAAAATTTGAATACCACTTTCTCTATGAGGAAGTCAGAATTGAGATAACTGTTACCCGTAGGGAAAAATCTATTGGTGGGCGAGAATCATTGGAAAGCTATGTGCAAATTCCAAATTTGCACACTTTTCTAATTTCCTATTGACTCATTTTTAAAAATGAATTTGAAGCCTAATCGCCACTGCGTATATATCAGATACGAAGGTTACATCGATGTATCTTTTGTTTATTGAATGGTTTCGTATATCAAATTTTTGTTACCACCAAACGTCTACCTACGTCAAAAGCTGCAACTTAAAAGCACTCTTCGGAACTACTTTAGATTTACGTACCATTGTCTCGAGGAACGAAAAGCTTGAATTTCAAATATGATAAGGCGACTTTTTTGTTTATTACTTCATAGCTTCGTTAAAATATAAATAAACTTTTTTTTCCAACGTGGCCGAAATGAAAAAAGAATCATTTTCAACAAGCGTCTTTTTCCAGAATTGTCCAAATATAATGATAATATAATACCATAAAAATTTAGTTTTTGGTTTTATTTCTAATGCCATTTATTTGCACGAGGGTACGTAGCTTCGGAGTGACAACAGTCTATTAGTTAGTATATAATATTTAATATTGATATAGCTATATCGTCTATGATCAGTCAGTATAAGGGATGGATACTTTGCGCGGTACAACTCAGGGTGCGAGCAGTGTGATCGCGATTCTAAGCGCCGAAAAAAGCTTCATTCAAATTTCGCATTTGCGAATCTTCATAATATCGGATCTAATTAGTGAAACCAATTAAATAAAAATTGATTCAGCAACCAGATTCGACAATTCTTTAACAAAGAAACTGTGAAAAAAACCCTTTCATGAGCCGGACTCGAACCGGGAAGACCCATAATTTCAGCCTGGAGTATTACCAATTACGCCACCGTGGCCCCGGCAGAATTATTTTGTGGCGTAATTGGAAACCGCACCATCGAAATCCAACTCCAAACAAATCCAGACAAACCTAAATTAGAGGGTTTGAGATAACATTTCGGAAAATACACGGAATTCCCAAAAAAATCTCGAAAAGTCTCGAAAAAAATAAATGTACGGGTGAGTTTGGGTTCCGCTTACTCTTGTACATTATCTACCAACGAGCAAAGGAAAATCCTTGAAATTCGGCAAAGCCGCATTATATTTGAACCCTCCGAGGTCACACGTTCTGGAAATAACGGTCGCAGGGGGTCGCAATGACCCCAGCCATGTTTAAACGATTGCCGCGTTGCCAGTATTGTTCCGAACGACTCATAAAAATTCAAGATATTAGTTTGAACCTTTCAGAATGAGAATATGATGGCAAACAATTTTTATCAAATCTTCAAAATGGCGAAAAAAAATCAGCAAAGAGGCCAATAACTTATAGTAATTCTAGCTTAAAGTTGCGCTTGAGGTCATTTTGACCCCAGGGGACCGCGAGGGGTTAAATAAAGACCATAATTCGATTCATGTGCCACATTTTGATTCGAAAAAATCAAAATTTTCTTAAATGTGTATTGATGAAATTCTATAAAAAATGTAGCCCCATGTCGCAAAATGTGTGAAGGTAGTACGTACATAATTATATTTCGAAGCATTCAAAATAAAGACAAAAACTTCACTTTTTAGCGATTGTCGCCAAATGCAATCATGAATATCTTCGTCCGCTTCAGCTGTATATAAAAAAAAAGTTGTAATGTGAACAATTAAGAAGGAAACAGCCAAAAAATATAAGAATTGTTTGGTTAATATCACTTGTTAATTAATTAACATTGTTAGAAAATCAGCTGACGCACGGCGATTATCGCTCGCCGTGCGTCGACCTGTTGCTACTCGGTGATGTGCTGCGCTCGGCTGTCGCGAAGATAGCCGAGGCAGCGCTTTGCAGGCATGCTACTTAAGCGAAAAGTCGTCTCTCTCGCTTGATTTTAGCATCTCACAACGACGCGTTTATGTTAAGAAAAGCTGAGTTCAGCGCATTGTTTTTGTATCGGGTATACAGGCACAATATTCTCATTGCGATTGTACCTGAAAAAGAGTCAGACGCGACTCGAGCAACTTCGGCAGCTCTCAGGTTACGAAGCAAGCTTGCCTAGCAACCACGCCACAAAGACAGTCTCGAGTCTCGCCTCGAATAGAACAGAGCATGCTCGCATCAGTGCTCATTATAGTCAAGTAGAGAACGCGCCATTAACTCTTCGCATAGTAAAGAAATATATCGCTTTTAAAATAAAAGTTTACTTCTTAACCCGCTCACTCACTCCTGCTCAAAAAGGTTATGGGCCCAGTTAACGGTTAACTGTGGAAAAAGAGTGTGAACGCGGTGCGAATTATCGAGGCGAGCAACAAGTGGCGCGCAACGGACGTCGGCCTTTGTTACAGTGCCGGTCTTAGCGTGTCGGCAGAAAGTGCATTCGCAAATAGATTCAACGAAGTCGGTTGGAATTTCGGTGAAGGGTGTGAAGCCTTTCGATGGAACGAATTTCCAGGGCTGGAAAACCGAAGTGAACGCGCTATTCGTAATGAACGATGTTCTGGACGTCGTAGATAGCACGCGGGCAGTGCCAGCCGAGGGAGCGGGACAAGCGGCCGCGAGGAAGAAAAACATAAAAGACGATGCAACCGCGAAGTTCATCATTCTATTCAATCTCGACGAAACGCAACAAGTATGTGTGTGCTATCGTGTATTTCTGCGAAAGAAATGTGGGATAAAATATGTTTAATTCACAAACAGAAGACCGTGTCAAATAAGTTAGGACTCCTTCAAAAGTTTCATGCGTATCGGATGAGTGAAACGGATACGGCGGTACAGCACGTAGCCAAAGTGACGAATATGACGAGTCAGCTCAAGGACGTTGGTGAAAACGTATCGGACAGTACAGTAATGGCGAAAATTCTCGCAAGTTTGACCACGAGGTTTAGCACGCTACAGGTGGCTTGGAACACCGTAGATCCCTCGCGATAAATGCTTGATAACCTGCAGGAAAGGCTAAGTAGAGAGGACGCAAGGCTCATTAGTGAAGAAGACGCTTCGGAAGCGTTGGCCGCGACGGCTAAAAATAAATACTCTCGAGGATCAAAAAGTAGTCCGAACAAAAGGACTGAAAATACAAATAAAAAAATACAGTGCTACAAATGTCAAGGTATGGGACATATCGCGAATCAGTGTAAAAACAAAAGGAAGCCGCGCAACGATGGTGAAAAATCCAGTGACTGTGCATTTGTGGTGCAAACAGACAAAAATTCGGTTTCGTTGAGTCCAGTAAAGCGCGGTAAATGCTCGTGTGCTGTGGACAAAAAATCGTGTAATGGCGGCCGATCAAAGTGAGGTCTGGCTTATCGACAGTGGTGCATCGACATCAATCAAACATGAGCCGACCGACAACGGAGGTCTCACCCGAGCTACTACTAGCGATGTCCGCCATGATGGCCAGCGCGATCCAAGCAACAATCGCGAACATGGCCGCAGAAACGAGCAGCAACGGAGCCTCAACAGTTAACGAGGCCTCATCGTCCATCACCATTCGTAATAAACGAATTTCTTTCGTCTGAAGGCACGTTAGTAGAAGATTATTTCAAGAGGTTCCAATGGGCCCTCGAACTGAGCAAGATTCCAGAAAATCAGTACGCCAGCTACGCACGAGTACACATGGGTTCAGAGTTGAACAATGCTTTCAAATTTCTAATCAGCCCGCGACTATCTGAAGACGTCGTGTATGAAGAACTACGGACGACGCTAATCTCTCACTTCGATCGAGCAAGGAACAAGTATGCGGAGAGTATCCGATTCCGGCAAATCGCCCAGCAAAAGGAGGAAACCGTCGCCATTTTTACTCTGAGACTACGACAAGGTGCAGCACACTGTGGGTACGGAGAATTTCTTGACAGGATGTTGATCGAGCAACTTCTACACTATCTGGAATCTCGTGAGATGTGCGACGAGATCATCGCCAAAAAACCAAGTACGTTCGCTGAGGCATACGACATTGCAAATGCACTCGAAGTGACGCATAAAACCACGGATGCGGTCAAAATTTCCGGTTCGTCGGTAGAAGAAGCTACCAACAAGCTAGGGTATGTTCCACCGAAGACTAAGCGCAACAAGGAAGCGCGTCAACGATCGTCATCCGGCGGAGCGAGCCAGCGAAGGGATCATCGGGCAACGTCGAGTCAACGAGAACCAAACGAGCAGAAATATGTAAGGTCGTGTAATGGCTGTGGAAGGCAGCACAATCGATAGAAGTGTCGTTTTCGTGACACGGTATGCAACCCGTGCGGTAAAAAAGGCCATCTAGCGCGGGTCTCTAGAACGACCGAGTCATCGACCGATAATTACGAACCCCGAGTAATAGCATCTTTGCAACCGACCGAATGGATCGGCACTATCGATAAAGTCAATACCGTGAACTCTTCGAGAAAACATATAGTCGACGTTCGCATAGAGGGTAAGCTGTTATCAATGGAAATGGATTCAGGAGCACCGTGCGGTATTATTAGTGCTTACACGTTGCGCTCAATTAAATCGAAATTCTCGCTAGAAAAAACGAACAGACAATTCGTTAGTTATACCGGGCATCGAATTCCATGCACCGGTCGTATCTTAGTAACTGTCACTATTGGACAAACTACGCGGAAACTTTATCTATACGTCGTCAAAGAACGTTTCAACTTGTTACTAGGTTGGGAGTGGATCCCACACTTCGTACACGAGATAAACTTCGTAAAACTGTTTTCTGCGTCAGAGACAATTCATACGATTAGCCCGTCTGCGCCACGTCTTTTGCAAAGTCAGAAAATACAACTTAATCGCGTTTAGCTAAATATGAAGATAACTTCGGTCCTATCGCAGGTACTTTGACTGGTCCACCTGTATCGTTACACCTCAGGCCAGGTGCGATGCTAATATTTGCACGAGCTAGAGAAATACCAGTTGCATTCCGAGACAAATACGCCAAAGAAATAGATACAAAAATCAAATCTGGATTTTATAAACTAGTACATTATTGTGAATGGGCATCTACTACACATATTGTCGTTAAGAAAAATGGTCAATTGCGTATCACCGGTAACTATAAACCTACGGTCAATCCTCGTATAATTATAGACCAGCATCCCATTCCGAGGGCAGAGCATATTTTTAGTAAGCTGTAACGTGGCAGAATATTTAGGCTGCGTCCTTCTCGCTCAGCGGCTACCTACACGATCACACAGAGTTGTAGGGGGTGATTTTCAGGCTTTATTTATTCTTTATTTTTATTTTTTTTTCTCGTTTTATTTTTAAAAAATATATATAATGCGATTGACACGACCGAGGTATGGAGAGGGAGTACTAGGAAGAGGAGGAGGAATGTAACAACTGGAAACTTCGGACCGATATTCTATGTCTCCTATTTCTTGGTCGGGATATGCCATTTTCCCGACGACGCACCAAATAATACGTGCCTTCCATCCTCAGCGGCCGCCGACTCACGGGAATCTACAGTAGCGGACAAAAGTTTAAGACGGAGAGGAAAAAAAAAGTAATCGTTGATTTTTTTATGAAAAGAATTGACTCAGTGGATTTTTTTTTGTATTAGCTAATTAATCATTAATTCATATATTTATTACATAAATTCAATTTTGCGCATAACAACATTAGATACAATAAACAAAGAAAACATAAATTTGTTTGATATCTTCGGGGACAAAAGTTTAAGACTATACGTAAAAAAATATTTTTTGGTAGAAAATATACAGATATTTTCCTCCCTTCAATACTTTGTCCACAGTCCATTATTTTTTATCACATCAGCACATCTTTGAGGCATTGAATCAATTAATTTTTTGCAGTCGTCCACAGTTGTTTCATTCCACGTTTTTTCAACCAAAGAGTACAAATCGTCAAAAATTTTTGGTTTATTTCTTTGAACCCTTCTTTTTATGGTACTCCATAAGTTTTCAATTGGATTTAAATCCGGCGACTGCGACGGCCACGGTAATAAAGTGATTTTTTCATCTTGAAAAAAACTTTTCACTACCCGAGCCGTATGCTTTGGGTCATTATCTTGTTGATAAATAAAATTATCACCCATATTTTCGTAGGCATACGGTAACATAGTATTTTTCAATATATCCAAGTATTGAAAACGGTCCATGATTCCATTAATTCGGCGTATTGGTCCAGGACCATTGCGAGAAAAACATGCCCACACCATTACGTTTCCACCTCCATGCTTAACTGTCGGTAAAACACATCGAGGATTTAAATCTTCGCCAATTCGACGTCTTACATACAGTATCCCGTCAGAACGAATTCGGTTGAATTTGGATTCGTCTGAAAATAGCACATTTTGCCAATCCTCACTTGTCCAATGCCGATGAGCCTTAGCAAATTGCAGTCGCAATTTTTTATTCTTTTTACTGAGCATCGGCTTCTTCCGTGGCTTTCGTGCTTTCAAATTGAATTCGTCTAATCGTCTTCGGACAGTTCTTACACTAATTTGTGCATTATTATTACTGGATATTTCAGCTCTGATATCGACTGCTGAACGAAAACGATCTCTCTCGCTTAATCGATGAATCCGACGATCCAGCGTTGGCGTGGTTTTCCGCGGTCTACCGTTTTTTGGTCGATCAAAATAGTCCCCAGTCTTCACAAACTTGTACCACGCTTGCTCACAAGAAGTTTCTGATCGATTCATTTGAGTTGCAATTAAAGAAAATGTCTCATTTTGCTTCCGTAGAGACACGATTAGTTTTCGTTCAGTTGATGACAAATTACGGGCTTTACCCATACTCATTTCGTACGTAATTAAACTTAAGACACTGGATGATACACCACAAACTATTTACAGTATTAATATATCAAATTATTGCGTGGATCGACTACGGGTATCTTGTTCGACAGATCGTCTTAAACTAATGTCCGCTGTTTACAGATGGTTGGAAGAAAAAAAAAATTGTATAATCTATATTGTTTACATTTGACGACCGAGACTTCTACATTATGAAGGTCAAACGTACACATGTATTGTAAAAAAACAACAAGCCGAATGAAACGGTAGTACTTGTATGACAGATCTATGAGCCAAATTGTAATTCATCGTCTTAAACTTTTGTCCGCTACTCTATATGTCTCCGAGAGTCATCTGCTGGGCTACGCGACGTTGGGATCGTCGGTCGCTAATTATTACATCGTCCAGCTGAGGCGCTACTCGCGGTCATCGGGCGACACCGGTTCCCCCAATTAACCGAGTTTAGCGGGTTCAGTGGGGATCATAGTTCACAAGCACGCGTGCCGGCAGGACTTCAGGGCTTTTTCCCGGTGACCGTGGAGCGAACCAGACGTAGCGTACCCTTTATCTGTGTCCCGCTCTATTTTTCGGCATCTTGCGAATTGCTATCGAGGCGAGGAAAAGAGGGTGGTTCTTCGAGCCAACGTCCGAACCTACCACTGTACAATCAGGGAGAATAATTCAACATCGTTCGAGGTTTCCCGGACTTCGAGGAACGTCACGGCAGCATCTTCCCGGTGAGCTCTCTTCCTATCTACGGTCTTTCGCTAAGATTTTATTATTTCATTATTTAATTGGTTTATTCTAAATTTATTCGAGCTTGGTCACCCCTGCGACTCTGGTACACTGCGTGCAGAGTGTTAATTTGTATCGGGAATCGCGGCGTTTAATAAATGTAACCTCGAAATCGTTTAACCGGTAGAAGCTGGGGAAAAGTCATTGTATTAATTATTTGTTTGTGCTGACGGTTAAACCGTGCGCGAGTTAGGCCGTTATCCCGAAGTGTGACTGTTTGGGTGGGATTTGAACGGGATAGACCGCGTCACGGATTTTATCGAATCTTGGGTTTTAGGTTTCCATGATTTTGTTTGAGTTTGTTTCCGTTTCAATTTAGTGGGTTGTGCGTGCGTTAGTACGTCGTCCCGTGGTATTTTTGGTGTGAAAGGGACTGGCACGTTGTAGACCGCGTCACGTATCCTCCAAATTAATTAGCGTTTCTCGGTCTTATTTAACTATTTATTTATTTATTATCTTTGGGCTTGGTTTAAATATCATCTCAGCATTGCGGAGGGCGTAATCGGCCGTCGTCCCGTGCTTTGTACATGGACTCGAGGGATGCATACGGTCCGAAGCATATCCCGCGTAATTAGATTATTTATTGGGTTTCATTATATTTTGTTCGACGAGTTAGTCATCAATCGGTCTTATTATTTCAACGTTAATTATTATTTATTGACTTATTGATTAATTATTATAATTTATTGTTATTTTTCTAGTTATGATTTAATTAATAGTCGTTATTTATCCGTACATTGATATCGTATGAATTGCTGAAGATTCCTTTCTCTGACCTGCATTTGGTAGTTAAATTGTTGGATTGAAGTAGCGAGCCGCAGGTAGTTGCGCGTACGTGACCTTCCGACGTCCCGTTGTTGTGGGTTTTGAGTATACGGGGGATCAGCTCGGAATAGGCCGTATCGCGAGCTGTAGGTTGGAGCAATTTAGTACTGGATATTGTCTCTGTTGTGCTGAGGAAGAAGCGAGTGAGATAGGCGTTATAGCGACTACCGAAGTATGCGAGTGAGAGAGAGAGAGGACGGGATAATTGGCACTGCGGAATTAACAATTAAGACTGAGACATCGAACTAGGTCTAGTATAGTATATCTCGAGTATTGTCGAAAGAGAAAAACGATTAATTTTACGGGACATTTTGTTTGAATTCATTATCAATGTTTATTGAAAATTCGTAATTGTTTGTTAAAAAATAAATAAATTGTCCAAGCGGCGTTTGTAAGCCCCGTACCTGCTATTGTTGTTGGAGTTATTTATTGGTATTATTTTATTAGTTGGCCCTTGTTTATTTTTTGTGTTTGGTATATTTATTGGCGATATTTTATTGACTGATTTTCTTCATGGATTATTGATGACATATTTTAATTGATTGATTTTATTCGTATTTTACTTGGACTAATCTGTGACTTGACAGCCCGAACCACCCACTCTGCCTTGAACAGCTGTAGCTAGCCTGGGTTGAGCTTGGCCGAACATCTCGTTATTTTTCCTTCCGGCGCGTAAGCGCCTGGCGCTTATCTTGTGAGAGAAAATAAAAAGGAAGGAAAAATAGCTTGGGCCAGCTATAGGTAACGTGGTGCGTTGAGGCACAAATTTGCGTTACAAAGCTTAACGTAGCAAAACTTTTTTGTCATCTTGATATTAGAGACGCGTATTCACATCTTGTCCTCGACGAAGAATTTAGTCATGTTCTAACGTTAAATACGCGAACGCATGGGCTTATCCGACCTACTCGGGCAGTATATGGTGCCGCTAACATTCCAGTCATATGGCAACGTAGAATGGAAGCAATTCTACAAGATCTTCCGAATGTCAAGAATTTTTATGACGATTTACTATTGTTCGCAGAAGACTTTGAGAGTCTAGTACAGGTTCTTGATCAAACAATGGTAAGGCTGAGGGAACACGGTTTGCGTCTTAACCGAGACAAGTGTGTATTTGCTACACCCAATGTCGAGTTCCTAGGACACAAAATTGATGCACAAGGAGTTCATAAATCGGATAAACACATTAGAGCGATTAGTGATGCACCAAAGCCAGCCACTCCAGAGGAGTTACAGCTATTCCTGGGGAAGGCAGCTTATTACAGTGCGTCTATTCCTGATTTATCTACAAGAGATCGTCCACTTCGCAACATGTTACATTGCAAACATTTAAATGGCCACCAGAGGCAGAGAAAGCCTTCGACGACATCACGAATATCCTGATCTCACCTCAAGTATTAA
This sequence comes from Cylloceria caligata, assembly GCA_963942595.1. Lineage (NCBI taxonomy): Eukaryota > Metazoa > Arthropoda > Insecta > Hymenoptera > Ichneumonidae > Cylloceria > Cylloceria caligata. The sequence continues at coordinate 42,454,848 of OZ012704.1, read as the reverse complement.
TGCCATACGATCCAACGCGACCTCTGATACTGGCAACGGATGCCAGCAAAACAGGTCTTGGTGCTGTGCTTTCACATAAGTTGAGCGACGGGCAAGAACGTCCAATCGCATACGCAAGTCGAACAATGAGCGAAACGGAGCATCCTCAAAACGATAAAAAGGCGTTAGCAATCATTTGGGCTGTCAATACATTTTTTTACTATTTGTATGTTCAACACTTCACGCTCATAACGGATCATAAGCCGCTGACTCCAATCCTGCATCCAGAGAAGTCATTGCCTACACTTTGCATCAGTCGTATAGCCAATTATGCAGACTATTGATCTCATTTCAATTTCGTCGTCGTATTCAGACCTACGAACGAGAAGAAAAACGCAGACTACTATTCACGTGCACCATTACCAGCGTCAACGCTCACCGTGCGGATAATTACACTCAAAAAGAAGGAAGAGATAGAGTACGACGGATTCGATCATTTCGTTCTGCATCAGATCAAGCAACTTTCAATTACTGCTGAAAACATCGCACAAGAAACACGTAAAGATCCTCATCTTGGAAGGATAATTCAGCAGCTTGAGGCAGGTCAGGCCCTTTCTCGTCTAGGCTACAAAGCAACAGAAGTAAATTATGGACTAGGAAGCGACTGTCTAGTATTTAAGCATCGAGTCGTCATTCCACCAGTTTTCAGAAAAGCTGTCTTAGACGAACTGCATACGGCACACTTGGGCATAGTAAAAATGAAAGGAATGGCAAGATCTTTCACTTACTGGCCAGGCATCGACTCTGAGATTGAGCATGTAGCTGAAACTTGTGTTAATTGCACTAGAAATGCTTACGAGCCACCGAAGGCACGCGACCATCATTGGGAATATGCGAAGAACCCCTGGGAGAGGATTGACATTGATTACGCAGGGCCAGTCGCAGGTAAAATGTTACTCATCATTGTAGATGCCTATAGCAAAAAGCTCTACGACAACACAAGCGACAATTTTCATGCTCGAAGAGTTATCCTCTTCATATGGAACTTCAACTACTATCGTCTCGGACAACGGACCGTAGTTTACAGCCGCAGAATTTAAAGAGTTTTTACGGAGAACCGGTGTCAAAAACCACAAGCGAACGGCACCGTACCATCCATCAACCAACGGGCCAGCGGAACGTTATGTCCAGGATCACTATCATAATTTACACGAATTTCTTCGCTAATACAGAAAAGCACCTCATGCTACGACAGGTCAATCACCATCACAATTATTTTTGGGTCGTACAATACGGACGAAACTAGATCTCATAAGGCTGAATGAAATCAACGTCAAAACTACTCAGAAACAAAAAGCGTCAGTAAAGTCTACGGTTCGCGAATTTCAACTAACAAAATTAGTCTACTTTTTGTCAGGAAATCCTCGCATAGATAAATGGCTACCAGGAAAAGTTGTCACCCGCCTAGGAAGCTTACACTATGCGATCGAGTATCAAGGAAAAAAATTTAAACGTCACGTAGATCAAATCAGGAACCGATGGATTAAAGGAAACAGTGATCTTCAAGACAAGTCGTCAACTCCTGACAAAGACATTATGAATCCTCGCAAGATTCGTTGCTCCGAATACTCGGAAGCATCACCTGCTGCGTCACCACAACGAACACAAGATGGATCATCATCGAGGAGTCCATCTCAGTCATTTATCTCAATCTCATCAGAACCGTCATCGCCTCTTGGTAGTCCCCCTCAAACGTCGCGGGCGACTTCACCACCGTTAGCTGTTAGAAGAACACCTCGTTCAAAACGACCGCCACGAAGGTTTATGTTTGATGAGTAGAATAATCGCGTAAGAGAGGGAGAAAAGGTAGGATATGTTCTGCATTACCGACATGAACTCGTACCGTATGTTAGGTAGAATGGCGCAGTCGGCGCGGTTAGGTTAGCTAGCGAGCGTTAGCGTCAGAGAAGATTCGCCCTTCGTACAAGGAGCAACTATTGTATTCACCCAACAATAAAGTTTATTATACCCACAAAAGTTAGTTACAGATAACCCCCCACAAACACAAAAAATGATAAATCCTTGGTTCTTTCGTGTTCACCCTCAAATCCTGCACCAGAGAGTAATGTGGCCCAGCGCTGACTATACGTTCACATTCCTTTCTTGTGGTACCTGACCCCGTCTCGTGGGGGAACAAAGGTGCGAAGCCCGCAAAACCGCTTTAAAAGCAACTATAAATTATCTACCAAATCGTTAGCCCGGATCTCTGACCAATTAGCCGTCGCTAAAGTCAAAAGCAGGGCAAGTTCTTGGTGTTTTGTTACCCGGACGTAACAATATAATATGAAGAATTATGATTTCGTACTAACGCGATTTTCCGAATATTTTCCTTCCAGCATGATATCACTGTATTTTTTGAAAAAAGTTATTCAGTATCGCTTCAGGATCGAAACTTGAATCATTCTCAGTAGTATGTGTACACCTTTGCTCCATCCCACTCCTATCCCCACTCCTTCCCCCACCACGCGGCTACCCCCACCACCTCACTTTTCCACCGCCGCGCTACCCACTCTGCTTGACCAGTGTCGGTAACGTGGAGATGGTAAAGTGAGGTGGTGTGGGTACCTTGGTGAACAAGGAAGAGTAGAGATAAGAGCAGGATGGAGCAAAGGTGTACACATACTTGGAAAAAAGAATAAAATTATGTACTCACCACCACCGCAGCTCTTGTAGGCATCTACCCTCCTGCCAAAGCGATTTTAAACTCCTGTCTCTCGAATGTACTCTCTCACACACGCACACACACACATACACATGCACAGCGTCTTTAATTCATTACTATGTCCTCGTCAAAGCCCTCGTCCACGGCATCGATATCGTAGCCGATATCTATCTCATCACCGAGGGCTTCTATAATAAACGCCGCCACATCCACACGTTCACCGTTCGATAATCGAACCCGCGGAACGCTATCGCCGGCAAGAGGTCGCATCATGACAGCGATCAAGTCATCTCCACCGCACGCTTCTTCGACGAGCTACTCGATACCTGCAACATCCACGCGTTCGAGTCCGTATATGGAAAACTCCATGACAAGAACCGGCAACATACTTGCTAGAGGCTCCGGATGAAATAGGTGAGACCAGTCGATGTAAATAGTTTCGCCGAAATCGACTAGCAACACCTCGCAGTACCCATCAAAATCCGGGTAAACCACTTCGCCGCGGACAACGCTATTGAAACGAGGCACAATACAGGACATGCCGATATGCAACTCCCCAAGTTCAATGTGTCTTCCACGACGGTCCACTAAATACACACTACGTAGGAGCTCTTCCAGCTCGTCGTATGCATCGCACATTTCCTGCGTACGCAAAAACACACTCATCACACTCTCGACAAACATTAATCGGCACCAAAACGCGTCGCTTAAAATCTCCTTGCCGTATCGTGGATACATATTGCTTTTTATTGTTTCCAAGTAGGATGCCAAAGACAGACTAAATGCTCGAGATGCTACTAGAAAGTATCACTGGCATAAAGATAACAGTCTCCTATGAATCATAACTAGGTATCCATCACTTTGAATGCAGCGAAAGAGGTTTTCGAGCATGCATAGCCCTGCGCTATGCTCCTCGCAAAGCGCTTGCTCTGCAGTAAAAGATATAGAATATGATCCCTCACAGAGAAAGAGAGAGAAAGACTTCAATTATAATTCTCTAATTATTATGCTATAAAAATAAGAGACACAGTAAGATCAGATATTTTTAAATTAACCAATATTTTATGGAAAGCACTTTACACATTTACCGTCGTATGCAACAGCCCTGCAAACACGGTCATCCACGCTCGGAGATTCCTTCACCGTTAATTTTATTTTTATCGCTATATGGAATTAATTTGTATTATCACGCGTAATATTGCTTTTAAATTATTTTTCGCTGTGGACGTTGTCATCATAGTGTACTTCTGAAAAAGGAACGAAACGACTATTTAATTGAGCGCACTGATCAATAAAAAACATCGTGTACAGAATAATCGATATTGTCTTACCTGATATGCCACGCCTCATTATACAAAGTTGGCAGCGTTGATGATCTTCTGCCACCGACGACAACTGTGGATGAGGGTGTCGGGTGGCACTTTTCTTTCCCGAAGTTAGGTCTATCTGTACAGTATATGTATCTTCCTCTCGCTCTCCATGACACGAATAACGAACCCTCGGTGTCGGCTCATATGCAGGGGCTGCTCGCTCTGCAAAACATTATTTTTTTAATTAAAAATAAATATCACATGATTAAAAATTACGAATTAAAAATTATTTTATATTTTTTACTTACCAAGCTGTGCTGCTTTGCTGCTAATCGACATTGGCACGTATTCCATGATCTGCTGTGTTAATGAAACAGAGATGAGCGTTCCGTCTTCTTTCTAGCGCAGACCTTTGCTGATGCTTCGGTTTTAGGACTCTCTCTCTCTCTCTCTCTCTCTCTCTCTCTCTCTCTCTCTCTCTCTCTCTCTCTCTCTCTGTGTATACTTTATAATATTTCGAGCGAAATGTACACTATATACAATTATTTACAACAGTGTCTTTATCACAAATAGCTGCACATACGTAGAATTATTGCGTTCGCAACGCAACACCCGATGCATGATCAGCGATATGACCACGAAACAGCACAATTACTTCGGACAAAATAATTTTCATAAACTCCGTATCCTCTGGCGTTAGCAAGATCGCGATGTGTTCGAGCGCTTCTTCAAAGAAGTCCTTGGAACCGATGATCTCATATGCTGCTGCACGAGGCATTTCACTGACAACTATCTTTTCACGGACATATGATACCACCTCGTCCATACACCGCTGAATCGTTTCACTTTTGCTCTCTAGATCCTGCATATGAATATCAATTCTTGTACTTATTTCGACGAGCATATCAAATGTAGACCGCTGAAGAACAATGTTCGGAGAGTATTTTCGGAAGCGTTTCCGTTTCGATTCTTCAGATTCCTCTTGATTCTCGTATTCCTCATCAGCGCTACCGCTTATTTTACCAAATGACACAGCTCTGTGCTGGTAACACGAGGTTAAAAGTGTGTAATGCGTTGTGTACTCTATGCGGGTATTACACATTTTCTCGGCATCAGTCCCATGAGCTTCGAAATATTGTTGTACGCGAGAAAAATCACTTTTAAACACTCGCCACTCGTCCGCACCGAGAGTAATTCCGGTAAAAGTATTCGACAATATTTTCACCACCGGTGTAAGCGTACACGTAGAGTTCAACTCGAACCCGGCTACGGTCATTTTACCAAATGATTTATTTAAACCGTACATAACGGGGTTCGCTATATACAGCGATATCGGATGAGGCTTAGCACCGTTATTTGCCATTTTTATTGCTTTTGTGTAGACTGTAACTTTTCGAATGAATCGTCGGTGGTGTTCATACTCCGTTTTATACAGATTTCCCCCACCACCTAGGACACATACAGATTTCCCCCACCACCGACACAGGCGGTTGTTCGTAAAATTCGCGGTATGCTGTGCGAGTGTCATCAGCGTGATTTAGTTGACGCGTATAATATTGGATTATTTGATAATCAAATAATTATTGATTCGGTGGTGCGTGTTATTCGTCGACGCGGCTGGCTGAATGAGCCTGCTCTGCAACCCATACTCAATGAAAGACGTAAGTAATATACAGCGCTAATTACTTTTATTTTATTTCCTTTATTTCATAAGATTTTTATATAGTTCGACGGTATGAGGACGCAGAAATGGGATCCGACACCTATGATTTCGATGAGGAAGGTAGAACCGATTCAGATGATCATAGCAGGGACAACGATGGCGACAGCACCGTAGGGAGTCGCTGGATAAATTTTACCCAGCCATTCTGCGGTTATAAACCTACAAACGGTCTTTTCATGGCAGGCCCCTCGAGAGAACCAGATGAATCCGTCGCAGGCCCATCGCGACAATACAGTTCAAACGATGATACCAACAGCAATACAGACAGCGAGGAAGAAGAAGAAGAAGAAGAAGAAGAAGAAGAAGAAGAAGAGGAGGAGCAGGAGGAGCAGGACGTAGACGATGACGACGAGGAGGAGGAGGAAGAGGAGGATGACCCTGTAGATTCAGGTAAGCTTTCAATAACGCAACCACGCTGACAAAAATAAAAAAATTGCGCGGATAATAATAGTAAAATGAAAAAGCAGGGTACGAGACGGACCCAAACGTTTTTTGCTTTGCACGATTCACTGTGCCGAGACCGCCGACAATCGAGTTGGTTTACGAAATGCGTCGGCGGTTCCCGGGTGCAGTCGACGGATTCGAGGACTAGAAGCAAATATAAGTTTGTAATTCTTACGTTACACGGATTATATGCATAGTATATAGCCAGCGACAAACAAAAATTTGAAGTAAATTAAATAAAAATTCTAATAAATGGTTTAATTATGCCTGCAGCTGGACAGACTGGCGATGGAAGGACTGCTGCACGGGGTGGTGATATTTTGCCTCCTGGTGAACGTTTCGGTATCGACGACGAGCAGAGACGTTATTTTCCACGCTTTAGGATGCAGGGTCGAGAGACAGATTTTTATTTTCGTCAGCCACCGGTCGGTATCGATCATCTGACATGGTTCGAGGGAGGTGTACGAGATGTTCTCACACGTCTTACAGAATCGTGCGAAGGACATGATTATGTGGGTATGACTCTGAGCGTACCGTCTTTTGCGCAAGGACCTGTATGGTTATCATTTCGAGCAGCTCGTGACATCGTTCCCGATGATATATGGCGACTAATTAATAGTGTAGCTCAGAGCGCGCGCGAATTTCGAATAGACGCTGGTACATGTAGAATGACGACATGTATAGTACGAGGCGTTGAAGGAGCTGGTGTGGGCACTAGGCTTACACACGAGTCTATAGCAAAAAAGTCAATTTTACGCATAAGTAATCGCGATAATTTGTGTCTACAACGATCCCTTGTCACTGCCCGAGCGCATGCCGAACGCGGTCAAACACGTGCGGGCGTGCTACACAGACGATGGTGTCAAATTCGGAACGGGCTTCGAGGTGCGCAATATACAGCAGCGAAAGAGCTCACACGTAATGCAGGGGTAACGACACCGTCTAGGGGGTGTGGTGTGCGCGAAATTCAGCTCTTTCAGGAGTACTTGGTTCACGAAGGTATAGCGATTGTTGCTTATGAATTTCTCACCTTCGGAAAACGCGTTCCGGCTCTGTACGATGGGCGAAAATACGTACTCACTGCAACAGGTAAAATTAATCACACACTCTTTATTCTCTATTACGAGCGTTCTCATCACTATCAACCGATATTAAATCTCGCCGGTGCGCTAGGTAGTCGGGGGTTCTGCACACAATGTAATTCCAAGTATATTCGAGTACTCGAGCATCGATGTAGCTATCAATGTGCTCGATGTAAAGCCACTTATTGCAACGGTAATAGACACTCTCAGCCTGAGTATTGCGCAGACTGTAATCGTTCGTTCTTTGGTGCTTTTTGCCTCGCTCATCACAAGAGTGAGGGCTCCGCGGGTATCACGTCTCGTAAATATAGACGGTACAGCGTCTGTAACGCATTGAAAATCTGTAGAGGCTGCTCGCGTATGATTAAAACCACAGATAAAAAGATGCATGTATGTGGTATATCGTTTTGTACTACATGCAAACAAACGCGGCCGACTACGCATGCATGTTTTATAGCACCTCTTAAGAAATCAGATGCGCAAAAGGAGAAGAAAAAAGACAAGTCTTCCACGAGATTTTTATTTTATGATTTTGAGACGCAGCAACACGAGCAATTGCATGATGATAAATCGACACGAATTCACGAGCCGAATTTATGTGTCGCACAATGCGTATGTATGGCATGTCTGGATATCACAGATATAGAGACCGATTGTGCTAACTGTGGTAAACGTGAATTCGTGTTAATCGATGATCCTGTTGGGGTCTCGTAAAATTGGCATTATCGCAAAAATTTAAAAAGACCATCTGCATCGCCCATAATGCTAGAGGTTTCGACGCACAATTTATTCTACGGTATTTAATCGAGGTGAAAAAAACACAGCTGCCCTCTCTGATTATAAATGGTATGGAGATTGTCTCGATGAAAATTGGCGATGTCGTTTTTCTCGATAGTCTAAACTATTTACCCATGGCTCTTAGCGCTTTACCTAAGGCCTTTGGTTTCGCTGATGAGGTGGCAAAAGGTACATTTCCCCATTTATTCAACACACCGGAATATCAGAATTACTCAGGTCCTCTGTCGGCTTTGCATTTCTACTCACCCGATACCATGTTCTCAGCGGATCGCGAGCGCTTTTTAAAATGGTATGAGGAAGAATCGAGTCGCGTAGATTATAAATTTAATTTGGCGACGCAATTTGTGCAATATTGTCGTACAGATGTTACGGTTTTCAGACGAGCGTGTTTAGCTTTTCGAGAGTTACTTATACGTTGTGGGAGCGTGTGCCCCTTTACAGAAGCATGCACGATAGCATCAGCATGTATGAGAGTATTTCGAAAGAATTTTCTACAGAAAGATCGCATTGCGGTGTTACCACCAGGAGGATATTGCTGGGGCGATCAGCAATCGCGCAAGGCCGTCGTATGGCTCGTATGGCTCGAGCGTGAGCTCAACTGCGTTATCGCTCATGCTGGACGCACGAAAGAGTATCGCCCTCCGGCCGGCCTACCGGCTGTGGACGGTTACTACGTGGATGCGGAAGTCCATCACGTTCTTCAATTTCACGGCTGCTTTTGGCACGGTTGTCCGCGATGTTATCGCGTGAATAGAGATGCTCGAACTAAATTCGGCGATACAATGGATGAGCGATACGAGCGTACCGTTCTTATTTCCGGGCGAATCAGATCGAAAGGGTACACTCTAACCGAAATATGGGAATGTGATTTTGACAGATTACTCGAGAATAACGAGGAAATGTCGATATACGTGAAAAATCACGCCATGGTCAAGCAGGCGCCTCTCGAACCACGCGATGCATTCTTTGGCGGTCGAACGGAAAATTTTGTAAGCTTGTACGACGTCGCGAATGGGGAGCAGATACGCTATGTGGATGTTTGCTCGCTGTATCCGTGGGTATGTAAGAATGGAAAATATCCCGTTGGACACCCGAAATTGTACGTAGGTGACGAGTGTCGAGAACTCGTAGGACTTGAAAACGATCTAAGTGTCGTCGAGGGTCTCGTGAAGTGTACCGTGCTGACACCGCGCGATTTGTATATACCCGTACTGCCTGTTCGCATGCATGGGAAACTACTGTTCCACCTGTGTAGAACGTGCTGTACAGATAGGGACACATCCGAGGTTTGTACACAGGATGACACGACTGAGCGAGCGTTTGACGGCACATGGGTCGTGGACGAACTGAGAAAAGCTGTGTCGCTCGGATATAAAGTGACGCGTATCTATGAAATTTGGCAATACGTTGTTACGCAGTATGACTTGACAACGCGACGAGGCGGTCATTTTGCCGAGTACATCGATACATTTCTAAAAATAAAACACGAGGCGAGTGGTCCGCCGAAAGAGTGTAACGATGACGAGGAAGCAATAGAGCGTTTTATAGCATTGTACAAGGAGTCTGAGGGTGTATATCTCGAGCGAAGTGCTTTGCAGCCAAATCCGGGTTTACGTTCACTAGCGAAATTGGCTCTTAATTCATTCTGGGGAAAGTTTGGTCAACGAGAGAATCTCACGAAAACCGTTATCGTTTTCACGCGCGCGGAGCTAATGAATTTACTAACGAGTCCGGAGATTGAGGTGACGGGGATGCTACCGGTTAATCACAAGATTATGTATGTAAACTATGTGAGCAACCGCGATGCTATCCAACCATCACCGACATCAAACGCCGTGATTGCAGCATACACGACGGCACAGGCACGCCTAAAATTATACAGTTATCTTGAGGGGCTCGGGCGACGAATATTGTACTGCGATACGGACTACTGTATTTACGTGAGCCATCCCGGTGGTAACGAGTATGAGCCGCCAATCGGTCAATTTCAAGGAGATCTTACGGATGAATTAAGTGAATACGGGCCTGGTAGTTATATAACTTCGTTCGTTTCGGGTGGACCAAAATTTTACGCATACCTTGTTCGTAAACCCGACGGTACGATTATTGAAAAATGTAAAGCGAAAGGTATCACGCTAAACTTTGCGAATAGCCGTCACGTAAATTATAACGCATTACGATCTTTCGTGACAGGAGCAAGGAGCGTACCTATTATTTTAAAATTCGACGCTATTCGACGTACGGAATTTCATCATGTAGTAACGCGTGAAGAAACAAAATCATGCGAACCTGTTAACACGAAGCGGAAACGGCACGGGCTGTACTCTACTGTACCGTATGGCTATTGTGAAATACGCTAATTAGTATAACGCAAAAAAGTATATAGTTTTACGGTTGAATTCGCGATATTTAAAAATAATCTTTTTGTCTAATTTCATGTAACATATTTACTGTGTACAATACATTGAAAAAAATTGATTCATTATGTATAAAACCGTTATCGGATCGTTCTTTTTGTGCTGCTATTCGTAGCAGTAGCTGCTATCTCTCTACCGTTCCCTTTTGTTCTGACTTTCTCATCGTTGATTCCTTTTGTCCCGTCTTTCTTATCGAGTGTTTCCTTTTGTTCTGACTTTCTCGTGCTACATCCGTGGATATAATATTGCTGTTTAGAATTTGATGATTCGTAAAATTTGTATATAGAGATGTATGCATAGTGAAATAAAAATATTGCTTTATTTGTGAGAAATATAAAAACTATCGTTATTTAATTTACATATAGCGTAAACACCAGCTTATACCGCGGGCCCGCGCCTCATCAGCTAGTGCAGGCGCGCCGCGCCTTATCAGCTCTTTAAGGCCGCGAAAATAGCTGATGCCGCGGGGTCGCCGCCGCCACCGCCGCAGCCGCCGCCGCGGTATAAGCTTATTTAAGAGTCTGCTGATTGATTTTGATAGACACTCGTCGATATGGATACACGTTGGAAACATCCGTGGACAGCTGTGATAAGCGGTCCTACGGGTTGTGGTAAAACAAATTTTGTAAAAAAATTCTTTAAATACATGCGCGAAATGACGGATGTCCCGTTCGATCGTATACTTTTTTATTACCCAGAGTGGCAGTCCGGGTATTCAGAGTACGGTGATAAAATCGAATTTCGCGAGGGTTTACCGCAAGCAGTAGACTACTCGAATGATGCAAGACCTAAACTTGTGGTCATTGACGATCTAATGCGCGAGGCATCCAACAATACTGTAGTCGATCTTTTCACCAAGGGTAGCCATCATAAAAATCTTAGTGTCATTTTCATCACGCAAAATCTCTTCCATCAGGGTCACGGGCAGCGCGATATCTCCTTAAACGCTAATTATATCGTTGTCTTCAAAAATCCGCGAGATCGCGCGCGAATTCAGCACCTAGCCCGCCAAGTATGTTCCGAGAATCCGCGATTTTTGCAGGAAGTATATTTCGATGCAACAGCCGCACCGCACGGCTATCTATTATTTGACTTGACACAATCGACACCTGATAATTGTCGATTTCGCGCCTGTATATTTCCCGATGACCAATACCATTACGTTTACGTGCCTCAAAAAGCAATAAAAGTTCGCGATGCGTCGCGCGATGTACCAGTAATGCGCTTGTAATGGCGTTGCGCGGACCTCTCGATAAAAAGCAGATAATTATATTGCAAGCGTTGTGTTATCTGAAGCAAGAGCAACGACGTGCAATTTTGCGCAAAGCAGATGTAGCGCTTGTACGCTGTATATGCGAGTGTGCTCTAAACGTTTTACAGGGAAACGTGAGTCTGAACAACGTGCAAAAGAATCATCTTCGGAGGCACGCGACAATTCTTCGACGACTAGCCGCCAAAAGGGGAAATCGGAGCGGTAAGAGGAAGATCATCGTCGAGCACTGTGTCGGATTTCTCAAGTTGCTTCTTGCGCCTGTCCTGGCCTACGCGAGACATGGAATTTGCCAGAAAGATGGTACTTATTCCTCATGATAACATACATCGTCTCGCTGGACTCGCCACTACTGCTGCTGCTGCTACTACTACTACTACCACTAGTGCAGACACGTTGCCTTCCGTACAGACTACTGGTACGCCATTATTGCGCCTCGACTCTGAGCTGAGTGAAATTCTAAACTCTCACTCGTACAAGAGCGAGAGAGAGAAGTGGATAGCGTACCAGCAGGTTTTACAGCGTTATCTTCACATGGTCGAGTACGATAATGCCGTACCGAATATTTCATCAAAACGAAAAGTAGCAATACTCGATAGCCACGAGAATAAATCCGACGACGTTTTAATGAACAAAGTTAAATCTCGACTCAATGACACACTTATTATGAATAGCGTACCAAAATTTTAATCTAAAGCAATATCGTTGCTTCGCAATTTGCATCGCAGCGCCGTTGGTAAAAAAATGACATGGGATCATAACGGCATTGTTTCCATAGACGGCAGAAGAATTTCAAATTCCAATATCGTTGATCTTGTTAACGATGCTATGCGAGCTAGAAAACGCGAGAAACCCATCGGACGATCTCACTTTGCCAAACTCCTGCGAGCGATACAGATGCCACGTGAATTTATCGGTAATCCCGCGTTACTATACGAGCCTACACCTACATCATCCTCGACACCACAGCGGCGTCTTATTTTACCGCGCGAAACTGATAGTAGCAGCAGCAACAGCAGCAACGGTAGCAACAACAAGGACGACGAGGCCGAGACCGCACACTCAAACAGAGATTTAATGCTCACGGCTGATAACGACATCATCGAGGGGCAGGAGGGGAATGAAGAAGAGGACGAATAATTGCAAAACTTCGCACAAGCAGAATATCGACCCCCCACACACTTAGAAAAGAAAAAGAAAAAGAATCCGTTTAACTGGTCATCGCTAAAATTATGAAAATTCTTCAAAAAATCTATTATGACACCGCTCATCCTGCTTCCTATTCTCGAGCAAAAAATTTGGCCCAGGTGGATCGAAGAGTAGCGCGAAAAAATGTTTTACCATGGCTCGAGACACAGGATTCATATAACATGCATCGCCTCGTACGACGACGATTTCCCCGTCGTACGTACAGCGTGAGTAATATAGACGATGTATGGAAGGCTGATTTAGCTGATCTTCGCTCGATAGCCACGTACAACGATGGGTACGCGTATCTGCTTGTTGTTACCGATGTGTTAAGCAAATACGCGTGGGTCGAGGCTTTGCGTGACAAAACGAGCGCAAACGTGGCCCACGGTCTCACACGCATACCCGCGCACAGTAACAATCGTCGCCCGCAACAATTGCAAACTGATCGAGGCAAAGAATTTATCGGCGCACCGTTTCAGCAAATTATCAAGAAAAAGAATATCGATTTTCGCGCTGCTCGTAACCCTGATATAAAAGCCTCGATTTCCGAACGCTTTAATCGAACAATAAAAGAGCGAATGTGGCGCTACTTTACATACACGCGAAATAAGCGTTACATCGATGTTTTACAAAATGTTTTATATGCTTATAATCACACTAGACACAGCGGAACGCGTATTCCTCCGAGCGAAGTAACCCTCGAAAATGCCTCTATAGCCCGAGACAATTTAGCACGGCATTACGAGCGTAACGCGAAAAAAATTAAAAAGCCTAAATACAGCGTCGGTGACTTGGTACGTATCAGTACAGCTAAAGCAGCTTTCGTGAAAGGATATGAGCGTGGTTGGAGTAACTAATTATTCAAGATTCAACGAATATCGGTGAATCAAGAGCCATTCGTGTATATTTTACACGATCTGAATAACGAGACTATCGACGGTATTTTCTACGAGGCAGAATTATCACGAGTACGAGTGCCTCCATCATCTGAGAAGACGAAAGAGAAGAAGAGGACAAAGAAGAAGAATAAGAAGAACGCTCGGGATCATCGTCCGTGATAAATATGAGCTCCAAGGATAGCTCTTTCTTTGTCGTACTACCGAGCAACAGTAGTATGCATTATTTTCCGGATAATACGACGACGAAATTTATTACAAAACTACCGCGTCAGATACGCCTGCACGGAGAATGGGCTGTTTCTCTTGTGGAAATTGCTTATCCGATGACTCTTTTACATGTTCCTACTGTAGAAAATCTTGTAACTTTTGAGGATGGTGATTATGATTTATCGGGTTTAAATCTTTTAACACGGAGAAGCGCTGATAGAGACCAAGTAGCACCTGGTGTATATTGCTCTATAGACGCTCTTTTGGAGAGTATAAATCAGTTACCTCACGTGACCGATCATTTGCGCTTTAAATCGCTTCCGAGCGGGCAGGTCGAAGTGGCACGCGTATGCGACGATCTACGCTACCACGATTTTCGCGTATCGCCCGCTATCGCAAGGCTACTAGGATTCTCGGAAGAGGCTTGTAGGTCCGTAATGATAGAACCGCATTGCGAATACACAGGGTCGAGGCCTGCATCTCTCACCGGTGCTATACCGGGCAGCATGTTTTTATACACAGATATCTGCGAGAGCTATATTACAGGCGATGTACAAACACCCCTCTTACGAGTTGTTCCCATTGATACTGATGACTGTCCGTATGGTTCGATAAAAATTAAATCGTTTTCAACGCCACGATATATACTTCTCTTGCGCAATAATTTACACACTATCGAGATCGATATAAGAGACGAATTTGGGGATCCTATACCATTCGAGCAGGGAACGTTGACTGTGACACTACATTTCAAAAGGTCCCACGATTGATTACACCACTATGGATGATATTGACAGTGTGCAGCACGGATGGGGTCGTCGCGGGTACGTTGGTATTAGCCATGTTTATATCGGAACACCTAATCAGCAAGGACACGGTATCGGTAGCTTTCTCGGGGGCCTGTTTCGTCGAGTGTTACCACTTTTAAAGAAGGGCGCTAAAGCAGTTGGAAAAGAGGCGTTGCGCGCTAGTGTAAACGTAGCCGGTGATATCCTCGATAGAAATATAGCTGTGAAAGATGCTATTCGCGAGAGAGCGCGAGAATCAGGCAGTAATCTCAAACGCAAAGCCTCTGAAAAAATTGACACTCTCATGCGGGGCTCTGGTTATAAGAAGCGCAAAATTTCACGTACTTCTCATTCATCAAACGAACGTAAACCACGACGTATCTCCCGTAAAAATAAAAGTGTAATAAAGAGAAAAACAATAAAGAAGAAGAAGAATAATAAGAACAATAAGAAGAAGAAGAAGACTCGTCAACGAACAGTTGCAGATATTTTTGGATAGCTGAAACAAGATGGCTTTTCTAAATGCGCACTCGTGCGAGTGTCTTAAATCGGAACTTGAATTATTTTTACTCCCACCGACGCAAACTACTATCGAAGGCTCCAATTGGGTGTATTACAAACCAATATCTTCGCTAACAGATGATTCACCGATTGAATTTGTTATCCCCGGACAGGGTGATGAGTATATCGATCCCGCGCATACTATGCTTAGTCTGGGAGTGAAAATAACATCTCCTACCATTACGGAAATTGCCGCTGGCACATCGTCGAAAGTAAGTGTCGGCCCTGTAAACAATATCTTGCATTCTATGTTTAATCAGGTGGATGTATACCTGAATCAAAAATTAGTTTCACCTCCAAATAATGCCTACGCTTATCGAGTGTACATAGAAACCCTTTTGAATTACGGTCCAGCAGCAAAAAATTCGCATCTCACGAGCGTTCTCTGGTACGACGATACACCTGGAAAACAATTTTTAAATGTCGAAAAAACTGTAGACTTGCTCGGTCATCTGCATTGCGATATATTCAATCAGGAGCGGTTCCTATTAAACGGCGCCGAGATGCGCCTACGGCTGGTTCGGTCTAGAGATTCATTTTGTCTTGTGGGGGATACAAAGAATGGTCAATGCGGCTTGAAGATTCTCGAGGCATCGCTTCTCGTTCGTAGAACAAAAATAGCTCTTGGTGTGCTGCTCTCACATGCTAGAACTCTGGCAAAATCTACGGCTAAATATCCTCTTACGAGAGTCGAGGTAAAAGCCGTTTCAATACACTCTGGTGTTCATGGAGAGACTATCGATAATATCGTGTTAGATTAGTTGCCGAAGCGTATAATTATCGGTTTTGTCCATAACAAAGCGTTTTACGGTGACTTCAGTATGAATCCGTTCAATTTCCAAAATTACAAGATAAATTATCTCTCGTTGTATGTAGATGGTGCTCAAATACCTTCGAAACCGTTACAACCTGATTTCACGAAAAATCATCTATATGTGGATGCTTTTCAAACGTTTTTTTCGGGAACTGGAATACATTTCTTGAACGACGGTAATTCGATCAATCGCGATAATTATCGCGATCGATACTGTCTGTTTGCTTTTGATTTGATACCCGATCTTTCGGCGAACAGCAATACACATTGGAATTTAATAAAGCACGGTAGTGTGAGAATAGGGGTACGATTTGAGGATGCGCTTGCTTCAACGATAAATTGTGTAGTCTACGCGGAATATGATAATGTCCTTGAAATTGATGCCTCTCGGCAAGTAATGGTTGATTTTACCGGATAAGCGAAAAATGTGCTGATGTCGGCATAAAATTATTTCGTGTTAAGACACGTAGAAGCGTGTCCCCGAGTAACTAATCAGTCGAACTCGGTCATCTGTACGGATTAGACGTGAAAATGGATATCGTCGTGGATATACAGATAATGCGTGGTAAAGACTCGGAATTTATTCCGAAAGAAATTGCCGTGGTAGCAGTGGATAGACCGTACTCTGCTCATTGGATCGTTGCACCGCCGTGTCACTTTGCCGAATTACCACAGCAATCGAGAAGCCAGAATAATTTTCTCTCGAAATATTTTCACGGTCTGGAGTGGTACGAGGGCGATGTGAGCTGTAAACAGGCATACGCTAACTTACGTGAAATTTCGCGAAAATCAAGACGCATCTATACACGCGGTCACGAGAAGGCTATATTTCTTTGCGATATCACGAGTCGTGAAATTTCCAACCTGGAGGATGAGGAGGGCGCCCCATCGTACACATTTATGCCAAAATCTTTGCGACAATGCTTCAGACACGCTATGATAAACGATACAGCGTCTTCGCATTGTGCAATGCGCCAGGCTTTCCAAATAAAAAATTGGCTTCGTGAGCATCTATTTAAAGGAGAATCATACATGGATGTTTGGTCAGCAGACGAAGAGGAAGAGAATAAAAAAGAGGAGAAATCTTCATCATGTAGTCGTGACACGATCGACGATGCTGTGATATAAATTTTGCATATATATTGTAACAGAGTTACACTCTCTAGCCTATTTTCTTATGTCAAACGGTCATAAGAGCCGAGAGGATGTGGAAACACCTACAAAATTAGACTCGGTACAAGAGTACCGAGGTTTCGCGGGCAATAGGCCATCGCCCCTAATGCAAAAACTAGAGCTGTCGCCGCTCCGAAATTCCCTCGATAACGAAAACAGCAGGTCAGTGACCGGCTGGCCTTGCTGGGAGGCGAGGGGAAGGCGGTAAGCGCGGCAACGGCGCACAGTAGACGCAGAGCCCGAAATCGTGGCAGAAAAGTCAGAAAAAAATTTTTACAATCGGGATATTTGAGCAGGCAGTCAGGTAGAGGACTAATGGCTGCGTTAAATTGTAAAAGGGGAACCTTTTTCACCGTATACCTTCGTCGCTGCGTCAGTTGGAAGTTAGCCTTCGAGACGAGTGTTTGCATCGCGCGCTGAACGAGCGAAAACTACCGTGACTTATAAAATCGATAACTTTAAAGTGAAGTGTTTTAAATCAATCCGGAGACATGGATACGACTTCTGGAGGTATGTAGAAGATATTTTTACATTGGTTGAGTTTAAAATAAATATGTAAATTATTGAAGTGTAGTATAAACTACTGCATAAATAAAGTGAAAGAATTTTGTAAACTTATATTTTCAACTATCCGAAAAGTTATACTTTCTGCCATATTCTGCGACAGCCAATGTCTAGGCCTTTAGTTTATTATATAAGCTTGCGAAATTAACAGGAATTAGCTGCCTAGAGCTGCCTAACTTTGTCTGTTATGGTTTTTGGCAACGTAAAACAGGCGGTTGCCGACCGTGCACGCGCGCGCGGCGCCATACGCCATGCCATGGGGCCATTGAACAGCTGCTACTTGAGCAATAGGACTATATCCATACATATACCATATATAATATATATATATATACATATATATATACAAAATACAAATTCAAGTAAATCATTTATATATCTATTTTTGTAGACATACAACAATACATATATATGTAAGTATATACTAAAGTAATTAATTTGAATCGTCACATTTTATTTATATTTAATAAATTTTTATTATATATATAGGTATATATGGGGCATTCCACGCCAAATCGGACAGTTCAATTTTTTTTCCCTTGATTTTGTCATATTTTCATGTACTCATCAAAAATCGGCTTCTGGTACATTTTGAGATGTTTTTGGTCACCCGTTCAAAAAATATTTGTTTATGTTTTTTTGCTCATAACTTCTTTTATAATAGTCTAAATTCAATTTTTTTTTTTCATAACTGTTGTTTTTTATGTACTTTTCAAAAAAAAATACGAATAATTATTGCGGCTACTTATTTGTTACAATAATTAAAATTCATTAAAATTTTGATCTGATCCTTCAACACAAATTCTATACAATTTTATGTCTTTATTACAGGGTCCCATTACGAAGGAGTACATTTGACGAGGAAAGAATTATATCTTATTATAAAGGATAATTTGAACGATAATTTCGCTACGTTATTGTTTGGCTTTCTGATTCGCAATCAGTCACTTTCACAACCCGCGTATATCAATTTTGTTCAATTCAATTATAATAATTGAAATTCAAATAACTAATGCAAGTTATATATCATTGTATACGAAAACGTCATACTAAATAAGTAAATTATTTTATCCTTTTTTGAGTGGTACGGCAGGAGGGAGTTTTTTTTTAAATTTTAAATTTTTTTTAACATACTTGTCCGCCATATTGGATCAGCTATTTTGTTTACAATAATTTGGCTTTCGGATTCGTAATGAGCGACCCTCAAAACCCACATATAGCAGTTTTTGTCAAGATCGCACACCTTTTTAACATTCATGTCCGCCATATTGGATCGGCCATTTTGTTTACAATAATTTGGCTTTCGGATTCGTAATAAGCGACCCTAAAAACCCGCATATACCAATTTTTGTCAAGATCGGACACCTTTTTAACATCCATGTCCGCCATATTGGATCGGCCATTTTGTTTACAATAATTTAGCTTTCAGATTCGTAATCAGCGACTTTAAAAACCCCTGCATACCAATTTTCATTCCGATCGGAGGTTATTTGTATTTACTGCCACGATTTCGGGCTCTGCGTCCACTGTGCGGCGTACCGCAACAGTCAGGAAATGCTTTAGATTTTAAAATTATTGGCAGAGGGGACTGAGGCAAGGGGAGGCCTATAAAAGGCCTGCGCGGGGAGTGAGGAGCTCTCTTAGCGAAATCGTTTGAACAGTGGAGGTACGAAAATTGAGAAGAGAAAATTCTAATTAAAAATCACAATTCAAAAGTTATTTCAAATCATACCTATCGTAGGGTCTGTGTTCACTCCCGAAAATAAAATCAGTGAGTAGTGCTCAGAGACGAGAAAGTGCCCAAATTATTAACAATAGCGAATTATATAGCGTAGAAATTATCGATTTATCAAAATTTAACTAGACGACGAGTTAAATAGAATAGATGCGTAGGAATAATTAATACAAATAAGCAAGTAGTCTCTAAGAGTTTTCAAGAGAATAGGATTAAGTGGATAAATTCGAGTATAGAAGATAAGTGCATCATATCAGGCGAACAGATTCCGGAAATAAAATAAATAAACTGGGTCTTTAAACCTACGAGAGAATCGAGAAACGAAAAAATCGCATAAGTGGAAAGGAGACAGAGTGCGAGTAAGACGGGAGAGAAAAAGAAAAGAATTGTACATAGAGTTTCTACACTCTATCCAAGTAGTGCTGTGTGTGTGTGTGTGTGTGAGGCGACAAGGCCGAGGCGTCGTCCCGTAACCGTAGCTCGAGCCCCGAAATACCAAGAATTTATGCTCGAATCAGGAAATGTAGAAGATAGGAAAATTCGAATTAAATAAGAGTAAGTAGAATTGGATACTTAGGATAAGAAAGGGAAAAATATGAATAAGCCAATCCCGTGGCGGCAAAATACGAGTAACAAAGTGTGTCTGAGCGAAACGAGAGTGGATGAAAAAGAATTGTGAATAGGGTTCATACACCCCATAAAAAGAGCGAATGCGAAGTAATATAACCAGTAGGCGAGATACTGATGCAACCAGTATCGAGCAATACCGTTTGACACCAAGCGAGAGAAAGCATCAGAGACAGAGCGAAAGAATCGTAAATAGAGCTGAGACGCTCTAACAAAGGAGTGAGTGCGAGGAAAGATAGCGAGTGGTGCAGTATAGATATATCGGCGTATTGGATATGTATATAGTGATACTGTGCTACGAACCATAACAGACTGCCGAAAAATACTGAGAATCCGTGCATCGGAGATAGTATAATAAATTGCGGAAATAATCGATAGAATTACATGTATAAAAAGAAGATTACGGAAAATCGAAAGGACCGAAATTAAGAAGTGACGTCTTTTTTTTATGAAACTGATCTCTTACAATAAAGCATCATGATCAACCACCATGCAGTCTAAGTTAATTAGTTATGTGTCGGGCCTAAAATCCCACGATAAATAAAAATATATGTGAACGTAAGAAAAATATCGTTACAATATACGTCTTTCAAAGCGTATCGGTCATCATTTAATCATTGACTATGTGTTCAGCATGAACACTAGACAAATCTACGAGAGTCTTCAGTATCTACCGCTTTCAACCGTTGGCGTATACCCGGCTGACAAAATTCCTCGTGTATGGTCGTTACCAGCCGGACTCGTAGTTAACACGGATAACCACGACGGACCTGGAGAGCATTGGATCGCCATGTACGTTAACCATCACGGAAAAGGAATGTACTTTGACAGCTACGGGCTACCACTGGTTATACCGCAACATATCGCACGACTACGAAGAAACTGCAAGTTCTATCGGTACGGCCTGAAGCAGCTACAGAGTAATACGTCGGATGTGTGTGGACAATTTTGCATCGTATTCCTACATCTTATGTCGTGCGGCTTCACCATGTCGCGATTTAATAATCTCTTTAGCGATAATGTAACGAAAAACGACAGATTAGTGCGTGAATATTACAATGCTTTTGCCTCTCGACGATCAGACAGTGATAAAAATAAATTTAACGGCAGAGGAGTCTCCGAGCGAAGATTACCGTGTTTGCAGGGATGTTGCATACGACGGTAAATATCTGTAAAGTGATTTAAATAAAATATTGATTAATTAAAAACAAATACATCGGTTTACTGTGTCTCTTATTTTATAATTATATATAAATTATAATCGAGGTCTCTCGCGGCACCGTATCATATTCTGCGTCTTTTACTGCAGAGCATTCACTTCACGAGAAGCACAGCGCAAAGCGGTACGTGCGTGCGAAACCGCTGACATTGCATTCAAAGCGTTGCACACCTAGTTATGATTCAGAGGGGCGTTTGTTATCTTCAAACGCTGTGATCGCCGCCAGCCTCATCCTGAGCATTCAGTCTGTCTTTAGCAGTGCACGACGGAAGTTTAAATAGAGAAAAATGTATCCGCGGTACGACAACTTCGCGCTAGCCGCGGCTTTTGTGTATCGGGTGGTTTGCGGTGCGTGGGATAACGCGATATTCCTGCGCACGGAATTAATGTGTGTTGCGTGGCTAAGACTAGAGGACGATTTGGAGAGATTATATATTGATGGATTTGCAGACAGAAGTGCTTTTAAATTTGAGGAGTTATGTGCGGGAGCTTCGTGTGTCGTTGTGCGGCATCAAAGGGCTATGCGCGGGGAGATCATCAACATGGATGATGACGAGTGCTGCGAGGTGCTGCTTGTCGACATCGATGAATCGATATACGTCGATTGGCAGCAGCTATTTCACCCTGAGCCACCGATTAGCGCACTACCTGTGTTGCTTTTGCAGTTTACTGTATTCGGCCTCGATCATTTCATTGACGAGGACGGATATCACGACCTGCACGAAGAAACATACGGTAACGATACGCTGATCGGGACACGGATGCCCACGCCTGACGGTGCCCAAGCTCCATGGGTGCGGGTAATTCGCATTACCCTGACGCGTAACTGTGGTTTTTGATGTGATTGAGTGAGTGAGCGCGTGTGTGAGTGAGTGAGAGAGAGAGAGAGAGAATGCGTGTGTGTGTATATATGTGTGTGTGTATGTGCCCGTCACCCTGGAGAGTCGTCGCAGATGCAGCCAACACAAGGGTGAGTTAAATATTTTATTCCAAGTATGTGTACACCTATGCTCCATCCTGCTCTTATCTCTACTCTTCCTTGTTCACCAAGGTACCCACACCACCTCACTTTACCATCTCCACGTTACCGACACTGGTCAAGCTGAGTGGGTAGCACGGCGGTGGAAAAGTGAGGTGGTGGGGGTAGCCCCGTGGTGGGGGAAGGAGTGGGGATAGGAGTGGGATGGAGCAAAGGTGTACACATACTACTCATCGGTATTAAAATCATTGTGGTCTTAATTGGCATAAAGGGAGCTTCAAGCCTACATTTCTGCATCCTTTTTGATGCTACTCCTTTGTAGCATGTAAAGGTATGCTCATGTGTCTGTAATTTAATATTACCATATGCCTCTGCTGCAGATACTGATATGAGGATGTCTATGAGATCGATGGCTTTATTATAATCTTTTCCAAGTGCGTCTTCAGGAGCATTGTCTAGCCAAGCTAAAATGTGTGCATGAGGACTTCCCCGACGTTGAAATTGGATCCTCTTGAAATAATGCAAAATTCTGTATTTCTTGAAAGGACTAAATCTTTTCAATTGCAGTATTTTTCAGAGAACGTTGATCAAATTATTGAAATATATAGCGCAAGTAACAGCGTCTCCATTAATAAGTGTACTCTTTTCTATAAAATGTAAGGCTGCTGCATCTTCAACGGATAATCCAGAATTATATTTCAAATTGTGCAATAATTGAAGTAAATTCGGCCATCCTATTTCGTTAGTACTTAATGTAAACAAAATTGTTGGCTTGCGTTATTGCCTTATCATTGCAAACAGATCCTTTTTTCTTTCTGACCAATAATATGCGGAATACGGAATTGTGTGTAGAAAAGCCAAATTACTTTCAATACAGCCATGTATATAATTTTCTGATTCTACTTGTTCTTTAGTGATAGTAGTACCTTTTCAATGTGTTTGAACGCAATAGAAAGCGAATCTCGTATTCTTATTCTCATTATTTTCATGACCAAGTATAACAAATGCTGAGGGGTAACTCCTCGTCGATCAGATCGTCTAAGCTCACTTGTTGCCATCATAAAAACTGTGACTGTAACGCCATCACGAAAGATTCTAGACCCAAGTAGATTTGCGGAAAAGATAGCTCTTTTGCGTGTTCATTAAACAATAGACTTATGGGAACATTGCCTTCTCCAGGAGCAATTCTTAGGTACACTTCGTCGTTCCACATTAATGTTTGTTGCTGTGCGATTAAGCTTTCGTCAATTGGTATTTGTTCAGAAATGTCATTGTCACCATCTTCGTCGTAGATAATTTCATTTTGCACATGATCCTCGCCGTTAAAGAAACTATCATGAATCGTAACACCATAAGACATATAAAGAGGTGTATATTTCACGTATTGCAACCACGCTTTTATTTTTCTTTTGTTGATTAAACCATGAACATAGCTGGATTTGTGTATTTTCCTTCTCTTGATGTTGTTATGCCGGTACCGGGTAATTAGATTATTCGGTAGTCGGTGTAATATTAAAAAATTATTTTTTTTTGGGATCGTTTGCCGATAAGGAGATGGATCTCGAGTTATCGATGAAAACGCGAATTTATATAAATGGAAGTATTTATTACAGGCAACGGTAACTTTCCGTTGTCTATCTAAAAGTCAATAAAGGAATGTACAAGAATTCGTAGTTTCGAGCATTTGACGAGGAACTAACCGTTCTCTATTGAGTCTAATTTAATTCTGATTTTAGTAAAGCAGTTAGCAACTGCGTTTACTAAAATCCCTTAGTTGGCAGCTTTAGCTTTAGCTAATCGTAGATTGCCTAGCGAGTCACCTCATGCTGCGTCGGCGTCTACCTCGCATCCTGTTTTGTATGACAGCTATCTTTTAGAATTCCATCTCTAGCTGTGACAGCTAAGGAATATTCATGAGAATACGTGAAGTGGAATATTCCGCGACACAACAATGTGAACCGTAATATTATAATCGTCATCTACATTTCGTGGCAATATACGTACCATTGTATTTACCTCTATTGGAACGTTTATCACTTGTCCATAGATTCAAAATTGACCGTGAACATGCCGAAGTCTTCTAATTTGCATAAACGGGATGCTTGGAGATATACCAGGTCTATAAATATGAAACCGGAATTTTTGTATAGAAAATACACTTTTATTGTATGAAAATGATAAAAAATATTGAATTCTTAGTATTGCCCATCGCTAGCTATACATTTTTCCCACCTGTCTGACAATTTGTGGATGCCACGCCAAATAAACTGTTGCTCTTTTGAGGCAAACTAGTCATCGAGCCATTTTCGTACATTTTCGTAAGAAGTAAAGCGCTGCTCAGCAAGTGCGTGTCCCATCGATGCAAATAAGTAGTAATCGGACGGAGCCAAGTCTGGTGAGTAAGCCGCATGCGAAAATATTTCCCAACTAAACGCCTCAATCGTATCCTTGACCAGTTTTGCTGTGTGTGATGGTTTATTATCATGAAGCAAAATCACTTTGTGTTGCCTTTTTTGATATTCTGGTCGTTTTTCACGCAAAGCTTGATTCAAATCGATTATTTGTTGTCGGTAGCGTTCAGTATTAACGGTTTCGCCAGGTTTTAGCAGCTCATAATAGATACCACCCTTCTGATCCCACCAAACACAGAGCATTATCTTCCGTCCATAGCGATTTGGCCTTGCAGTCGATGTCGATGTTTCGCCTGGAGTTACCCATGATCTTTTACGCTTGAGATTCTCAAAATATATCCACTTTTCATCGCCAGTCACAATTCGATGGAGAAATGACTTTCTTTTGTACCTGGCGAGCAGCATTTCGCAAGTGGTTTTTCGGTTTTCCTGCTGTCTTTCATTCAGTTCATGTGGAACCCATTTTCCCATCTTCTGGATCTTTCCCATGGCTTTCAAACGTATGGAGACGGCTTCTTGTGTCACATTTAATTGATCCGCGAGTTGTTATTGCGTTTGAGCGTCATCCTCATCCAACAATGCTTGCAATTCGCTGTCTTCAAATGTTTTCGGTGGTCTTCCACGTTCTTCGTTTCTCACGTCGAAATCGCCACTTTTGAATTTTTTTAATCCTTCAAAGCACTGTGATTTACCAATGGTATGCTAACCGTAAGCTTCGACAAGCATTCGATGCGATTCTGCAGCAGTTTTCTTCAATTGGTAACAGAAAATCAATGCTGTCCGCAAATCGTAGTTTCCAGACACGAAATTCGACATCTTCAACGCTGTTACAAACTATGCTGTTGTATGAAACTTGTATTGTTGTGAGTTGAAAATCTTTGTCAGAGATGTTAACAAGGAAATGGCGCCAATGACGCGGTTTGACGGTAACTACATTGACAGCTGGGGCCATCTATGGGCAAATTCCGGTTTCATATTTATAGACCTGGTAAGCCGTTCTGTTACCAAATCTAATGGAACATTTTTAAGATTTTCCGGAAATGATGGATATTTAAATTCATTATATACCGAAAGTGGTGGAACACGATTCTTCTTAATTGTTGTTAAGCAAGTAGAGCATATTTTAACTTCTACTATATCAATATTGATAAGCATTGTTTTTATAAATTCAATATTAGGAAATGTGTCGTTGTTAAGAAAAGTTTTTAAGTCTTTTTTAAACCGCAGTCTATCGCAAATGTCGCAAGAATATCCAAAATCATTTTCAATGAAATTTTTTTGAAATTCTCGATGTGCACTGGAGTTTCGTTCGAAAGAAGAGTATGTTTGCACAGATAGATTATGTTGAGAATCCATATTTTGTGTATTATGTAGAACATTACTTGAAGGAATATTTTGAGTATTTGATTCATAATTTGTTGCTATTGGTTCATGTAAGCATAGAACGTGGTTCATCTGAATTGGTAAAGGAGGATCATTGGGCATTTCATCGTAATTATCTGAATGTGATACTGGAACGTACAGTTCATTACGTTTTAATAGACTAGCAGTATGAGTTGGTGGGACATATGGCACATCTCGTGTTGATGGTCCAGCTATTTGTGAGGTATGGTAATGCTGACACTTAGTAACATGCTTTGCAACTGGTTTTGAGGATTGATCCGTCCGTAGGTTAATCAATTTTGTGGCCCTTTTCTTATCTCTATAACGCTGACTTTTTTGTTTGTCCTTTTCTCTACGGCGTATAATCATTTCCTCCGTCTCAGTTGTTGTTGTTGTTGTTAATGGTTGAGAATTAGGTGAACTAACTATTGCACTAGATTTCGTCTTATTCTTATCTCTATATCGTTGACATCTAATTTTATTTTGTAATTTTCTTTTCTTTTCTATATTTTCATCATTTCTTTCTTGACTCATGTCACCATCAGAGTTATCCGCTTCTACTAATTCGTCTTCAACTTCTTGTATTTTTCTTTTACGACCGTCTGAAGACATCTTAAATTTCCTCCACGTAGTGTGGATCTAAACAAATGAAAAAGTGGTATTGAGGAACACTAATTATTTTACAATATTTTTTGCAAAACACGTATTTTATGTTTGATAACTGCAACTAATAAACGATCATTTCGGAAAAATCAATTTTGCAATATAAGAACATTATATTCTGAAATTAAAATTTTGATGAAAAAGATTTTTTTGATTTTGACTCCGCGATTTTCGCAACTTAAAATTTCAATAACTTAAGGTGATGAACATTTATTTTGTTGAGTAATGTATATATTTTTCAACCGGAAATTTCAACAGTACGTGCTAATAATCGCCAAATTTCAAATAAAATGATAATTTTTCAATTAAAAATTTTGTCAACAGAAGCTAATAAACAATAACTGTGCATTAGTAACCGTATTTTCAGAGTTCGACTCATAAATCTAATATTATAAAATTTTACAGAATTTGTATCAGGAGTACAAATTGAAAATGCGGGATTTTTTTCTATTTTTGAACGTTTATTCTGAAAAATGGTAACAAATGAATTATTCAAAGTATTGTCCATCGCTAGCCACAACTTTTTCCCATCTTTCTGGCAATTTACGGATACCGTCGCGAAAAAATTCGGCCGGCTTGGCTGCTATCCAGTCATCGACCCATTTTTGGGCTTCTTCGTAAGAATGGAAGCGCTGGTCAGCTAGGCCATGTGTCATCGATCGGAAAAGGTGGTAATCGGAAGGAGCAATATCTGGGCTATACGGCGGGTGGGGTAAGACTTCCCATTTCAGCGTTTGTAGGTATGTTTTGACCGGCGCTGCAACATGTGGCCGAGCGTTGTCATGTTGCAAAATTACTTTGTCGTGTCTTTGCTCGTATTGTGGCCGTTTTTCTTTGAGTGCGCGGCTCAAACGCATCAATTGAGTTCGGTATAGTGCTCCTGTGATGGTTTCGTTCGATTTCAATAGCTCATAATACACCACACCCAGCTGGTCCCACCAAATACAGAGCATGAGCTTGGCGCCGTGAATATTTGGTTTGGCCGTCGATGATGATGCATGGCCGGGGTAACCATATGATTTTTTGCGCTTCGGGTTATCGTAATGGATCCACTTTTCATCACCAGTGACAATGCGATGCAAAAAACCCTTCCGTTTTTGCCGTTCGAGCAGCAGTTCGCATGCAAAAAAACGGCGCTCGACGTCTCTCGGCTTCAGCTCATACGGCACCCAATGTCCTTGCTTTTGGATCATTCCGAGGGCTTTTATACGATGGGAAATGGCTTGTTGTGTCACTCCCAATGAATCTGCGAGCTCTTGTTGAGTTTGACACGAGTCTTCATTGAGTATTGCCTCCAATTCAGCATTCTCAAACTTTTTCACTTGGCCCGGCCGCTCTTTGTCCTCAACGTCAAAATCACCACTTCTAAACCGCACAAACCATCTCTCGCACGTTGAAACCGATGGAACATGACTCGGATAAGCCTCGGAGACCAATCGATGTGCTTCAGCAGCACTTTTCTTCAAATTAAAGAAGTAAATTAAAACTTCCCGCAAATGCTGTTTTGTTGGCACAAAACTCGACATATTGAGAGCTAAAAAAAACTATGAATTTGACACTGCGACAAATTGACACATACTGAAAATTAAAGCTATAAGACGTAGCTTTGACATGAACATAGTCACAGTACTGCCTGATGCGTATAGCGTTAGTAACGCCATCTGTTATCAAACCCGCATTTTCAATTTGTACCCCTGATAATTTGGAAATTCGCGGCAAAAATATGATTGAACAACTAGAAATTTGTTTGACCATGCTAGTAAAATAACCCCTAAGTCACTATGAAGTTCCCATTGAATGACGTATGGTAGAGGTTAAATATCAAAGACAAAATTGCCTAACGATATTTATACGAGTATTGAAAATATGTATACATGCTTTGTTTATGTTATTCATTTTTCTATATTAAAATAGTCACATGGTAGATACTCACTGTTGTATAATCAATGCACCGTATACACACTTTAATCTTTCCACGTAGTCAATTTAATTATACTTCTGTACATCCACACTGCACTAATATTGCACTCTTAGAATAATGTAAAATAGTCCAGATAAGCAATAAACTGTACGTAGATACGATGCTTTACAATGTATAACCTGCCACGAGGACTGAAGACACGAGTTAGTAATGTATATGCTATGTGCTGGCGTACTCGCTGCGCGCACACTCGTCACAGCTACAGATATACTGTTAACACTAGCATGTCGGTGACGCGAACGCACGATATTTTACCAACGCAAGAATCGCTTGAGCTGGCCTAAGGAGTCGGGGGCATGTCGGTGACACGAACGCCCGATATTTTACCCATGCAAGAATCGCTTAAACTGGTCTAAGGAGTGGGACGAGCTTGTCGGTGACGCAAACTCACGAGATTTTACCCATCCAAAAATCGTCAAACGTGCCTAAAGAAGATTTCACTTCTTTATATTACCACTTCACGGGGTATTCCCGGCAGGACCTCAAGTGATCTCGATGTTACACTCTATTAAACGCAATCTGTCCCGATACGAGTAGTACTCTGCGCGTGGTACACAGAAATCGAATGCATGACCAAGCTGTAATTATATAAATCGTATAAATTCACGATAGAATGACGAAAGACCGTAGAGAGGGAAGAAAGCTCACTGGAACGATGCAGCTGCGATGTTCGATGTCAATCTAAGATAATCCCAAAATCGACTTCCCAGATTTTCTCTCGACTTAGTTTTTCCCTCGACTCGGTTCTCGATACAATTTTCCAAGAGAGATCCTCCGGTACCAACGATATGTGGCAATAGATTTAAACATGGCCGACGGTAGGGCGGGACAACCAAATTACGCTCAGCGCCACGTCCTGCTCGCTCGACGGTAACCGGAAAAAGCCCTGTTCTCTCTTTCTCTCTCTCTCTCTCTCTCGTGAACAGTACACGCCATCGCTCACTATCTGTCTTCTTTTTGTGCCAGCCTTCGTTGCCCTCAAGTGAGCTGAACGTTAATCTCTCTCGCTCATACGCGTTCGTTCGAAATCTTCATCGGTAAGATACGCGCTGTTGCGACCTCTTGATTAATGAGTTCTCGCACACTCGCGTGTGTGCCTTTGGCACTCTTGATTGGTGTGGTTTCACTCTCTCACGTGTGCTTCGTTGGAATCTTCAACGGTGTGAGACGTACGATCGGTCATTCGCTCATTCTGTAGTGCATTCTCACTTTCTCGCGTGTGCTTCTTTGACTTCCCGGCTGGGAGAGACGCGCTCTCGCTGCCTCACTCACGCCATCGTGCCGATTCACTCTCTCGCGTGTGCTTCGTCGGATTCATCGACGGTGTAAGAAGTAAGACTCTCCGATTATAAGGATACAAATAAGAAGATAAACGTTACAATATTGTTAGGTTTATTTCAGCGCGAGTAATTTTTACGCAGGATTCATGAGATATGATTTGATGTGTTTATTAGAGATTAATGAGATCGCAATGCGGTTACATAGAAAATATATATTGGGTCTGGGAAAAAGTTCGTGACGTTTTTCCCGATAGATGGCATCAATTGCAAATAAGTCAGGAAACACAGATCGCAGCGACACCACTAAACACTCGTTGGAAAGGTGACACTTCGAGCGTTACTTTGAGTGTATAAACAGCAAAATTGGTGCAGTGGTTGGAAAATTGTTTGCGTTTGAAAATGGAGAAAAGTAATGAAAAATTGCGCTATATTTTGCAATATTATTACGACAAAGGGAAGAACGCTGCACAGGCTTGTGAAAACATTTGTGCTGTGTACGGTGAAGGCACTTTATCAAAATCTGTTGCACGGAAATGGCTCGCTCGCTTTCGTTCTGGTAATTTTGACGTGAAAGATGAGTCACGCTCTGGTCGTCCATCACTGAAAAAGCTGATGAAATTCTTGAAAAAGTCCAGCAAGATAAGCATATCAGCAGTGTCCATACTGGTATGGAGCTAGGCATTGACCACAAAACTGTTTTGAACCATTTACACAAAGCTGGCTACAAAAAGGAGCTCGATGTATGGGTTTCTCATGAGTTGAGCGCGATAAACATGATAGACCGAATTGACATCTGCGATGCGCTGTTACGTCTTGCGAGATCCTTCTCTTTTGCTTTATTATTCTGCAGGTATAAGCCGGTCACGATGAGTGAGCGAAGTAGCCAGGGTAGCTATCTTTTCTATTTGAGTCATCCTTGTGTTTGACAGTAAGAAGGCAGACCCGACCCCTCTTTGCGGCGGGTGGCGCCTAGCTGGCATTAGTCATAATAGATAAGCTCTACGATTGCCTCTGCACCTGGTCTTCTGCGAACTCCCTAATCGTGACTCTCGGCACTAAGGGTGAATAGAGATATGATAAGGAATAGGCTCAAAAAGAAAACTCGTTAACAAAGATAAACAAGTTGAGTCATGCTAATACAGAGGGGAGAATAGTTAGTCATAGAACTAGACCAATGACTCACGTCTCTCAGAGAAGGGAATCACCTTTCGCGAAGGTATCAGGGGTACAAATTGAAAATGCGGGTTTGATAACAGATGGCGTTACTAACGCTATACGCATCAGGCAGTACTGTGACTATGTTCATGTCAAAGCTACGTCTTATAGCTTTAATTTTCAGTATGTGTCAATTTGTCGCAGTGTCAAATTCATAGTTTTTTTGAGCTCTCAATATGTCGAGTTTCGTGCCAACAAAACAGCATTTGCGGGAAGTTTTAATTTACTTCTTTAATTTGAAGAAAAGTGCTGCTGAAGCACATCGATTGGTCTCCGAGGCTTATCCGAGTCATGTTCCATCGGTTTCAACGTGCGAGAGATGGTTTGTGCGGTTTAGAAGTGGTGATTTTGACGTTGAGGACAAAGAGCGGCCGGGCCAAGTGAAAAAGTTTGAGAATGCTGAATTGGAGGCAATACTCAATGAAGACTCGTGTCAAACTCAACAAGAGCTCGCAGATTCATTGGGAGTGACACAACAAGCCATTTCCCATCGTATAAAAGCCCTCGGAATGATCCAAAAGCAAGGACATTGGGTGCCGTATGAGCTGAAGCCGAGAGACGTCGAGCGCCGTTTTTTTGCATGCGAACTGCTGCTCGAACGGCAAAAACGGAAGGGTTTTTTGCATCGCATTGTCACTGGTGATGAAAAGTGGATCCATTACGATAACCCGAAGCGCAAAAAATCATATGGTTACCCCGGCCATGCATCATCATCGACGGCCAAACCAAATATTCACGGCGCCAAGCTCATGCTCTGTATTTGGTGGGACCAGCTGGGTGTGGTGTATTATGAGCTATTGAAATCGAACGAAACCATCACAGGAGCACTATACCGAACTCAATTGATGCGTTTGAGCCGCGCACTCAAAGAAAAACGGCCACAATACGAGCAAAGACACGACAAAGTAATTTTGCAACATGACAACGCTCGGCCACATGTTGCAGCGCCGGTCAAAACATACCTACAAACGCTGAAATGGGAAGTCTTACCCCACCCGCCGTATAGCCCAGATATTGCTCCTTCCGATTACCACCTTTTCCGATCGATGACACATGGCCTAGCTGACCAGCGCTTCCATTCTTACGAAGAAGCCCAAAAATGGGTCGATGACTGGATAGCAGCCAAGCCGGCCGAATTTTTTCGCGACGGTATCCGTAAATTGCCAGAAAGATGGGAAAAAGTTGTGGCTAGCGATGGACAATACTTTGAATAATTCATTTGTTATCAGGGGTACAAATTGAAAATGCGGGTTTGATAACAGATGGCGTTACTAACGCTATACGCATCAGGCAGTACTGTGACTATGTTCATGTCAAAGCTACGTCTTATAGCTTTAATTTTCAGTATGTGTCAATTTGTCGCAGTGTCAAATTCATAGTTTTTTTTAGCTCTCAATATGTCGAGTTTTGTGCCAACAAAACAGCATTTGCGGGAAGTTTTAATTTACTTCTTTAATTTGAAGAAAAGTGCTGCTGAAGCACATCGATTGGTCTCCGAGGCTTATCCGAGTCATGTTCCATCGGTTTCAACGTGCGAGAGATGGTTTGTGCGGTTTAGAAGTGGTGATTTTGACGTTGAGGACAAAGAGCGGCCGGGCCAAGTGAAAAAGTTTGAGAATGCTGAATTGGAGGCAATACTCAATGAAGACTCGTGTCAAACTCAACAAGAGCTCGCAGATTCATTGGGAGTGACACAACAAGCCATTTCCCATCGTATAAAAGCCCTCGGAATGATCCAAAAGCAAGGACATTGGGTGCCGTATGAGCTGAAGCCGAGAGACGTCGAGCGCCGTTTTTTTGCATGCGAACTGCTGCTCGAACGGCAAAAACGGAAGGGTTTTTTGCATCGCATTGTCACTGGTGATGAAAAGTGGATCCATTACGATAACCCGAAGCGCAAAAAATCATATGGTTACCCCGGCCATGCATCATCATCGACGGCCAAACCAAATATTCACGGCGCCAAGCTCATGCTCTGTATTTGGTGGGACCAGCTGGGTGTGGTGTATTATGAGCTATTGAAATCGAACGAAACCATCACAGGAGCACTATACCGAACTCAATTGATGCGTTTGAGCCGCGCACTCAAAGAAAAACGGCCACAATACGAGCAAAGACACGACAAAGTAATTTTGCAACATGACAACGCTCGGCCACATGTTGCAGCGCCGGTCAAAACATACCTACAAACGCTGAAATGGGAAGTCTTACCCCACCCGCCGTATAGCCCAGATATTGCTCCTTCCGATTACCACCTTTTCCGATCGATGACACATGGCCTAGCTGACCAGCGCTTCCATTCTTACGAAGAAGCCCAAAAATGGGTCGATGACTGGATAGCAGCCAAGCCGGCCGAATTTTTTCGCGACGGTATCCGTAAATTGCCAGAAAGATGGGAAAAAGTTGTGGCTAGCGATGGACAATACTTTGAATAATTCATTTGTTACCATTTTTTCAGAATAAACGTTCAAAAATAGAAAAAAATCCCGCATTTTCAATTTGTACTCCTGATACCATTTTTTCAGAATAAACGTTCAAAAATAGAAAAAAATCCCGCATTTTCAATTTGTACTCCTGATAGATAAACTGAGTCATAAGAACATGGTGGGGAGAACCAACCTTTGAAGAAAGGGGTTCGTAACCCAGGATAGCGTTTCATCCTAGTTCACGGGGTTTTCCTAATCAATACTTTTATTACAATCTAGGATATATAAGGAAGAGTTTTCACTGCACGAGTGCTCAGTTTTCAACTGCTATTTCCCGCGGTCACGTCGCGTAACATACTTTAATCACAACGGCCAAGGTGCCTCTTCCACGATATCTTTTTGAACATTGTATAACTATAACTTGCGTCTTGTGGATTGCGTACGGTGTGATTGTCTGCCAATATATATATATATATAAACTAACGTGTGTCGCGAACGAGCCATTTTCCAGAACTGTATAGGCCAAGTTGCCTTTTCTTACGACATCGTTTAAACCTTGTGTATGTTTAACTTGTGTTTCGTGAATTGCGTATGATACGCTTTGAAATAAACATTACAACCAACTAATCAATTACGGGCAGCAAAACATTTCTCCTTCCATCATCGACAAAGAAGTGCGAGCCAAAGAGAACCACCTGCAACGGAGATCGAGTACGCGACAAGGGAAAAGAACTACTACAAAGAGGACACGTGACAACTATATATCTTCGAGCCCAACTATATCCGAAGCTCACCAGGTAAAATTCTCCTATTTCTAATTGAAAAAGGCGAGGTTTCCGTCCCCGCTGTAAAGGGCTGCCAAGCCTTGACGCATAAGCGAGACCGACCGTGTTCGCCAGACCCTAAATCTCGGGCCCGACGTAACAGCGCTACTGAAACGCAATGAAGTCGAACCATTTCTGAAACGTGTCATAACCGGTGATGAAAAATGGATCACGTACGACAAACAGAAGCGTCAAAGATCGTGGACAAGGGATGGTGAGTCGTCACAAGCGTTCGCGAAGCCAGGATTGACGGCGAAAAAGGTGATGCTGTGTGTGTGGTGGGACTGGAAGGGATTCGTCCACCATGAGCTACTTCCAGCTGGTCAGACGATTGATTCTCAACTCTACTGTAGATAACTAGAGAGATTACGCCAAGCAATTGAAAGAAAACGGCCCGAATTAATTAATAGGAAAGGTGTTGTCTTTCATCATGACAACGCCTGACCACACACTTCTTTGATGACCCGTCAAAAATTGCGAGAGCTTGGTTGGGAAGTTTTGATGCATCCACTGTATAGTCCAGATGTTAGCACCCTCTGACTATCACTTATTCCGATCTCTGCAGAACTCTCTCAATGGAGTTTAGCTGCTTTCGAAAGAAGCCTATGAAAACCACTTGATTTAGTTTTTCAGCCAGAAACCACAGAAGTTCTTCACCGATGGTATCATGGCTCTATCCGAAAAATGGCGAAACATTGTCGATAATAATGGAGCATATTTGGTTTAAATAAATTCATTTTCACACTTTAAGAAAACCAGTTGAATTTTACTAAAAAAACGCCACGAACTTTTTCTCAGACCCAATATACAGGGTGGTCGATTTATCTGAAGACATTGAAATATTTCGAAAATATACAATATATGGCGTGAGTTTTGCAAGAGCAGAAAGAAAAAGTCTGACACAAGCTGGAGGCAGGAGAGGTTACCAAAACGGGTCTGGCAAAAAAGGACCTAAGAGGCAAAGGCAATATTTCCAACATATTTATATTTTATTCAACAGTATTGTTATGCCGGAAACGCGTAATAGAGTATTACCGTCAACGGGTATATTATTTAAAAAAGGGTGCGTGGAACGCCACGCGTTAGAAGTGAAACTTCTTAGGTTAGAGATGAAGTTCATTTTATGCATTGCTTGTTGTATTTGTTGTCGATTATTGTTTATTTTTAGGATTAGGATATGGTTATGTGGGATTCAATTAATGAAAATGGCTATTGATTATATTCAATTTTTTGAAATTTTATTTCTCGATTTCCATTAAATCAGAATCTAATACAGAAATAATGAATTTATGATAGCTGAAGTAAGATACAAATAATTCCGACTGTAAATTTTCTAAATAACGAGAGAATACTGCATCGATGGTAGTGCCTGATCTGGTTGTAGACTGAGTTCTGTCAGTGTTCAATTGTAAGTTGAATTAGTCATCCAAAATTTTTATCAAAGGTTCAGCTTCGTCTGAGTTGAAGTTGATGTTGAAATCACTACCCATAATCATTGAGATTTTATCGTCTTCTTTCAACAGCGCTGCACCTTCAATAGTGTCGGCCAATAAAACTTTATGAATGAATTTATGGTGTTATGAACACATGATTTAGGTAATATGTAGACGATTACAATCATAATCACCTTCTCATTTTCCAATCGATATTCCGCTGCACAAATGTCACCAACTTTCGCACTCGTTACGCCTACTTCATTGGCTTGTAGTAAATTTATGTCCATGTTAGGAGTTACGAGCATTCTATCATGGGCATTTCTGTAGATAGGTACTCCTGCAGCTCTGACATTTGGACGTTTATATTGTACGACAAAATTGAAGTTGGGGATGTCCACTCTCTCCTCATTCCGTAACCAGGTTTCTGATAGCAGTAAGAAGTTGGAACGCTGTTTGACGGCATCACCCATGTCCAGAAAATGAGCTCGCAGACTTTGGGAAGAAAATGATGGTCCTATTCTGCTCATCATAAAATCAATTACAACGTTGTCCAGTGTCTGTAATTGATTGAGATTCAATCTGCAAAACTCATTTTGTAAATCACTCGTTGAAGCTGCTCTACGTCCATGATAAAATGTGAGTTTATTGTCTTTCGTAACAATGAATAATCCGTTAATGTTTGTCACTCGTGATAACGCTACATATACCAATTGCTGCGGTTGTGTTTTGTCGTATTCATATACAGCCTGAGTAAAAGTACCCCCTTGAGATTTGTGTATGGTGATCGCCAAAGCAGGCACTATTGGCAGGTGTCGACGTTTGACGAGTATGATTTTATTGTTGTTCAATGGAATACTTGATGTTCGCCGCCCTATAGGCACCGCTGTTGGGCTAAGGTCATTGGCCTGAATGTAAGCGGCAGCTTTTTTCCGTGTCTTTTCACCGATTTTTGGAGATTCTGGAAATTCCATCCAAACTCGTTTTACCTCAGAATTATCATCATACTCAATATGAACTAATGTTCCTAAAGCACCATTTGCCAAGCCATCAGCAACATCTATATTTGTTGTTATCATGTAAGACTTGTTCAATACTAATGTTATTTCATAAGGTAATCCACCGGTGTCCACCGTGGACATTTTATGGAGTTTTTGACGAACAAAATTGAGCTGTTCCTGATTGTGGTAGCCGGTGTATTGATCTCCTGCAACTGATGTAACTTTCTCATCCACTGAATTTAAGACGAACTTGTCGTATCGATTAACGGAATCATTAGTGAGAAACAACCGAATACCATCGCGGCAAAGTCTGTTTGCTTCTTCTGGGGTGAAGAATCTGGACTCAATTGAATCCAATTCTGCTGGGTCTATCTAAAGGAGTGCCATTACCGATCTTCGTGAGCATAGATGAAAACATTCGATACTTTTGAATGAAATTCAAGTTAGCTGCATCTTCTTCTGGCAGCTCACCACTATCATTTTTGAATTTATATAATATTTGGAGTAAGGGAATCCAGCCGATTTCATTGGCACTTAGTGTTAAAAAGATTGTTGGTTTGCCTAGTTGTCGAATCATTGCAAACAAATCTCGTTTACGTTCCGCCCAATACCACGTTGAATTGGGTATGGAGCGAAGGAACGCCAGATTACTGTGGATGCAGGAATTAATGTATTCTTCTGATTGAATCTGCTCACGAGTGATGTTCGTGTCTTTTCCAATGTGTTTGAAAGCAATGGTTAATGAATCTCTCACCCTCAATCTTATCATTTTCATCGCCATGTACAGAAGATGATGTAGAGTTACTCCACGTCGATCTGAACGTCTGAGCTCACTCGTGGCCATCATGAATGGAGTGACACGTACTTCATCCGGAAACACTCTGAATTGTCCCAAATAAATTGCAGGAAATGATAATTCCTCTGCATGTTCATCAAAAAGTAAACTATTTGTTGTGTTTGTTTGTTGTTGTGCTGTGATTGAGACTTTCTTCCAATGGAATATCTTCACTCATTTCGTCTGATAGAATCTGATTGACATTCTGATCATCAAGGAAAGCGTTATTAACTGTAATGTTGTACAATTTATAAAGAGGAGTTTGAATTAAATATTGTAGTCACATTTTTATAGTTTTTTTTTTCACCAAACCAATTAAATAACTTGATCTATGTAATTTTTTCCTCTTGATATGAACATTGATACAATGATCGTCATCGATATCTCTCGGCAAATGATTTACCATCATGTTCACAGGCACTGGGACATTAATAATTTGCCCATAGATTCCATGTTGACCATGTACATGTCGCAAACATCGAATTTGCATGAATGGGATTCTTGGTGAAATTAACCTTTCTGACACTAAATCCAATTTTGGTAGGTAACCGGATAATTCTGGGTAGATGAAACCATTCAGCTTTGACAGTGTCGGGATAATTTCGAGCAAGTGCATTCCGATATGTATGACACGCTCTCACATCTCCAATGATGATGGCTGGAAGCGCACTACGTAGTAATTCCTCATGCTTAGGATCAACGGGTTTCACATCGTTCTCGAACCATATACGATCACATACGGAACACACTGTACCTAGCGTATTGTTGAAAAATTGTTTATCAAATTCATCATGAGTAGTTCGAAATGTTTGAAATTTTGTGTAGGCACGGGTAGGTCTATTTCCAGATGTTGATCGCTCCACTGTATCAGGTTTATTCCGTTGATCTCTCATACCACGTGTATTTTCACTTGTAGACGCTACTCCTGAGTCAGTGGCATTAAAATCCTCTATATCACTTACTGTATCGTCACCCATCGATGCATCCAGTATATTTGAAGTCGATGGGAGGTTATGTTGTCCACCGTTTTCTTTTAACGCCTTCCGCCTGGATCGATACTCTCTATCTCTTTCTGCACGAGTTTTTGGCGCTTTTTGAGTGGTTTATTTGCTTTTTGTCGTTGCCTAAAAGCTCGCATTTTTTCCGCACTTGTCTTTTTCTTCATTTCACTTATTCTTTATTTCACTTATCTCAAAACGGAAATTATTAACTTATGAAAATTCAAGCATATTTAGTCTAATATGCAAGCGTCTACTAGTTCCTTACGCTACGTACTAACACAGTACGCCAGGCGCATGCGCATAGAGTGTGTCTGCCGTATGCAAAGAATAGAGTAGAAATGATTCTCTGTCTCTTTCTACGCAACTGATGGTTGGGGTTGGAGAAAGGGGACTTATGGCACGTATACACACACTACACACTGCGCATGTGAGTAGAGTATGTATGATGAAGTGGGAGAGTCGCTTCTACTATCTCTGTCGAGAGAGGGTAGAAGCGACACTCCCACTCTTTTCTCTCAGCTGCCTGTTAGAGGGGAAAGGCCTCACGGGGTCACTCATTTTCGTCGTGCAATTTAGGAAACTTACAGTTACGGACGAAAAACCGACCTGTCGTATTCGAATCTGTTTCAAGACTAATCTCGACCAAGTGGCTACCAACCACCTTTGGCGAAATTGATTACAATTGACGAATGTGTTCGAGAATTCAGTTGGTAGAGTAAAGTGGACTGTAAAGATTCGCAGGTGAATTAATAATCGGTACACAGGTGTTAATTACAATAGCATTTATTGCTCCACCTGTCAAGTGCAGCAGACACAAATATACAAATAAACACAAGTGAAATAAAGAAAGGGTTATATTAAGATAGGCGTGTAGAGGAGAGAGTAAATGTCGGTTATATTAATCGTGTGTAATTGATGAGAAGATCTGTCACGACCGGGCCTCGCGGTGAAGCTGACGCTGGGTGTACGATAAGATGAGCCAAATGATGATGTACAGGTGTGCCGACGTCGATATATCACTGCAGATATGATGACTGGGTTGTGGAGACTATAGGTCGGCCGAGTTGATCGTTGAGTCTTATTAAGATGCACAGAACTTTGATGAGCACGCATGAACACGGTGACGATGAAAACCATGCGAGAGCAAAACGCAAGATGGCTGCGTTATACGAAGCAGCGGTTGTCTAACCAAGCAGTCGTAGCGCGCTTGCGCGCAGCGACCTGTTGCTCGGTACGCAGACCTAGTGCGAGATTTACAGCTTCTGCGTGGTGCTGCCGCTGAGTAGCAGCAGAAAGCAGCTGCCCAAGCTAGCCTGCAGTGCGCAGTCTAGCTACGTGTAGCAGAATGCTCAAGCATTCTCAAACAGAATGATTGAGTACGAATTGCATCACTTCGTACATCAGCACATTCTTTCTGCTTGCGGCTCTACTTTGCGAAGGAGGAATAATGTTGACGAATTAACGAATGATTGAGAATCGCATCACTTCATACATCAGCACATTCTTATAATAATAGAATAATGTTGCAACAAATATGGTATTTGATGAATAATTTGGGGCATAACCACCCACGATTAATCTAAAGCATAACATCACTCCCCCCTCAAAAATGAAAAATTTTACCCAAAATTGTTTTCTTCTGTCGGTTTCCCGTGTGAACTTTTGCAATACTTGCTTACATATTTGTTTACATAATTAATTTTTCACAATTTTTTTTACCTGATTAATTTTTCAGAATATTTGTTTTGATGATTAATTTTTCAAAACCCGAATCTTTGTTAGTCGTATTCTGGAGATTTCTCGATCGTTGTTCCGGGTATTCAAATCTCACTCTATTGAGCGGGCGTTGTACCTGCCCTGGTCAGCTCGAATTGCAGTTGCTCTGCCGGCTGCTGTCGTTCGAGTAGCTCGAGGTTTATGTTTACCTCGGCTGCTGCTGGGGTCGGCGCCTCGCTCGTCCTTGTGGGTGTCCGGTTTCGCATATTCTAACGGTATTTTACGTTATCATTACCCTCAAAAGGTTTTAGTTCGAACTCGAGCAGGGAGGAAATTAATACAGGTTTGAGTATTAGGTAAAAGTATGGTTTATTAGACAGACGTAATAAATTATATGGATAAATGTTGAATAATTCAAATGATAGCTAAATGCACTTCTTTTTACTAAATTTTTGGTGATTATGCACCTTACAAAAACTTGACCCGGGCTTACGCGTGCCTCTATAATCGTGTCCGCACGAAGTAAGAGATTTGATATTAAATTGTTGAAATATTTTCTCTAATGGTATGGCAGAATGGTTCTTATACCAGGCAAGAGAGAATGTTTACCTACCGGGTTTGCCATCGATAATTTACCTATGCTGGCTATGTTGTTATTCCTAGCCTTCGGAGCTAGCCTATCCTATATCTATATTGAGTGGGCCGTAGTGGGGACGGAGCTCTCGCTAGAGCCTTGCTGGCTACGCTATCTACTCGCTGGCCCCGCCTCCGCTGTGGTGGAGGCGTCAGCGCGATGCATCCTTGGTGCATCGGCGCATCGGAACCGCGACAGGAGCGGCCCTAGCTAATTTTTAGGGTGCTTTTCAAGTCCCCATGGATTTAATATATTTTTATCCATACCACTTGGTTTTAATTCGATGTTAGATCTTATCGACTCGGATGCTGGGCTGTTTGAACGGCTGGTGGCTCAGTAGTTGGCGTTAGAAGATGTTCGTTTTAACTGGCTCAGAGGTATCAGGCCTGGTCCTTGGAGTGGTGCGGTTGAAGATGCTTCTCCTTGGGTTGGCTAGGTGGTCCTCCTTTTAGCTGGTTGGCTGGTCCTGTTTTAGTTCGTTAGCTGGTCCTCCTTTGGTTGGTTCTGGATGTTGGCGAAAGTCTGTGAACAGAATGCTCTCTCGACTGTGGTATGTCGTGTCCTTTTTCACCGACTTCCCTCTCTTCTTCCAAGCTCTGCCGGTATAGAAGGGTATTACTATATCTGATAGTCGTCCTGTAGCCCATCTCCTGTATCCCATTTGTCCCGTTAATTTCTTCTCTTTGATTATAGTGATTAACGTGTTCCTCTTAGATTGTTCTTCACACCTCTCTTGAGACTATAGGCTTACTGCTTGGTAGCATCACTATAGCTTAAATAACGGTAGTTTATCGTTGGTCTTCATAAGTGTGCGTATTGTATGGTATGGATCCCTGTGCTTATAGGTGTAGGTCTAGTTCAGGCTAGTTACTCTGGCGGTACAATTAATTATAAGACGAATTTGTCGTCTTAATATATCTGTACCATTTAAAGATATCGATACCGACCAAAACTATTGGTGATACAGCACCCAAAGCGTACAGGCTCAGGTTGTGGATGTGCTGCTTCCCGTCCATATTGGTGTCGAGGTTTTCCAATATCTGGTCTGGTCGAACTCCGAGCTTTCGAAGCTCCTCTGGACCTTGCAAAATGCTCGATAATAGAGTGGTGTTCTCGGTCTGCGTCGGGGGCGCCTGGGTTTCGATCTCCATTAGTTGCGGATCGAACGGCGGAAGAAAGTTTCCCCGGATTATTTGCGACGTCCACCCAACGGTCTTAATTCTAAAATCTCGGGCGGTTACTATACATACCTTACGACTAAAAAGTACCCGGAATTTGTCAATAAAACGAAAATGGTTTAATTATTCATCGATATTAATTTCATTCCCATCAAAGTAATCTCTATCGTAAGCAACACACATATTCCAACGGTTCTTCCAATCTTTAAAACACTTTTCATCGGCCGATTTTGGAATCGCCTTCAGCTCCTTCTGCGAATTCTCCTTTATCGCCTCAATCGTCTCAAAACGCTTTCCAAGAAGTGGTAACTTGAGTCGTGAGAATAGGAAAAATTCACACGGGGCCATGTCAGGTGAATACGAGCTAGCGGAACGGTATTAACGTTGGTTTTGGTCAAATAGTCGTGTACAAGATGAGATGTGTGAGCCGGTGCATTGTCGTGGTGAAGAAACCATGAATAGATTCTCCACAATTCCGGGCTCTTGCGACGAAAATTTTCCCTCAAACGCTTAAGTACGCTCACGTAATACTCCTTATTTACTATTAGGCCTGGCGGAAGGAATTCGGAGTGGACCACACCACGGCAATCAAATAAAACTGTCAACAAAACCTTGATTTTGGATCCACGTTGTGGTGGTTTTTTGGGTTTTGTCTCGTCTGAGAAGCGCCATTCCGATGATTGTTGGTTCGTTTCGATGCCATATTCATAGATCCATGTCTCGTCACCGGTAATAATGCCTTCGATAACATTTTGGACCAAAGAAAGCATTTCTTTAACGACTGCAATACGATGCTGTTTCTGCAAAAAATTCAGCACTCTCGGCACAAGCCGCGCTTGAACTCGTCTCATGCCCAAAACATCGTGCATAACGCTCTGCACCGATCCGAACGAGACACCAAGATCGACTGCTATCTCCCTGATGCTCACACGACGACCTTCGAGCACAATTTTCTTATCTTTTTCGATGTTTTCGTCAGTCACAGAGGTGGATGGACGACCGGAACGAGACAAATCATCAACCACAGTACGGCCCGCTTTAAACTCTTCGTACCACTCGTATGCTTGTGCTTTCGACATTGTCGAGTCCCCGTAATGTACCGGTAACATTTTCAATGCTTTCGCATATATTTTGTCAGAAACACAAAATTTCAGGCACACTCTTTGTTCAACTAAATTCGACATAGCGAAATTCACAGAGTATACCTAACAATTACTTATCTACAAAGCTATTACGCATAAACTATGTGACAGATTGCGTTTAAAAGTGACATCTTAACAACTGACAGATGTATCAACCTAGAAAAAACAATTATTTTGACAATATCTCAAGGGGACTCGTTTAAATGAGAAATTCCGGATACTTTTCGATCGTAAGGCATGCCTGCCAAAGCCAGTCGTCCCGTGTTATAATATAGCATTTCGTATTGCGAGGGTTTTTCCCCACAGCTTATCCCGATGGGTTCGTGGGTTGGTGCGACGTAAGAAGTATGTGTACACCTTTGCTCCATCCCACTCCTATCCCCACTCCTTCCCCCACCACGCGGCTACCCCCACCACCCCACTTTTCCACCGCCGCGCTATCCACTCTGCTTGACCAGTGTCGGTAACGTAGAGATGGTAAAGTGAAATGGTGTGGGTACCTTGGTGAACAAGGAAGAGTAGAGATAAGAGCAGGATAGAGCAAAGGTGTACACATATTTGGAATAAAATTTTTAACTCACCCTTGTGTAGGCGGCATCTACGTCGACTCTCCAGGGTGACAGGCACACACACACATATGCACACACACGCATTCCTTCTCTCTCTCTCTCCCTCTCTCTCTCTCTCTCTCTCTCTCACTCACTCACTCACTCACTCACCCTCACATCAAAAACCACAGCTACGCGTCCGTGTAATATGGACTACCCGCACCCATGGAGCGTAGGCACCGTCAGGGGTACGCATCCGTATCCCGATCAGTGCATTGTTACCGCACGTTTGCTCGATCCGATGTAGATCTTCGTCCTCGTCAATTAAATGTTCGAGGCCGAATACTGTACACTTCACGAGCAACACCGGTAACACACTAATCGGCGGCTCGGGGTCAAATAGGTGAGGCCAGTCGACGTACATCGATTCCTCGAAATCTACAAGCATCACCTCGCAGCACCCGTCATCACTCACGTCGACGATATCCCCGCGCATAGCCCTTTGATGCCGCAGAACTACACAAGCGGCACCAACGCGCAAGTCCTCGACTACAAAACGACTCCTCTCAATAAACTCCTGAATGTACATCCTGTCCAAATTATCCTCCAGTTTGAGTAATGCAGGGCACATTTTGTCCGTCCGCAGACACACCGTATTGTCACTGGTTCCACATATCACCTGACACA
Source organism: Cylloceria caligata (assembly GCA_963942595.1). Lineage (NCBI taxonomy): Eukaryota > Metazoa > Arthropoda > Insecta > Hymenoptera > Ichneumonidae > Cylloceria > Cylloceria caligata. The sequence continues at coordinate 42,409,988 of OZ012704.1, read as the reverse complement.
CAAAAGCTACCGATAGCTCACCGTCTAAATACCGCGGATACATTCTGAGTTTTTTATTTATTTATACCGTCGCTGTGCACTGCTAAAGACAGACTGAATGCACCGGCTGATGCTGGCGGGGATCACAGCGTTTGAAGATAACAAACGCCCCTCTGAATCATAACTAGGTGTGCAACGCTTTGAATGCAATGTTAGCGGTTTTGCACGCGCGTACCGCTTTGCGCTGTGCTTCTCGTGAAGTGAATGCTCTGCAGTAAAAGACGCAGAATATGATACTGTACCGCGAAAGACCTCGATTATAATTTATATATAATTATAAAATAAGAGACACAGTAAGCCGATGTATTTGTTTTTAATTAATCAATATTTTATTTAAATCACTTTACACATATTTACCGTCGTATGCAACATCCCTGCAAACACGGTAATCTTCGCTCGGAGACTCTTCCGCCGTTAAATTAATTTTTATCACTGTCTGATCGTCGAGAGGCAAAAGTATTGTAATATTCACGTACTTATCTGTCGTTTTTCATTACATTATCGCTAAATAGATTATTAAATCGCGACATGGTGAAGCCGCACGACATAAGATGCAGGAATACAATACAAAATTGTCCACACACATCCGACGTATTACTCTGTAGCTGCTTGAGTCCGTACCGATAGAACTTGCAGTTTCTTCGTAGTCGTGCGAGATGTTGCGGTATAACCGGTGGTAGCCCGTAGCTATCAAAGTACATTCCTTTTCCATGATGGTTAACGTACATTGCGATCCAATGCTCTCCAGGTCCGTCGTGGTTATCCGTGTTAACTACGAGTCCAGCCGGTAACGACCATACACGAGGAATTCTGTCAGCTGGGTATACGCCAACGGTTGAAAGTGGTAGATACTGCAGACTCTCGGAGATTTGGCTAGTGTTCATGCTGAACACATAGTCAATGATTAAATGATGACCGATACGCTTTGAAAGACGTATATATATGCAAAATTTATAACACATCGTCGTCGATCGTGTCACGACTACATGATGAAGATTTCTCCTCTTTCTTATTCTCTTCCTCTTCGTCTGCTGACCAAACATCCGTGTATGATTCTCCTTTAAATGGGTGCTCGCGAAGCCAATTTTTTATTTGGAAAGCCTGGCGGATTGCACAATGCGAAGACGCTGTATCGTTTATCATAGCGTGTCTGAAGCATTTTCGCAAAGATTTCGGCATAAATGTGTACGATGGCGCGCCTTCCTCATCCTCCAGGTTGGAAATTTCACGACTCGTGATATCGCAAAGAAATATAGCCTTCTCGTGACCGCGTGTATAGATACGTCTTGATTTTCGCGAAATTTCACGCAAGTTAGCGTATGCTTGTTTACAGCTCACATCGCCTTCGTACCACTCCAGACCGTGAAAATATTTCGAGAGAAAATTATTCTGGCCTCTCGAACGCTGTGGTAATTCGGCAAAGTGACACGGCGGTGCGACGATCCAATGAGCAGAGTACAGCCTATCCATTGCTACCACGGCAATTTCTTTCGGAATAAATTCCGAGTCTTTACCACGCATTCCCCGTATATCCACGACGATATCCATTTTCACGTCTAATCCGTACAGATGCTCGAGTTCGACTGATTAGTTACTCACAGACACGCTTTTACGTCTCTTAACACGAAATCATTTTATGCCGACATCAGTACATTTTTCGCTTATCCGGTAAAATCCACCATTACTTGCCGAGAGGCATCAATTTCAAGGACATTATCATATTCCGCGTAGACTACACAATTTATCGTTGAAGCAAGCGCATCCTCAAATCGTACCTCTATTCTCACACTACCGTGCTTTATTAAATTCCAATGTGTTGTGAGGTATTCACATTTAGGGACCGTAAGATTATAAAGAAGAATCGAAGAAAATATCAAGATAGGACGGAATAGCAAGCTATAAGCATATTTAAAAAAAAGTAAGGCAGGTCGGCTGATAGCTGTTTGGAAAGAAGGCTCGGAATCATAATAAAAGCGAGAGATCCGAGAGCGAGTGAGCGAGAGACTCGGTTCAGGCGCACCGAACACTGCGGGCAAGAGAATTCCCTCGCTGCCGTAAACAGCAGGTCAGCGACCAGCTGGCCTTGCTCGGCGGCGAGGGGAATGCGGTGAACGCGGCAACGGCGAAAATAAAAATTAATAGATTACGGTAGATTTAAAAAATCACAGCGAGAAGAGGAGAGAGGGCTTCGAACTCCGACGAGGACTATTAAAAGGCCTGCGCGAGGGGAAGAGGTCTTAGTCTTTTTAGATCAAAAGGGAAAGTATCAAGGTATAGAAAATCGAAACATTGAGATCACTGAAAGTTTATCAAGAGTTATTTTCAATACAATCGGAGTGTAGAGTCTGTGTTTCATATGTAACACAAGCCAACAAGTGGGTGGAAACAGAGACCAAGCCGAGAGGAAAGACAGGCGAGATATACACAGAAAATAAACCGTAAATAGATCGACGTTTTCAAAATTGTTATCGATTCAGTTTTAAATTAGGCCATAGGAACTAAGATTAGGTCCCTAGCAATTATTAGATAGGATAGGGTTAAGAGTAGTTTCCAAGAAGATAGAATAAAGATTAGATCCCTAAGTGTAGAAAATAGATTGAAATTAGAATTAGGTCAGTGGTCCTGGAGCAAGCGAAACCAGGTCACACATCATGTGAATCGATAAGCGAAATATAGACAGCAAGTAAGAGTGAGAGAGAGAGAGAGAGCGCGCCGAACAGCGAATCTACGTAGAATAGAGAGGGAAAATGGTACGAGCGAGACATCGTCTCGAGGAGCGAGGCGGGCGAGTATGGAGGTATGCGTGTATATGTGTTTATCGAGCGCTACACTCCACATTCGCGTCCGAAATAATAACAGAAGTTGCGAGCCCGGAATACCGAGAATTTATGTGCACGAAATAAAATAAGAAATTGTAAAATTATCATCAGGAGTTACCGAATTGCAGCGCATGGTATGGGCTATTGGTTGCCATATACCGAGTATTGACATTATATAAAATTGTTCTTTCTACGAGTATTAATAATCCGCATTCTCATCCACCTCGAAGTCTAACATTAATTAGTTTTGTGTTCGAGCCCGAATTTCCCACGATAAATAAAAATAATTGTGAACGATAAAAAAAAATTACCGTTACAGTGTATTACTGTTCGCCGGAAGATCGGGTGTCAAATCAAAAGCAAACAGACAGTATCCATCGCGATAATTATCGCGATCGATCGAATTACCGTCGTTCAAGAAATGTATTCCAGTTCCCGAAAGCAACGCTTGAAAAGCATCCACATTGTGATATATTCACATCTATGGACTGTTAGATTATGGGATATGATAAAATATAATCAAAGAAATTAGCAAGATAGGTCGGACTAGCATGCGATGAGTAAGAGAGGGTCCACAGGATAGAAAGTGAGGAATCATAACAAGAGCGAGAGATCCGAGGACGAGTGAGCGAGAGACTCGGTTCGGGTGCACCAAGCATTGCGGGCAAGAGGCCACGGAACCCGGAGAGGTGACAAAAACGAGCTACGTCACACCTCCGAAATTCCCTCGCCGCCGTAAACAGCAGGTAAGCGACCAGCTGGCCTTGCTTGGCGGCGAGGGGAATGCGGTGAGCGCGGCAACGGCGAAACGAGAAGTTCATAAATTACGGTAGATTAAAAAAATTACAGCGAGAAGATGGGAGAGGGGATCCAACTGCGACGAGGACTATAAAAAGGCCTGCGCGAGGGGAAGAGTCTCTTAGTCTTTTTGAGCACAAAAAGTGAAAGTATTGAGGTGTAGAGAAATCGAATCATTGAGATCACTGTTCAATTATCGGAGTGAAAAATCCGTGTTTCATGTGTAAAACAAGCCAACAAGTCGGTGGAAACGGAGACCAAGCCAAGAGGAAAGACAGGCGAGATATTCACAGAAAGTAGACAGTAATTAGACCAACATTTTCGAAATTGTTATCGATTAAGTTTTAGCTAGGTTATAAGAACTCGGATTAGGTCCCTAAAATTAATTAGATAGGATCGAGTTAAGGGTTATTTCTGAGAAGATAGAATTAAGAATATATTGCTAAGTGTAGAAAATAAATTAAAATTAAATTAGGTCAGCGGTGCTGAAGAAAGTGAAACCAGGTCACACAGCATTTAAATCGGTAGGCGAAATAATGATAGCAAGTGAGAGTGAGAGAGAGAACGCCAGAAAGTGAACCTTACGTAGAATAGAGAGGGACAGAGGTACGAGCGAGACATCGGCTCGAAAAGCGAGGCAGGTGGGTCTAGTGGGGTGCGTGTATGTGTGTGCATTGAGAATTCCACTCCATACTCGCGTCCGAAATAATAACAGAAATTGCAAGCCAGGAATACCGAGAATCTATGTACACGAAATAAAATAAGAATTGTAAAATAATCATCAGAATTACCGAATTGCAGTGCGTTGTATGGGCTATTGGTGGCCAGATACCGAATATTGACATTTTTATGAAGTTGTTTGTGTCAATAAACTTTACTCTCACACGCCTCGAAGTCTCATATTAATTAGTACTGTGTCTGAGCCCGAATTTCCCACGAAAAATAAAAATAATTGTGAACGATAAAAATTACCGTTACAAAATATAGATGATTTTTCGTGAAATCAGGTTGTAACGGTTTCGAAGGTATTTAAGCACCATCTACATACAACGAGAGATAATTTATCTTGTAAGTTTTAAAATTGAATTGATTCATACTGAAGTCGCCGTTAAACGCTTTGTTATCGACAAAACCGATAATTATACGCTTCGGCAATTGACCTAACACGATATTATCGATAGTCTCTCCATGAACACCAGAGTGTATTGAAACGGCTTTTACCTCGACTCTCGTGAGAGGATATTTAGCCGTAGATTTTGCCAGAGTTCTAGCATGCGAAAGCAGCACACCAGGAGCTATTTTTGTTCTACGAACGAGAAGCGATGCCTCGAGAATCTTTAAGCCGCATTGACCATTCTTTGTATCGCCCACAAGACAAAATGAATCTATAGACGGCACCAACCGTAGTCGCATCTCGACACCGTTTAATAGGAACCGCTCCTGATTGAATATATTGCAATGCAGATGACCGAGCAAGTCTACAGTTTTTTCGTAATTCAAAAGTGTTTCTATGTACGCTCGATAAGCGTAGGCATTATTTGGAGGTGAAACTAATTTTTGATTCAGGTATACATCTACCTGATTAAACATAGAATGCGAGACATTGTTCAAAGGGCCAGCACTCACTTTCGACGCTGTACCCGCGGCAATTTCTGTAGTAGGAGATGTTATTTTCACTCGCAGACTAAGCATAGTATGCGCGAGATCGATATAATCATTGCCCTCTCCAGGAATAACAAATTCCATCAGTGAATCATCTGTTAGCGAAGATATTGGTTTGTAATACACCCAATTGGAGCCTTCGATAGTAGTTTACGTCGGTGGGAGTGAAAATAATTCAAGTTCCGATTTAAGACATTCGCACGAGTGCGCATGTAGAAAAGCCATCTTGTTTCAGCTATCCAAAAATATCTGCAAGTGTTCGTTGACGAGTCTTCTTCTTCTTATTGTTCTTATTATTCTTCTTCTTCTTTATTACTTTTCTCTTTATTACACTTTTATTTTTTACGGGAGATACGTCGTGGTTTACGTTCGTTCGATGAATCAAGAGTTCGCGAAATTTCGCGCTTTCTATAACCAGACCCCCGCATGAGAGTGTCAATTTTTTCAGAGGCTTTGCGTTTGAGATTACTGCCTGATTCTCGCGATCTCTCGCGAATAGCATCTTTCACAGCTATATTTCTATCGAGGATATTACCGGCTAGGTTTACACCAGCGCGCAATGCCTCTTTTGCAACTGCTTTAGCGCCCTTCTTTAAAAGTGGTAACACTCGACGAAACAGGCCCCCGAGAAAGCTGCTGATACCGTGTCCTCGTTGATTAGGTGTTCCGATATAAACATGGCTAATGCCGCCGTACCCGCGACGGCCCCATCCGTGTTGCACACTGTCAATATCATCCATAGTGGTGTAGTTAATCGTGCGACCTTTTTAAATGTAGTGTCACAGTCGACATTCCCTGCTCGAATGGTATAGGATCCCCAAATTCGTCTCTTATATCGATCTCGATAATGTGTAAATTATTGCGCAAGAGAGGTATATATCGTGGCGTTGAAAACGATTAAATTTTTATCGAACCATACTGGAAGTCATCAGTATCAATGGGAACAACTCGTAAGAGGGGTGTTTTACATCGCCTGTAATATAGCTCTCGCAGATATCTGTGTATAGAAACATGCTGCCCGGTATAGCACCTGTGAGAGATGCAGGCCTCGACCCTGTGTATTCGCAATGCGGCTCTATCATTACAGACCTACAGGCCTATTCCGAGAATCCTAGTAGCCTTGCGATAGCGGGCGATACGCGAAAGTCATGGTATCCTAGATCGTCGCATACGCGGGCCACTTCGATCTGCCGGCTCGGAAGCGATTTAAAGCGCAAATGACCGGCCACGTGAGGTAACTTAATTATACTCTCCAAAAGAGCGTCTATAGAGCGATATACACCAGGTGGAACTTGGTCTTTATCAGCGCGTCTCCGTGTTAAAAGATTTAAACCCGATAAATCATAATCACCATCCTCAAAAGTTACGAGATTGCCCACAGTAAGAACATGTAAAAGAGTCATCGGATAAGCAATTTCCACAAGAGAAACAGACCATTCTCCGTGCAAACGTGTCTGACGCGGTAGTTTTGTAACAAATTTTGTCGTCGTATTATTCGGAAAATACTGCGTACTACTGTTGCTCGGTAGTACGGCAAAGAAAGAGCTATCCTTGGAGCTCATATTTATGAAGGATGGTGATTCCATGCGTTCTTCCTCCTTGTCCTCTTCTTCTTCTCATTCGTCTTCTCAGATGACGGAGGTAGTCGTACTCGCGATAATTCTGCCTCGTAGAAAATACCGTCAATAGTCTCGTTATTCAGATCGTGTAAAATATACACGAATGGTTCTCGATTCACTGATATTGGTTGAATCTTGAATGATTCGTTACTCCAATTACGCTCATATCCTTTCACGAATGCTGCTTTAGCTGTACTGATACGTACCAAGTCACCGACGCTGTATTTAGGCTTTCTTATTTTTCTCGCGTTACGCTCGTAACGCCGTGCTAAATTTTCTCGGGCTATACAGGCATTTTCGAGGGTCACCTCGGTCGGAGGAATACGCGTTCCGCTGTGTCTACTGTGATTATAAGCATATCAAAAATTTTGTAAAACATCGATGTAACGCTTATTCCGCGTGTATGTAAAGTAACGCCACAGTCGCTCTTTTATCGTGCGATTAAAGCGCTCGGCAATCGAGGCTTTTATATCAGGGTTACGAGCAGCGCGAAAATCGATATTCTTTTTTTGAGAATTTGCTGAAACAGAGCGCCGAAAAATTCTTTGCCTCGATCAGTTTGCAATTGCTGCGGGCGACGATTGTTACTGCGTGCGAATATGCGTGTGAGACTGCGGGCCACGTTTGCGCTCGTTTTGTCACGCAACGCCTCGACCCACGCGAATTTGCTCAACACATCGATAACAACAAGCAGATATGCGTACCCATCGTTGTACGCGGCTATCGAGCGAATATCAGCTCGATATTTTACTTGTGCGATGTTTTGCAATTGTTCGTCTTCTTCTTCATCCCCCTCCTCGCCCCTCGATGATGTCGTTTTCAGCCGTGAGCATGAAATCTTTGTTTGAGTGTGCGGTCTCGGCCTCGTTGTTGTTGTTGTTATTGCTACTGTTGCTGCTGTCGCTGCTGCTACTATCGCTATCGCGTGGTAAAATAAGATGCCGCTGTGGTGTCGAGGATGATGTAGGTATAGGCTCGTGTAGTAACTCGGGATTGCCGATAAATTCGCGTGGCATCTGTATCGCTCGCAGGTCTTTGGCAAAGTGAGATCGTCCGATGGGTTTCTCGCGTTTTCTAGCCCGCATAGCATCGTTAACAAGATCAACGATATTGGAATTTGAAATTCTTCTGCCGTCTATGGAAACAACACCGTTACGATCCCATGTCATTTTTTTACCAACGGCGCTGCGATGCAAATTGCGAAGCAACGATATTGTTTTAGATTAAAATTTTTTTGGTACGCTATCGATAATAAGTGTGTCATTGAGTCGAGATTTAACTTTGTTCATTAAAACGTCGTCGGATTTAGTCTCGTGACTATCGAGTATTTTTATTTTTGGTTTTGATGAAATATTCGGTACTGCATTATCGTACTAGACCATGTGAAGATAACGCTGTAAAACCTGCTGGTACGCTATCCATTTCTTTCTCTCGCTCTTGTACAAGTGAGTGTTTAGAATTTCACTCAGCTCAGAGTCGAGGCGTGATAATGGCGTACCGGTAGTCTGTACGGAGGGCAACGGGTCTGCACTAGTAGCAGTAGTAGTAGTAGCAGCATTAGTGGCGAGTCCAGCGAGACGATGTGTGTTATCATGAGGAATAAGTACCATCTTTCTGGCATATTCCATGGCTCGTGTAGGCCAAGACAGGCACAAGAAGCAACTTGAGAAATCCAACACAGTGCTGGACGATGATCTTCTTACCGCTCTAATTTCCCCTTTTGGCTGCTAGTCGACGAAGAATTGTCGCGTGCCTCCGAAAATGATTCTTTTACACGTTGTTCAGACTCACGTTTCCCTGTAAAACGTTTAGAGCACACTCGCATATACAGCGTACAAGCGCTACATCTGCTTTGCGCAAAATTGCACGTCGTTGCTCTTGCTTCAGATAACACAACGCTTGCAATATAATTATCTGCTTTTTATCGAGAGGTCCGCGCAACGCCATTACAAGCGCGTTACTAGTATATCGCGCGTCGCATCGCGAACTTTTATTGCTTTTTGAGGCACGTAAACGGAATGGTATTGGTCATCGGGAAATATACAGGCGCGAAATCGACAATTATCAGGCGTCGATTGTTTCAAGTCGAATAATAGGTAGCCGTGCGGTGCAGCCGTTGCATCGAAATATACCTCCTGCAAAAATCGCGGATTCTCGGGACATACCTGACGGGCTAGGTGCTGAATTTGCGCATGATCTCGTGGATTTTTGAAGACAACGATATAATTAGCGTTTAAGGAGATATCGCGCTGCCCGTGACCCTGATGGAAAAGATTTTGCGTGATGAAAATGACACTAAGATTTTTATGATGGCTACCCTTGGTGAAAAGATCGACCACAGTATTGTTGGATGCCTCGCGCATTAGATCGTCAATGACCACAAGTTTAGGTCTTGTATCATTCGAGTAGTCTACTGCTTGCGGTAAACCCTCGCGAAATTCGAATTTATCACCGTACTCTGAATACTCAGACTGCCACTCTGAGTAATAAAAAAGTATACGCTCGAACGGGACGTCCGTCATTTCGCGCATGTATTTAAAGAGTTTTTTTACAAAGAATGTTTTACCACAACCCGTAGGACCGCTTATCACGGCTGTCCATGGATGTTTCCAACGTGTATCTATATCGATGAGTGTCTATCAAAATCAATCAGCTGACTCTTAAATAAGCTTGTACCGCGACGGCTGCGACGGCGGCGGCGGCGGCGACCCCGCGGCATCAGCTATTTTTGCGGCCATAACGAGCTGATAAGGGGCGGCCAGGTATTGCCAAATTTCATAGATACATGTCATCTTATATCCGAGCGACACAGCTTTTCTCAGTTCGTCCACGCCCTATGTGCCGTCAAACGCTCGCTCAGTCGTGTCATCGTGTGTACAACCCTCGGATGTGTCCATATCTGTACAGCACGTTCTACACAGGGGGAACAGTAGTTTTCCATGCATATGAACAGGCAGTACGGGGATATACATATCGCGCGGTGCCACCACGGTACACTTCACGAGACCCTCGACGACACTTAGATCGTTTTCAAGCCCTACGAGTTCTCAATTGGACGAGTGTCCAACGGGGTATTTTCTATTCTTACACACCCATGGATACAGCGAGCCCACATACACATAGCGTATCTAGTCCCCATTCTCGACGTCGTACAAGCTTACAAAGTTTTCCGTTCGACCACCAAAGAATGCATCGCGTGGTTCGAGAGGCGCCTGCTTGACCATGACGTGATTTTTCACGTATAACGACATTTCCTCGTTATTCTCGAGTAATCTGTCAAAATCGCATTCCCATATTTCGGTTAGAGTGTATCCTTTCGATCTGATTCGCCCGCAAATAAGAACGGTACGCTCGTATCGCTCATCCATTGTATCGCCGAATTTAGTTTGAGCATCTCTATTCACGCGATAACATCGCGGACAACCATGCCAAAAGCAGCCGTGAAATTGAAGAACGTGATGGACCTCCGCATCCACGTAGTATCCGTTGACAGCCGGTAGGCCGGTCGGAGGGCGATACTCTCTCGTTCGTCCAGCATGAGCCATAACGCAGTTGCGCTCACGCTCGAGCCATACGAGCCATACGACGGCCTTGCGCGACTGCTTTTTGCCCCAGCGGTACCCCCCTGGTGGTAACACCGCAATGCGATCTTTCTGTAGGAAATACTTTTGAAATACTCTCATACATGCTCATGCTATCGTGCATGCCTCTGTAAAGGGGCACACGCTCCCGCAACGTATAAGTAACTCTCGAAAAGCTTAATACGCTCGTCTCAAAACCGTAACATTTGTACGACAATATTGCACAAATTGCGTCGCAAAATAAAATTTAAAATCTACGCGACTCGAGTTTTCCTCATACCATTTTTAAAATCGCTTGCGATCCGCTTAGAATATGGTATCGGGTGAGTAAAAATGCATAGCCGGCAGAGGATCTGAGTAATTCTGATATTCCGGTGTGTTGAATAAATGAGGAAATGTACCTTTTGCCACCTTATCAGCGAAACCAAAGACCTTAGGTAAAGCGCTAAGAGCCATGGGTAAATAGTTAAGACTATCGAGAAAAACGACATCGCCAATTTTCATCGAGACAATCTTCGTACCATTCATAATCAGAAGGGGCAGCTGTGTTTTTGCACTTCGATTAAATATCGTAGAATAAATTTTTGTTTGTCGCAAGCTATATACTATGTATACAATTCGTGTAACGTAAGAATTACAAACTTATATTTGCTTCTAGTCCTCGAATCCGTCGACTGCACCCGGGAACCGCCGACGCATTTCGTAAACCAACTCGATTGTCGGCGGTCTCGGTACAGTGAATCGTGCAAAGCGAAAAACGTTTGGGTCCGACTCGTACCCTGTTTTTTCATTTTACTATTATTAGCCGCGTAATTTTTTTATTTTTGTCTGTGTAGTTGTATTATTAAAAGCTTACCTGAATCTACCGGGTCCTCCCACTCCTCCTCCTCCTCCTCCTCCTCTTCTTCTTCTTCTTCTTCCTCGTTGTCTGATTGCTGTTGCTATCATTGTTTGAACTGTATTGTCGCGATGGACCTGCGACGGCTTCATCTGGTTCTCTCGCGGGGCCTGCCATGAAAAGACCGTTTGTTGGTTTATAGCCGCAGAATGGCTGGATAAAATTTATCCAACGATTCCCTGCGGATCTGTCGCCATCGTTGTCCTTGCTATAATCATCTGAATCGGTTCTACTCTCCTCATCGAAATCATAGGTGTCGGATCCCATTTCTTCGTCTTCATACCGTCGAACTACACTCACCCGAAAAAAAAGCGGTACAGTTAAAATTTGGAAAAAAATCACTAAATTTCAAATGACGGTAACTTCGCAAATAATGAAGATAGAAAGGTCTTTAAAGAATGAAAATGAAGCTTGGAATCTCCACTTAAAGGTCCGATTTATTATAATGTTGCGAGATAAATTTATTGAAAATGGCGGATGACAAATCGAGAGCATGCGAAATTGAAAAATATTGGTCCGAGTTTGCGACGACCCATGGCGTGAGTCGGTGTCACAACGCAATGAGATAAAAAGCATGTGATAGTATAGAGTCTCCTCTTTAAATTGATTCTTTAATCGTTTCGATACGATGATTTTTCGCCGAGTTATTCGCATTTAAAATAAAAAATATCCCTTTTCTTCAAATGCGAATAACTCGGCGAAAAATCATCGCATCGAAACGATTAAAAAAGCATTTTAAAGAGGAAACTTTGTACTATCACATGCTTTTTATCCTATTGAGTTGCGGCACTTACTTTCGCTTTGTGCCGTTGCAAACTCGGGCGATTATTTTCCAATTTTACATGCTTTTGCTTCATCAACCGCTATTTTGAAAAAAAATGTCGCACATAATTACGATATAAAATTTCAAAAAGTTGAAATCCGAACCTTTAAAATGCTTCTTGTAAAAACTTGCTAGCTGTTTCAAGTGCTAAGATATTCAATTTCAAATTTTTAATAATGTTGAATAGCAAGAATAAGAATTCCGTTATTCGCTAGCACTGCGATATTTTAAGACTCCAAACCGTCCTCGTGGTGCGTGCGTATGTGTGTATGTGCGTATATGTATATACATATATATATATATACGCGCGCGCGCGCGTGTGTGTGTGTGTGTGTTTATCAGTTCCACAGTATTTAAAAACTCCAAACCTTCTTTGTGTGTCCTTACAGGCGCCTTCTAAAAGTGGGTACTCTTAGTCTGGCCCTCCGTGTCTGCCTCCCCGCCAAGGTAGAACCTAAGTCGGTACAGCAAGACTCTTCATAGGGCACGCAAGCCTCTCCACCACGACAAGGTAGTACCCACGGAGGTGTGTGTGTGTGTGTGTGTGTTTTTTACCGTGGGTAGGTGGAAATCTTCAAAAAGACCCTAGGTAACCCACGTTACCTAGGAGTGTGGGTCTTTTACCCACTAAAACCACTTCCCTTCGTCCCTGCCTTGTGCTGCCCCCCGCGGTACCGCTGTCAGGCATTACTTCGCGGGGCAAGGGATCGGCTACGGCCGCGTCAGGGTTGTAATCTGGCTTATGTCTTTGCCGTTCGTCTGCGCGCAACTTCTTCAAGACTGCCGTTGCAAAGTCCTCAATACTGCTCCATGAATCTGCTGCATCGAGCATGAGTTTCACGATGTTATCCGGAGTAATCCGTTCGCTGAGATGCTCCTGAAGCTGATCTCGCTCGTTGTTAAAACGTGGGCACATAAAAAATACATGCTCTGCGTTTTTGACCACGTTGCAAGCTGGGCAGTCCTCACTGTCGTTCAGCTTAAATCGGTGAAGGTATTTCCGAAAGCAGCCATGGTCCGTTAGAAGCTGGGTAAGATAAAAACCTACCTCCCCATGGTTGCTGTTCACCCACGCCTCAAGCGACGGAATCAGCCGATGTGTCCATCTGCCTTTAGGCGACTCGTCCCAGCGCTGCTGCCATTGCAGTAGTGACGCTGCCTTTTCCTTCTTGGCAATCATCTCCTTGTCGAGTAGAGTCCGCCGACCTCGGGTGTAGATCCTGCTTTGCTCGTCTGCAGGAATTTCCAGCGGTGGCATGCCAGCCACTACACATACTGCCTCGTACGATATGGTGCGGTACTCGGCAGCAACTCTCAGAAGAGTTCCGCGATATACCGACACCATTTCTCTTCGGTATGAAGCCACCTTAAGTGCCTCGTGCCAAATTGGCGCAGCGTACAACAGTATCGATGTTATAACTATTGCAAGCAGTGTTCTTCTCGCCTGCTTGGGCCCTCCGATATTCGGCATAAGTCGCGCTAGTGCCGCGCTGACTTTAGCACCTTTAGCAGACACGTTCTCAATATGCTGCTTGAAGCTGAGCCTTGCATCCAGCATCACTCCGAGATACCTGATATAAGGTTGCGACGTGATTTCACAATCACCAACGTCCAGAGTGATGGTTTCGACTTTCTTCCGACTCGTAAAGAGCACGGCTTCAGTTTTATGGTGCGCAAGCTCCAGACCGACTGAATGCATCCACTTTTTCACGGTGTGATATGCCTCTTCGAAGGTGCAGTTAACCTCTTCAAGGGTCTTGGCCGTAATGACTAGCCCTGCGTCGTCGGCAAACGCCACCAGCTCTGCTCCCTGTGGTAGCTGCGTCTTTAGCAACGCGTCATACATCAGGTTCTACAGCAGCGGCCCCAGAACCGAGCCTAGGAACCTACATCAAGCGCCTCCCGCAGAAATAGCTCTTGATCATCGCTCTCAGGTAAGCTGGCGTTCCCAGTTGATCTAATGCCTTGCATATACTATCCCATCTGGCTGAGTTGAATGCGTTTTTAACATCCAACGCAGCCAGCAAGCAGTATTTCTTGGCTCATCGAGTCCAGCGCGCTCCGGAGATCGCATCCTTCGCGGTGGCTACTACGCGGCCAATGGCTTCGATGGTTGACATGCCCTTCCGGAAACCGTATTAGTTTTCCGCCAGGCCATGTCCGACAGAGGCCTCGATTCGATTGGTAATAATCCTCTCGAGGATTTTCCCGGCTGTATCCAGCATGCACAAAGGTCGATACGCCGAGGCTTCCTCCGGCGGTTTATTGCCTTTAGGGAGCAGCACGAGTCGCTGTCGCTTCCACTGTACCGGAAATGTTCTCTCTGAGAGGCACGAGTTGTACATCTCCAGGAACAGTTCCGGCGCAGCTTCTATGTCTGATTTTAACGCCGTGTTGGGGATGTTATCCAAACCCGGCGCCTTCGTATTTCCCACTCTCCTGGTGGCCCGCAGTAATTCCTCTTGAGTAATGGGAGGGACTACCTCACTCTCGTCCCGCGGCACTGGGTAGTCGTACTCTGGTTGCTTGAGAAACAACACCGCGACGATTTTTCCTAGTTGCGTTGGGCAAGTGGGCTGCTGCCGGGACTGCGTCTTGATCGTTGACATAACAACCCTATATGGTCTCCCAAATGGGTCGTTGTTAACTTCCGCCACAAGCCTGATCCATCCCTCTCTCTTGCTATGCTTGATAACTTCAGCGAGTTCGGACCGTGCCTCCTTGAAGGCCATTTCCAGTTGCGGAAAGGTTGGCCTTTTTCGGGCTCTTTGGGCGAGTGTCCTGGCGTGCTTACATTGGGCACGGAGCTCAGCAATCGTGTCGCTCCACCAGTATGCCGAAGCGTGCTGGTTTCCATTGCCGCGTCGCGGCATGGAGCGTCACATGCCCTCACGACAGCATCCATGACCTGCTTGGTCTTTTCCTCTGCTGTCTCTGCGGTGATTTTGGCATCCTCCGTGCAGGCACATAGGGAGCCTTTGTCGAGGGCGTTCGCCTTCCAGCGGATAGTTTTGGCCTGCTTCGATACGCGGTTTGCACACATCGATGGCGGCTGTATGAGCCATGTGATGGCACAGTGGTCGCTATGTGTGCAGATCTCAGTTACCTGCCAGCAGTTGCTCTTTGAGAGCCCTGGGCTGACAAATGTCAGGTCGATGATTGACCTGCTCTCGTCCCTGGTGTACGTTGGGACTTTACCGTCGTTGAGAAGCGTGAGGTTGAGCACCGAGAAAGCCTCAAGAAGAGCTCGCCCTCGGTCTGTCGTCCGTTTGCTGCCCCATACCACGGCCCAGGCGTTGAAGTCCCCGGCGATGGCGACAGGTTGTCGGTTACTGGCATCGTTGACCAATTGGTCCAAGGCCTCCTCATACTCCTGCTGCGTCAGTCGAGGTGGCATATAACAGCTGTATATATGCACACCGTTAACTTTCGCGCGCACGAAATATTCTGCAGGCGTTTTCATGATCTCCTGGATAGGGCGGCTACCGCAAGCCCAGATAGCAGCTGAGCCTGTTGTATCCGCCCTCCAGGAAGGGCCTGCCCTATTTCGGTATTGTTCCGAAATTATTGCCACATCAATGTCCTCCTCCCGCACTGTCTGCATGAGCAGGTCTTGTGCTACCTCGCAGTGGTTGAGATTTATTTGCAAAAATCTCATTTCCTCTTCCTTTGCTTGTGTTTCTCGAGGGCCAATAAATAGACCGGGCACCGGCTGCTTCCAGTTCCGTGATCTACCTTCTCAGCACCTTTCTCCTTGCAGAGCATGCAGGTAGGCACCTTTTCGCACGTCTTAGCGAGGTGACCCTCATCTCCACAGCGCAAACACTGCTTTGAGTGGTCTGCACCTTTACAGCTCAGCTCTCAGTGGCCGAAGTCGTAGAATCTGAAGCACCTTAGGGGCAGGTGGCTGTTGTCTCGCTCGCGGATGCGACACACTGTCCAGCCGATCTTCACTTTCCCCAGTTCCAGGGCTGTTCTCGCAATTGTTGCTGGGAGACTCACAACGGCAGTTTGCGTGCCACCGTATGCCTTCCGCAGCGATTTCACTGCCGAGACTGTGATGCTTTCGGCATTCAGCTGCAATGCCAGCGCTTTCGCGATTTCCTCTTTGTCTGCAACTTCGTCGAGATCTCTGATCTCGAGTTGCATTTCTTAGGTTCATGCACGGACCTCCGCACGGTCCCCAAGGAACGCTTTCATCGAGTCCTTAAGCTCGTGCATGGGCTTTGCCGCGATGCGGCTTAGGACCAAGAGCAAGTCGCCCCCTGCCGTTCACCAAATTTTCTCGACGTCAGTGTCAATGCCCTTTACCGTGTCATCCGTGCGCATCTGGCGCAGGATGTCGGCATACAACTTGCTTTCACCAGCCTTGATTACGAGGGCATCTGGTCGAGGGGGCCTCGGGCGTGGGACCCTCTTCTTTTTTCCCACTCTCTGCCACGCTGGGTCTTCTTCTGACGCCGGTGTTGGTCTTTGCGGCGTGGGAGTGTTCAATACCTCCGCCTGGAGCCTTTGCTTATGCTTCTGCTTCTTACGGGCTGGCCTGATTTCTCGCGGGGTGGATGAACCCCTGCGACGCTTGCCGCTCTGCGCTTCCAGGCCCGGTGTGGTCTGCGTTGTCTGCATAGTTGCAGACGGCGGCACCACTGCCTGTTGATGCATACTTTCCGGCGCTCCTATTGTTCTGTAGCAGCTTCGGCATCCAGCTATGAGCTGTTTGATTCCTTTATGGATGTTATGATAATGAGTGTGAGTAAATTAGATCCGGCTTGAAGGACCAAAAAATGTTATGATAACGAGTGTGAGTAAATTAGATCCGGCTCGAAGGACCAAAAAATGGTATGATAATGAATGTGAGACTGAGTTTGAAATTATTTTTAACCTGTCGACTGGTAACAAGTCGATGCCTTCACACGTAGCATGTCGAGTGACAGATGTGAAAAGTAAGGTTAAGGATCCTGGTGACAAGTATAAATAATTAAATGCACTCAGTAATTAACAATAATAAAGTCAATGTTTATTTTAATTATATAACAGTGATTGCATAAAAAAATACCTGGTGAATATAACAATAAATGTAATTTGATTTGTTCTGGCCTGTGTGTTGATGTACTGGCGGTGAGTAGGTTCTCAGGCCTCTGAGTTCACTTGTTGATTCCGTGTGGTTGATCCTGGTGATGTGGTCTGATTGTAAAGCTCTAGTAAAGCCACACGGCAGGCTGGTGAGTGTTCTGATGCCAATGAACGGTGCGAAGCCGAATAGCGTCTCTGCTGCCAACGAACGAACCACGCCGTTGATGTTTATGTGAGTGCTGCACTAGTCCTGTTGGTTTGCTGTGAGTTGCACTGACACTGATTTGACACGAGGGTGATTTGACCAAGAATGTAATACACTATAATACTGAATGCACACAAAAGTGAGTGGAACGAATGAATATCTCTGTGAGTTTACGCGGGAACGTGTAGCGCGAGCGACTCTAGTGAGAACAAACGCCACATCCGTCGACCACGAGGCAGAATATCAAGAGGGCGGACGTGCGTCACAGCTTGGTTGAGTTGTGATTCGCCGCCAACGATGGAAAGTGAGCCTTGTGAGTCGTCTTGCCGCTGGGGCCACGCTAGCAGCGTTGGCCGCTTGAGTGAGCTTCGATCGAGGATGTGAGCTGATGGACAATGTGCTTGAGTGCGCGGTCGATGAATCGATATAGCATACCTGCGAGCTATACCATATGACGAGGCGTCAAATGATTGTGAGTGTAGCGTGTGCATGAGTTAAGTGTGTGCTTGGTAGGTGCGAAAACTGAACAATGGACGTTCATCTTGCCCTCCGTATACTCAGCAAGCTCGTCCAGTCTGCCACCGAGGCGCTCATATGCCTCGAGCTTCTTCTTCCTTGTCGCGTCGGTGCTGGCTGTGGTCAAGTTGACTACCACAGTCGCACTGCGGTCGTTGGATGACGACGCCAGGGAGCCCGTTTGCCCACTCCTTGCCGCCGGTACTGGGGTTCCGAGCCCCTGCACCGTAACCGGTACAACACTTGTTGTGTTCTCCATTTTTGTTTTATTATTCGGGGTTCCTTCCCCTAGTCTGTTTGGTCCGCGGCAGGAAAATTTCTCCTACCTGCTATATCTAGCAGGCGTTCCCCTATCCGCCACCGGAGTACGCGCGACGTAGGGGTTACAGACTCCCCCTGTGGTGTGTGTGTGTGTGTGTGTGTTCGTGTGTTCGTGTGTGTGTGTGTTCGTGTGTTCGTGTGTGTTCGTGTGTGTTATGTACATATAGATATAGTGCGTGTTTGTGTGTGTGTGTAAATGTGTAAACACACACGCACATATATATGTAGGAAATATATTGTGTGTGTGGGTGGGTGTGGATGTGGGTGTGTGTGTATGTTTTATGTACATATAGATACAGTGCGTGTGTGTGCGTGTGTGTGTGTGTGTAATTTTGTAAAATGATAATAAAAACACGTATATACAAGCGTGTACAGAGCAATATTATATGCGGATTTATTTCTATAATTTTGTGAAATTATAATGAAAACACGTATATACAAACGTGTGCAGAACCATTTGAAATTCGTATGAATAAATTCGAAACTTTGAATTTCCTGTCTTATTATTCGAAAGTACTCCCACCATACACATTTTTATGTTTAACTAGGCTGGCCAACGACGCGAGATGTATATATCTAATGGTAACAGCTGTGAAAAAAGTGAGTTGAAAAGGAAACGTCGTTGTGAAAGTATCTTTGCCTCTCTTTCCGCAATGAGTACTATTGGTAGTATACTCATGATCGACTGCTGCAAGGATCCCCGAGACTTCACTAAAGCTAAGCTCCCGTACATACCGAAACCGCTGCTATTGAAACATTGGGGCGGAAAAATAGAAATTCTGTACGACAAACTACCAGAGGAGCTGAAGGTTGACCGTGAGGTCTCCTCGTACATGCCGTGCTATGTACATTACAAAAAATCGGGTACGAAAACACAAATTGACGGTCGAGCACCAGCTTGCCGTGACTGCCACGGATGCCATTGAAAATTACGGATGAACAATACATGTTTGTTGGACGAGAATGTTAAAATAAGACAGTTTTTTATGAAACTAAAAAATTACGAGCGTTTCCATTTACCGTTGTTGTAAATAGTCGTTCAGATTAATAAATTTTTTTAATTAACAAAAATTTAAAAAAAGCTACGGAGGGGTCTCGGTTATCGACGACTGGAGGAAACCGGTTGATGGTGGGGTGCAGAATATTATTTACTGCGAGACCCAGTCTACTTATCTTCCGTAAGTCCCAAATTTGCTGTAGCGATGGTCGGCTACATACCGACGGTTGACAACCGATCCGCTTTATTGATCGCCGATACATTTTCTGCTCGACCAACTGCCAACATTCAATTTTCTTTACCGACGATCGGTAACACGATTATCGACCGTACATGGCGCATCGGTAACTGATTTTGTAATGGACTGGCTACCAACATTCGATCTTCTTTACTGACAGTAGCTGGCGCATCGGTAATTGATTTTCTACTGGACCGGCTGCCAACATTCAAATTTCTTTACCTATCGTAGATGGCGTATCGGTAATTAATTTTCTGCTGAACCGACTGCCGACATCCAATCTTCTTTACCGACGATCGGTAACACGTTTACCGACATTAGATGGCGCATCGGCAATTAAGTACGAGTCAAAATCCGGCAGATGGCGCTGTGGAGCTGCACCGATCAGAACACTAGGATAGGTGCACTGGGGGTGGGGTCTGGTGGGGACAAAGCAAGGATGGGGGTAGGGTGGTGGGGGTTGTGGGGACCAATCAGGAACGGGAGTGGGGGAGTGGGGGTAGACACGCCCCCTGGAATAAGCAATGAGGAAGCAGCAGGTGAGGGGGTAATGGTGGGGGGGCTAGTCTAGACACGCCCTAGCGCCAGCCGGCCACGCTCTGTCTTTCTATAACGGGCCCTTTTTACTCACGTGAACTCTTCAAAGGTAGCGAAAGAGAACTCCTAAGCGACAACAAGTCCGACGTAGAACCTGAGAACTCAATTATATTGCCGGCCACCATCCTGCATAAAACTACGAAGGGTAGAATTATTGCTTCCAATGTCAAACAATCACGAGACTTATTTTAGACTCGAAAAGATAATTTAGTTTATTTTGTTTCCACCGACTGTGCACCGATAGACACTGGAGCTATTGCACTAGGAGATAACGACAATTTTCCACACTTGAAGAATCTAGAATTGAAGAAAGCTCAATCTATTATGAAATGAGCTCACAGATTCAATATAGCTTTGCCTATCACAGATACTTCTGGAGAAGGTCTCACATTAATTTTGGAAAATATAGTAGAAGCTTCAAAAAGTGCTCGTTATTTAATTAACAAGTTATCATTGCAAACCGTCAGTATTGCAAGATCAAGTTTTATGTTAAATGTGCCATGGGAAAATATTATGACTCAAATTCAATTAGTATTCGCGCAAAGCGACGTTAAAATCATAATTTGTCACGGGTTAGTTAGACTACCCCCAGTGGAAAGATAAAATGAGATTATTGAAGTAATGCATTCGTCAACGATAGGCGAACACAGAGGTGTCAGTGAAACATATAATCGAATTCGTCATGTGTATCATTGGTAAAATTTTAAACCTGACGTCCAATTGTATATTCAACAGTGTTTACAATGTCAATTAAAAATATTAGTACGCGTTAAAACTAAACAGCCTATGATCATAACAGATGCTCCAGCAATTGCTTTGGATAAAATTGCAATGGATATAGTAGGCCCTATGCCAAAAACTAAGCAAGAAAATGAATACATACTTACAATTCAAGATCAATTAACAAAATATTCAGTAGCAATCCCTTTACGTAATGCTAAGGCAGTAACGATAGCGGAAGCATTCGTCAAGCGATTCATTTGTTATTTCGCCTCACCGAAAGCGGTACTCACTGACCAAGGTAGTAATTTTTTGAGTAATTTCTTAAAACTAATTGGGAAATTGTTCAAAATACGTAAAGTTAGAACTACATCATTTCACTCTGAATCCAATGGATCATTGGAAAGATCGTATCATCGTACACGAAGGTACTAAGCATACCCCATACGAAATGGTTTTTGGGAAGATAGCTCGTACTCCTTCTAGTATGCCCCCTGCCGAGATGGAAAAACTCGCCACGTACGATGAATATCTAACGCAACTGGTCACGCAAATCCATGAAATACAGGGTTTGGAACGACAAAATTTGATAAAGACTAAAGAAAATTCCAAAATATATGAAGGCAAGAAAATTAATCCCGTTGCATTTAAAGTGGGTGAACCATTATTTTTGCTTAAACGACCAAATCGAGGAAAACTGGGTGACCGCTACATCGGTCCACATGAAATGAAGACTGTATTAACGAACGGTAACGTACGTATCAAACTCCCAAACAAAGACATTACTGTACATTCAAATCGATTGAAGAAATCAAAAATTGCATTCGAAGTTTTTCGAAAAAAAAGAGAATTTCCAAAAACATTCTTCGCATAAGAATATACGAAGTTTATATGGTACGCACTCATGCTGCACTTTCTTTTCGGATATCATGTAATAATAAACATAGAAGCTACATAATAAAATTGATATATACGAATGAAAAATCAGAAAACAAAAGTAAAAATAAATATATATATATCATAAAGGAGTAAATATGAAACTACAACAATCTCTAATAATACTCCATATCTATTTTTATCAACGATATTCCAATACTAGGAGACAATTTGGCATAAACAATGTCGCGTCGTCCGCCAAATACAGTGCTATAACGTATTAATCAAATATCCCTTTATCAGATAAATAAACATATTAAA
This sequence comes from Cylloceria caligata, assembly GCA_963942595.1. NCBI lineage: Eukaryota > Metazoa > Arthropoda > Insecta > Hymenoptera > Ichneumonidae > Cylloceria > Cylloceria caligata. The sequence goes on along the minus strand of OZ012704.1, from coordinate 42,387,885 downwards.
TATGAAAGGAAATAATACACACATATAATCATAAGTAATAATAATAATAGTGATAATAATCATGGTAATTGTTCGAGAATTAAGGTGGTAGAGTAAGTAGACTGTAAAGTATTCGCAGGTAAATTAAAAATCAGTACAAAGATGTTTGTTCAAAGTAGCATTTATTGCTCCATCTGTCAAAAGTGCACACAAAATAATAAAATAATATATAGAAATGTACGTAGAAAAGAGAGAATAAATGAGGCGTTCTTATTACCACACACGATTATATTAATCGTGTGTAATTGATGAGATGTGCTGTCGTGATCGGGCCTCGCGGTGACGCTGAGGCCGGGTACACGACACGATGAGCCACTGTATTGATGTACCGGTGGGCCGACGTCAATATACCAATGCTGATACGATAGAAGAGTTTGCAGAGACTGTAGGTCGGCAGAGCTGCACTTTGAGACTTATTAAGATGCACGGACCTTTCATCAGCACGCACGAACATGGTGACGATGAAAACCGTGCGAGAGCAAAACGCAAGATGGCTGCATTATACAAAACAGCCGTTATCTAGTCACGCAGTCGTGGAGCGCTTGCGCGCAGCGACCTGTAGCTTGGCACGCTGACCTAGGGCGCGATTTACTGCTTCTGAGTGGTGCTGCCGCTAAGTGGCAACAGCAAGCAGTCGCCCATGCTAGCCTAGTGCGCAGTCTAGCTACGTGCAGCATAACGCTCAAGCATTCTCAAACAGTAATAATAGTAATAGCAATAATAATAATAACAATGATCAGTGTATTCAAGTTTTAGTGAATAGAAATTTTTCTTAACGGTTTCAAACCAGGCAAACACAGTTATCAATACGCCAACGCAAACGAGAAACCAAGATACGCACTCAAAGACAAGGCATTAAATAGAACCTCTTGAAGAGACAATATCTTAGTGCACCCAGATCAGTTTTAGACTTCAAAAAAAAAAGAGAGTACAACTGAATATAAAGAGAATGCCATAATAACCATATTAAGAACATTAACATATACCAGTAAATAGACACATAAATATTTTTATTAACATAACTAAATAAATACACTGCTGTTTATACCTGCATCTTGGAAAAGATTTATTATAAAATGTGTATACCATCGCTAAGCATGTCATCAAAAGGCCCACGCGGCATGTACTCATACGAACAATTGCGTCTCGACAGTTACCGTAGTTGGCCAGTAAACTTTGTAGACCCGCGGCAACTAGCCGCAGCAGGATTTTATTACACCGGGCAAGACGACGAGGTCAGTTGTTTTGATTGCAAGGTTACTATTAAAGAATGGGAAGTCAGTGATAGACCAATGCATGACCACCGTAGGTGGCAAGAACAATGCCATTTTGTCCGTGGCATACTCTGTGGAAACATGCCCATCGGAGCCGATTCACGAGATGTACCCCTTTCTTGTGAAAAGGAATGCCATGATTGCAGATTAGAGGTAAGAGTAAACGCGACCCCTGATTGTCACGAGGATATGCCTCCAAAGAAGAGCGATTTGACTCCCATGTATCCCGCATTCGAAGATTATACTAAACGAATAGACAGCTTCACCGACTGGCCTGGAAATTGTGAAATCAATATTGCAGTATTAGCAGCAACGGGATTCTTCTTCACGGGCAGTCAGACTAAATCAGGTATTTTCATTGTGGAGTAACATTAGGCAATTGCGAAATTTATGACGACCCTTGGGAAAAGCATGCTATATTGGGCCCTAATTGTCGTTACATAATAATGAGCATAGGAAGCCGACAACCCGGTCAAACACCTCGTCGCCAACCTTTTTCTCGCTAACTCCCGCCTCTCAGACAGAACTGTACGAGAGCCCCCCTACCTGCGATGAGAGATTCGTCGCCAGACGAATGTTGGAAAGGCTCCGAGCCACCCTCGACTGTCTAGAATGGGCATGCTCGTACGCCACCTACGAAAACTATACAGGCCGCATGGAAAGCTTTATTTCTTGGCCTGAGACGCTATCGATAAAAGCAGTAACATTAGTAGACGCTGAATTCTTTTATTCTGGGAAAAAGAACGGAGTAACATGTTTTTATTGCGGAATTTGAATAGAAAGTTGGGGCACGGGTTCAAACCCCTTACACCTATACCGCTTGCTAAATCCAGGTTGTCGATTCCTGATCATGACTATGAATACGTTCCCATGTTCCCCTTTGTTCACCAGTCTTACTGATTCAGTTACACCATTACTCCGCAGATCTCACGCTCCCCCTTCATCGCCCGTTAAACAAGATAGTGTTCCGAACCAACATCCCGACACAACGAACAAAGACGAGTCATACGAAAAATTAATTACTTCACATCGTCGCAATTCCCGACCTCCTACTCCTTGGGCAGAGTCACTGGACCTATCCACACTATCGCTGACACCATCCCAGGAAGAAGATGCCGCCTCTCAGTTATGTCAAACCTGCTATCACCAACCTATTAACGTGACGTTTCTCTCTTGCCTCCACGCGAATAATTGCTACAAATGCGGCAAAAATAGAGAAACATGTGACGAATGCAACTCAGCGATACAGTGCATCGTGCTTGATCCCGAATAGGATAACGATAACAAAGAGAAAACTAAAAATTGTATCGATAACAACAATAAGTAGCTAGAATACTTGCATATGTTGGTTAAATTCAACTCATGATCGTTTAATTAATTCTCTTTCACTCAAGTATAAATTGCGAAATCTCGAATTACAGTCTCAAATTAACTATTGATGCACCTCGAGAATCTCAATACACCTATAACAAAATTGTAAGAAGTCCCTGATTATTGAGAGATAATTTCAGAATTTAATGTATAAATTTTTTTCTTCTTTTTATGTTTTCGGTTTAGGGGATTTTGTTTGAAGTCATAACTCCAAACGTGTTTGTTGATTTTTTTGTTTGGTTTATTTAAAAAATTTGTAGTCTTCCTCTTATCCTCTCTCTTTGTTTAACGACAATGCATATATATCAAGTATAATATAAATTTCATAAAAGGGCAAAATATAAATTTCAAAAATAATATAAATTTAAAAAAAAAACAGAAATGAGGAGCAGTCACTCCCCGTCTTCCGCAAATAAATGGCGCAACCCCCACGAATCTTCTCCATATAGAAACCTATGAAAAGAAAAGAGAAAAGGAAGTTAAGAATTGATGCATACATAAAGGGAAAGGGGACAAGATGAATTTGTAATGGTTTCATCGTTACTCACTCGTAGTTGGGATTGCGCCGTGTCTGACGCTCCCTCGCTATGGCCCGTTGCACGCTCTACTCCTCCGAGAGGCCCTTCTTGATCTCTCTCAGTAAAAATGACAACATGTCCTCTGTCCAGGTCGTAGAAGGCCCATCCCAAACAGATCCCTTAAATTAATTACATCCTCCCTCTCCGTGTGCTGATCCTCCCATCTGAAGAGAAAAAAAAGGGGGAAGGAGGAAGAAAGAATGAAATTTAAGCACATACATACATACATACATACATACATAAATGCAAATAAATGAATAATAATAATAACAATAATAATAATAATAATAATAATAATAATAAACAAAATACAAGTGAAATAGAATAAAATAAAATAATTTTCTTTGGTTGTTTGATATATATAAAAGGTGCTAACCCCAAGTTATTGAAATGCACCAACATCGGCCGAAGAATACAATTATACTTCTTTGTCCAAAGGGAGTACGCTTCGTTTCTTTCCAAAGCAATTCGTCGGTCCCGCATCAGGTAGGAAATATGTTTCTTCAACACATATCGCATTTCTTCCATCACTGAAAATATCATCGTGTAGTCGAAAGCACGTAATTAAAAAGAAAATTGATCCAAAATTACGAAACTGGGAAATGATCCCGAAAAATGCAAAAGCAAGCGTATATAAATGAACCCCCGCCCCCCTCTTCTCAAAATATTAACCCCGAGTGACCGCCTTTCTCACTCTCCCCCTCCCCTTTTTATACATATCCCTGGAAACAAGGAGTATCCGTATAAGATGTAACCGAAATAAACAAAACCTCTAGCAAACAATTGAACATTTATGATTCAAGGAGCCACGGGGCTGCACTATGCACCGCATCCTCATCCTTTTCTCACTTGGAGGAATCCTCGGGTCCCCATCCAGCGATATTCTGCAAATAAAAAACGAAGCTGGACTGTACTATGGACTCATGCAAGGAATTCACTTCGCGCAAGCGGAATGGCGTTTCGTTACGTTCATCGAATTACAACCGTTCGGAAACAGACAACCAAGTTTCGCCCAAGTGCCCTTGGACTCTATGATGGACGAATGTTTCTCAATCTTACGAGACCGTTGCGCCACATTAATCAACAAAAAGGATATTTTTTTCAGAATAACACAGACTAACGCACGCCTAGACATAATCCGCGAACTAAAGAACGAAACTTTCATTTCTTCCAAAAGAAAGACTATAAATCCCACATATACCACCAGCAAAACGTTATATGGTACGATACACAAGAAAGACGTAACTTATTATAATAAATTAATAAGCCAATTGCATCGCGGGAAAAAGGATTCTATTATCAAAAGAAAAACGAAAACGCAGGTAGTGACTCCCGAACTCTACTCTTTAGAATTACGACTTGATGAAGTGAAATTCATGCACAATTTAACCTGGGAAAGAAGTATAGAGGTTTTTCGGAAACATGATTCTGAATTCGAAGATACTTATGCAACACGCCTTCTGGAATAGAGATTGTAACGGTATTAAGCGTTGACATTACCCTTGAAGGGCTTCTTCGGACTCGAGCAGGAAGGAAAGTAATTTTTAGGCTTTTGTAGTAGGTAAAAGTAGGGTTTATTCAATGAAACAGATAAAAATTGTGTGATACATCAGAAAATAAATAGAAAATTCAATTATCTAACCCTTTTTTCTCGGTATTATGGCTACCTCGAGCCTTACATTCAGTTATTCCCGGGCACACGAGTGCATTTATAATCGTGTCCGCGGGTGAATTTAAAGAATATGTTTTATAATTAATATGTGCTATGATATGAGAGAGAACGTTGATAAATAATATATTCCTAATGTGAGAGTATTCTTTCACTCCAATTGATTTGACAACAGAAGGATAAACGCCGCTTGATAATTTCTATCTGTTCGTCACGATCCCTAGGTAAAGGCTTAGCATGCCCACCGTCGGTAACTAACCGGCTGTCGCTTGATTTTACCGCTGAGTGGTTCAATTTCCAACGCTACAGGCCCGTTGGTGGGAGTGGATATGTGTATTTTTTAAAGGTCGACTTACGCGTCCACCCGACCGCCGCTACGATCTGGCGTCGGTGGGATGCACTCTGGGTGCATGCGCAGCTACTTGATCTCCCAGGGCCGTACTCTGTGCATTTATCGCCTTTTTATTTTTTTCTTTTCATCTACGTTTATATCCCTACCGAATTTCTTATGCTCATATTATTTATAGGACTTTGCCATACTGATAGTTATATTCCGTATTTTAATGAGTCGTAATTATTTTCGTTTTCTAGAGCCTAGCCCGTGTATTTGGCTGTCCTCGGCTGCCAGAGTGAGAGAAAGAGAGACAGAAATAGACCGCTCTGTTGTTGTTTGGGTCTGCGGTGCGTTGGCCTCGAACGCCGCACCGGCTCAGCTGCTTCCCGTCAAAGATGTATGTCAGCTACCACAGCTGGGCTCTCTTGGTACCAGTGCGGCTGCACCTAGCGAGGGTTGGCTGCTCTTCCTTCCTGGACTTCTGCGTTGGCGGGACCTGCGAACAAAACTGTTCCTCGAGTGCCGAAATTCTGGTCTTTTTATACCAGAATCCCCTCCAGCTGGCCCATGCTTTCAGTATAACTATAGTTGGTGGCGGTCCTGTAGCCCATGTCCTGTAGCCCACTGGTACTTCATTTTTAAAAATCGTCGTTGGTTTTTAATATTTCGTTATTCGTATTTTTCGGGTGGAATAACGGGACTTGGTCACCGATATGCCGGCCTAGCTTGTGTGAGTGACGCTCGGTAGTGGTGCTTTGTTGTGTGCGTACCGAGCGTCGTGAGCTGCCGAGTATAGGCCGGTCTTACCCTGTGTGCGTAACGCGCGGTAGCGGTGCCTTAGTGTGCACCGCGCGTTATTAGATAGTTAGTACGTCACAAGATATAACGTGGAACGTGTTGCCGACATTTATTTGACGAATCTGCAAACAATAGAAGACATCATCGTATCCACTAAATTGGGATTACTGCATCCCGATTTATTAAGCCGAAAGATCTTAGAAGAAGCTGCCAAAGGATTCCCAAAAATCCATCACGAACTACGTTTTCCACTACCTACAGGAGAAGTGTATCCAGAAATATTATCGAAAATATCCGGATTTTCTGCCGTTTATCATGACGGGAAAATCATCATCGTTTTACACATACCATTACTCGAGCCAACCGGATATACATTGTACGAACTTCTCCCCTGCCCTACTTCTCAAATTATTGGAATCAATACAAACGCCGCCACGTATATTGAAACGTTTCGCGATTTTAATCACTTTATTTTTATTCCCTTTTTGCGCGTCTGCTAAGCGGCTAGGTGAAATCGCGTAGTTTTTATTTTATTTCGAGCGAGGTTTTTCCTAGATCGTAGGGAGACGATTGGTTGCTCGAAACCGGTTCGTGCTCTGGGCTGGATGGGACGAGAAGTGTCTATTGTCTTATAGGTTTTATAAGTGGTTGATTTTATTGTTATTTCTCTTTTGTTGTTTTTGTTGTGAGACCTCAGATTGGGTTTGTTGATTCGCATATGTCCGTGGTGGACATGCGGTTTGTTACCCTTTCATCATTGGTCTTGATATTGGTAGGGTAGTTCTCTTATCTTTGTGGCGCTGAAGACACTGATCGCTGGTTAATTTTTGTGAAGAGGATGAAAGGAAGTTCGTGGTCGCGTAGGACGATCTGGTCGTTCGTACGGGTTTTTAACCTTCGCTTGCGCTTGGATGTTATGCGATATTTTTCCTTAAAATTACCTATGCGGAATCGCTTCCGGTATTCTAGGTTATTGACTCGATTGTTCGTATGGCGATGAGATATCGCCTATACGGAGCTTAACACTCAATATTTCTACTAGGGTTGTCGCGTTTGCTTCTACGCGATTCTTATAATTACATATGCGGATTTATTTCCTGTTATTTTCGGGTTATGACTCGATTATTCGTATGGTGATGAGGTAACGCCTATACGGAGCTTAATACTCAATTTACCTATTTTGGGTTATCGCATTTGTTTTTACATGATTCTTATAATTACAGATGCGGATTGATTTCCGGTTATTTTCGGGTTATGACTCTATCATTCGTATGGTGATGAGATATCGCTTATACGGAGCTTAACACTCAATTTATCTATTTTGGGTTATCGCGTTTGTTTTTACACGATTCTTATAATTATTTCTGATTGTTTCGGGTTGTGACTTTATTATTCGTATGGCGATGAGATATCGCCTATATGGAGCTTAACACTCAATTGATCTATTTGGGTTATCGCGTTTGCTTATATGGGATTTTTTTAATTAAAGATGCGGGTTTATTAAATTTGTGTGTTTTTTAGGATATTATTTGTGCGAAGCTCGATTGTCATTGGTGTACTGTGCGTCTCTATTTGATTTTACAAGGGTGTGGCCTGTTGGTTCTTACTGCCTGTGTTTCGTCCTCATACGGAGCGTTCCGTGGTACATTCGTTAGACATACCGGTCAGCCTTGTTTAATTATCGGACGTCTAGCTGGTGACATGCTATTTTGATGTTATTGTTTAGAGTACCCGTTCACGTGGTCTGCCTTTTGAGGCTCCGCCCTGCTGATGTTTGCGCGGTGAGTTTATAGTAGGATCGCGAGTGTCGTTCGCGAGGTGAGGTGTGTGAATTTACCTACCTATCTTTACTCGTCTTCGTTATTGTTTGGGTCCCTAGCTATAGCTCGCTGTTCGCACAAGACACTGGGTTCGCAGCTATGACCAACTAGCTCTTCCTGTACCCCGGATACTGAGGCCTTTATTCACGCTTGTTTAAGCTACCTTATCGCGCTATTAAGGGGCTCACGATCCGGTCCCTTAATTAGCACGATCAGCCGAGGTATCCGTACGTAGCAGGTGGTAGTTGGTGCTGGCCCTGACGTGGTCCCACCCACGCAGGTACACCCCACGTGTCTAGTGCGCGTGGTGCAGCAAGTCGGGATGCCACTCTCTTGACCTGGAGACACACGTGCTTCTTCACTCTTCAAAAGACATGTAGCCACCGCGCTATGCGTAGGGACACGTTAATGAGAGAGTGCCCTAACGCTGTGATTGGGGACGGCCAAGGCATAATGCAGGGGAACCCTTTCCTCACAGAGTATCCTAATTAATTCGTTAACTCAACTGACAGCCAAGCGCAATACAGGGGAATCGGTTGAGAAAAAGAATACTGGTTGCTACCATGATATTTCCCAAACGGTTAGTGATTATCGTTATTGTTTTGTTCGATCAAACGACGGCCAAGCGCAATGCAGGGGAATCGATTGATCGAAAGAAACTTGTTCTATACATATTGAATTTAAAATTGGTATGAAGTTAGCTGTCGGGCAGCACTTCGTCTTGAGGAATAGATTTTCAACAAGAGCTTTGAGGCTTGTCCTGTCGCGGTTTATATAGTTTAGTGGATGGACCCCGGAGGGGTGTTTTGTGGTAGGTCACGTGATGTATGTTGCACTTCAATCACTAGGTGAGGGAGGTGCGGGGTGGCGTGTCGGTGTACCGTTATGCTTTAAATTTCTATATTTAGCCGGGCTTTGTCTTTTCAGAGTTTGAACCGAGGTTCTAGCGAGGTTGAATTCTGTTGGTCGCTGTTAAATTCCTACCCGCTGGAGGTTCAAACTTCTTTTTGAGGTTTTTTGTAGTTCGATCAATGTGTTTTACTAATTTTGTCACGTGTGGTTTTTTTATACCTTGTATGTTTTTTCCTGTCTGATTTCTTGTTCGAAATTTGCTGGAATTGATTAATTATTGCAAATTTGGTGTTTCATGATGTGTTGTTTAGATGTTCCTCCCTAATTTTCATGTTGTTCTCATTTTCGGGTGTTTTTCAGTGTGGGGCTTGCCCTGGTCTTAATTGGTTAATTGAGTTTTGTGGGAATTTGGCTTGTTTTATGCTTTTTTCCTAATGCTAATGTTTTTTCCGTGAGTGGGGGCATGTGGTGAGGTTTCATGTGAAGGCACCCTGTTGTTTCATCTTGCGAATTTGTGGAATTTCAAGAGTTCCACTAATTCTTTTGCCGTTTTTCCGTACTGTGGCGTTCTTAGCGCATTGCCGTCTGTGTGGTATGGTTAGTTTAAAGGGTAAGGTCGACTGTGCCCTCTTTGTACGGTAAGGCGTTTATTGTTACGCGTGGTTCCGCCCGCTTTCGAGTAGGGCGGGGGTTACTACGCTGGGGTCCGGTCTACAACGCGTGGTACTGCTGTTTGTCCTGCCTCTCGTCTTGCTCTTGCGAGCTTCTTGCGAGCTGTGTTTGTTTTGATGGTAGTTTTTGAGTTAGGTGGGGCCTATTTCTGACGCCATACTGTTTAGGGTGGGTACTCGCGATTGCCTGTGTGTACCTTTTTTTCTATGATGTCTTCCTAGTCCGATGGTTGCTTGTTTGGCCTGTGTTGGCTAGTTGTGTTAATAGATAATCTACTTTTTTGGTGATTTCCTTGTTTTCGTTATTATACGTCGTCTGTGTTTGTTCGTGTGTGTTGGATGTTGGTGATACTAAGTTTTTATTTTCTAGTAGCGGATCGCTGTAATTGCGTTCCGTTACAATATATATCGAAAGACCCCATACTTAGCGATATTATGGACTCAAGACAAATACGCACTAATGACAAGGGTTGATTTGACCCAATGCCAAGAGCTTGGTTATGACAGAATTTGTATACCATCATATCCCATTTTTAGTATATATATAAGCCTACCTGCGGGATATTATTATTAATAATGGAAGATAACATTCAAGACTATAGAGATTGCGATATCAGAATTATGAAACAACAAACATCGTATTGGAAGCAGCTCGAGTACACTAAAGGATGGTTATTTTCCCTCCCAGAAACGTAAAAGGTTAACCTTACCTGCGCCAACGAAACTCGAACCATAGAATTATCAGGAAAAGGAATTCTAAAATAAAAATCCGGATGCATAGCACGCACCGATTACGTAACAGTAATTGGACTCCGAAACCCAAAAATAAATGTTAATTGCGAGTATTCACCATTAACCTCTGTTTGAGATTCCATCCGATGGTGTTATTTGACAAATCTGCAATATATTGAAAATTATGAGTCTTCACTCACGACAGGGTGATAATAAACCAGATACATAGATGGTAATTTGAGAAAGCAGTTCATTATGCCTTCCGCATTTCACACAAAAATAATATAATTTGGAAAAAGATAAAAGTAAAGAATAAATACAAAAATAGATTAAATTTAGACAGAATAAGAAATTATATTAAAATAACAAATTGAATTTACACTTTGAGTTTGAGACAGCACACCATTATATTAAAGGTATGCTGAGTGTGATTGAGCTTGAGTGTAGAGAGCGGTGCGCGTGCAGCAGCCAGTGCTGCGTAGCACGTCACGCTGGAGAGAATGAGTGCGTAAGGCGATATAACAATTCACAGCAAGCTCTCAGCAGCTTAATGAAGTGAGGTTGCAGTGAACAAATGAGAGCACTTGCAATTGAAATTGCTTGAGTGCTCTATACGCATGAGACAAGCTACGCAGGCAGCACTGCGTAGCACAATACAACACATAATGAGGATGCACAAAATGAGCAGTGTATAGTCGCTGTACTCTTCCAGCAGATGTCCTGGGGAAAAGTACAGCGAATATGGTGCACCTGCATAATTATATTAATTATACCGGCAAATTAAGCTGAGAGGAAACGTGGCGTGACATGTGCTGCGATGCCGCAAAAAAGTGAGACCAAAAAAGTTGATGTACCGATGAGAATCCAACTCCTCATTGCCATTGAATTTATGGTAAATTATAACAATGCACTCGTACCTGATTTTGAGTGCTGTTGAGTACTAGTGATGAGTTGATGCAGCGAAAGAAGCCAACGAGAAAAAGTCCAAAACTGCGCTGTGTGTGCTGTTCCTCGATGCCGTTGCGAAAATGTCCAAATTTTCAACATGGCTGCGAGTATGAAAGTGTCGTTGGGCGCTGAAGTCAGTTAAGCGAGATAGCCGGTGAGCGAAACCGAAGTCAACCGAGAGAGACATCCTCTCGCTCGACGTGGCGTGCCAACGAGGCACAGCCTCGGCTCCGCGAAGTCCTGCTTCGGCCATCCTCGGCTCAACCGAGAGTCGTGTGCTCAGGCACAGCAACAGGTAGGCGCACGACGAATATCGATCGCCGTGCGCCAGCTGATTATCCAACAACCTCACTAAACATCACAGAGTTAATAGCCACTATAGTAAACTACCAACGCCTGCAAGTTATCGATATAGCAGGAGCACCCACTCCAAGTATAATCATCAAAGGAACCACAGGAATAGAGGCCTACGACATCAGTTTAAAGGAAGTGGAACGCCTACTGAGCGAACGCACCGATCAGAACGATGAACAATCAAGGTATGGTCCTGCCATCACAGCCCTCTTCATCGGAGAAATAATATTATTAATATAAACGAGCAGCCACCTTCTATTGAATCTAGCCTCCGTCTTATACAGACTACTCTCTTCAAAGGTACAGGAGGACCGGTACCCTTCCTACAGTTACCAAGGGGCCGAACCACCCCCTTTGGATATTCGGTTTAGTGAAGTTATATGAAACGTACCCTCGCGCCCACGACCTGCCACACAAATTTCCCCTCCCACGGAAACCAATGATACGTATAACACTCTCCTGCGTGGCACCAAATTCCCGCCTTCCCCCCTCACCGCTTCAAATAACTAACTCAGCCGAACTGATGATAGCCTCCAAGAAGGGCCGGTGGACCCACGACCTATGGAAATTTCGGTCCTTTTGACCCCTCTTACTATTTAAAGGAAGAAAAAGAGAGTGAATTAAGGAAAACAACAGGTCCCTAACCTGTAGAGGGGTCTACGTATATATATATTCCTTTAAAGAAAAGATATCGCAATAACCTACTAATACTTTTTTTTTCTTTGTGTGTGCATACTTAATTACACCGCTTCGAGTTTAAGAATTGTTTATTGTATGGATGTTGCACAATAGTTTCATTGAATAAAATTTTCTTTTTTTTCTCTTCTTTTCCTTTTAAAAATGATAATAATAGATATATAAATGAATGATTTTTTGGTAATAATAACAGTAATTGTAGTTGTAGTAGTTGTAACAATAATAATAACAATCAAAATAAAAATATAAGACGGTAAAAAGGAAGGAAGAAACATCGGTAGGAATAAAAACAGTTTTCATTTTATTCTTAAAACTAGATTTTTACAACAAAAAGAAAGAGATATATATTTTGTTTCTCTATTATTTTTTTTTCTTGTTAATTCACCTATAAGGTGAAAGGGGCGGGAGTCGAACCGGCCGGAAGGTAGTTGGGTCGAAATCCGGATCACCCCAGAAATAAAGCTTTTTCTGAATCACGATGAAAACGGGTTCTAAAAATAATAAAGGGGGAAACTGAAAGAAAAAGATTAAAATTTCCGAAAGGGGAATGAAAATTTTAACACATCTAATATATAAAATTCTCGTGTCACAGTTTTCGTTGCCATACTCCTCCGAAACGGCTTGACCGATTTTGATGAAATTTTTTGTGCTTATCCGGTATCTATGAGAATCGGCCAACATCTATTTTTCATCCCCCTAAATGTTAGGGGTAGTCCAGCCCTAAATTTATTTTTTTATTTTTTAGACAAAATTTTTAATTTCTATTTTTTTATGATACAACATACAAAAATACATACAATCCTCAATTTTCACCCTTCTACGATCAACCCTTATTTTTTAATAGCCATTTTAGTAATTTAATCATTTTTCCTCTCCGGTCGAAAACTGATCAATCGTCATTTAATTAGTTATCCCCGCCAGATGTCTACAGGTGTCACTTCTGACCCAGTAAACAGCACGGAGTAGGAATGAGAACGAAGCCGGTCTCCTTTCTTTCTCACTCCCTACACAGTTGTCGGCCATCATTATTGTTTATGCATCAAGTGTAATAGTAACGTTGACAATTATTATTTTGCTATCTCAGTGTAACTCTCATATTAACTTTTAATCATTCCTATTTTATCAATAATAATTAAATTATCAATTTTGAGTGTATTTTGCACGATTAGTTAATCAAGTGATTTTATAACCTCAAAAGTACTCAACACGTGACACGAGCTTCCAATAACAACGGATTTTGTGTTGTAAGTATACTTTTTTTTATTAATATCGAAAATGTTGTTGATCTTATAAAAATGTAATTTTAATTTAATTTTATTAAAAAAATGCAATTGAACAATTAAGATTTTCATAGTTTCCAAAAAATCAATCATTATGAATCTTTATTTTGAAATGTCACTGGAAATATTGGTTGTATGAAAAAATTATAAGAGACAATGTTTTCATAAAATTTAATTTTTTACTTTTGTTTGAAAAATTTTTCCATAAAACTTATATTTTTGTTATAATTTCATAAATAAAAACTAATCATTTCAAAACTGCGGCAAAAATCCTGGCCCTAATTATACTTTTAACATTTTTCATCATTAAACAATTTCATTAATTCTATTTATGTATGTTTTGTACAGTGAGCAATGCCAAGAAAACGCAAAGGGGCTGATTTGAGCCGCAGTACAAGTAAAGCTCGAAACTTGCGAAATAGCAGATCCGAAAGAACAGAAGAACAAATCCAGCAACAAAGTACTGATGCACGTGTCAGAATGGCGCAATTGCATCAAGAAGAGCCAGAAGATACACGAGCTGAACGCAATGAAGTCAGAAGATTAGAACAACGACAATCACGCCGTTTCACAGTCAATAGACGAAGAACAAATGACCAACAACGACAACAGGTACATCGAGCATTTATATCTGATTCATTCCTGCGTCTAGCATTCCAGTATGAGCCCGATATTGAATATTATGCTCATTCAAAAGTGGTAATTGGTGCTATGGACAAGGAATGTCCGCATTGTCATGCTCTGAAATTCAAAAATGAGCCAGCTGGGATGTGTTGCGCGTCAGGAAAAGTGCAACTACCTGAAATTGAAACACCACCTGAACCATTGAACGGCTTACTTATCGGCACGGATCCAGATTCTAACGTGTTCCTGAAGTCAATTCGAAGATTCAATTCATGCTTTCAAATGACATCGTTCGGAGCAACAGAAATAGTTCGAAATACTAATGCAAATGGTCAACAATTCAATTCTACATTCAAAATCAGAGGCCAAGTTTATCATAAAATTGGCTCAATGCTGCCAATGCCAAACGAACCACATAAATTCTTACAAATCTACTTTATGGGCGGCGAGGATTCCGGAAGCGCACTTGCCAATCGCGTGAATGCACGTTGTGATTATAATAACCTTGATTCACTTTATGCCAGGCGCATCGTCAGCGAGCTAGATGCTCTTTTGAACGAGCACAACGAGTTGTTGAAAATATTCAAATCACATATGCACCAATTACAAAGCGATAATCACGCTATCGTCATTAATCCTGATAAAACACCAGCTGGAGAGCATATTCGTAGATTCAATGCACCCGTTGTTGATGATGTTGCTGGAATCATGGTTGGCGATTGTACAGCTGCACGAGAAATTGTGATTCGTAGAAGAAATAATAATCTTCAGTTCATTGCTGACACACATCGTTCATATGACGCTCTCCAATATCCGCTAATATTCTGGAAGGGACAAGACGGATATTGCATAAACATAAAACAACGAGATCCCGTATCAGGTACTTCATTGATTATTAATTTGATCATTAATCATTTAACAAAACAATTAAATTATTGAACGTAATAAATTTAAATTAATTTTTATGAACAAATATTACAGGAGCTGAAATAAACAAGAACGTTAGCTCAAAGGATTATTATGCGTACCGATTAATGATTAGACGTGGCCTGGACAACGTCATTTTACGATGTCGTGAGCTTTGTCAACAATTCATGGTCGACATGTACGCGAAGATTGAGAGCGAACGACTACGATACTTACGATATAATCAACAAAAGCTGCGCGCGGAAGAGTACATTCATTTGCGAGACGCTATCAACAACAACGCCGACGTCGCCGAAATTGGTAACCATGTCATTTTACCATCATCGTACGTAGGCAGTCCACGTCATATGCAAGAATATATACAGGATGCTCTGACTTTCGTGCGCGAATATGGACGACCATGTTTATTTATCACGTTCACATGTAATCCAAAATGGCCAGAGATTACATCTTTCCTACTGCCTGGCCAAAATGCAATACATCGCCATGACATTACAGCACGTGTGTTCAGACAAAAGTTGAAGTCTTTAATAAGTTTCATTACTAAATCACATGTATTTGGTCCCACACGTTGCTGGATGTATTCGGTTGAGTGGCAAAAGCGAGGATTACCTCATGCACACATTTTGGTTTGGTTCATCGACAAAATCCGTCCTGAAGAAATCGATAGTATCATTTCTGCGGAAATTCCAGATCCATCCACTGACCAACTGCTGTTTGATATTGTTACAACAAACATGATTCATGGTCCATGTGGTACTCTTAATAGTTCATCGCCTTGCATGGCTGATGGAAAATGTACTTAAAATTTCCCTAAAGATTTTACCAATGATACGGTCACAAATGTCGACGGATACCCAATATATCGTCGAAGAAATCCTGAAAATGGCGGACAATCATTTATTAAAAATATCATCAACACAGACATTGATATTGACAATCGTTGGGTGGTGCCATATTCGCCTCTGCTGAGCAAGACATATAATGCTCATATTAATGTTGAGTTCTGCAGTTCTGTGAAGAGCATCAAATACATTTGCAAGTATGTCCATAAAGGCAGTGATATGGCTGTGTTTAGAGTGGAAAATACTAATGTGAATGCTCCTCCAGTGAATAAAAACGATGAAATAACGCTCTACCAAATTGGTCGGTACATCAGCTCCAATGAAGCTGCTTGGCGTATCTTTGGTTTTCCAATTCATGAACGGGATCCAGCAGTTGTTCAGTTAGCCATCCATCTTGAAAACGGTCAGCGTGTATTTTTCACGAACGAGACAGCGATTGATCGTGCAATAAATCCACCTAAAACTACACTCACTGCATTTTTTGAATTGTGTAATCGTGCGGATGATTTTGGTGCCTTCGCACGAACATTACTCTATTCACAAGTACCACGCTATTTCACATGGACTCAAACAAAAACATGGATGCCCCGCAAGCAAGGCTCACCAGTTGCTGCATGTCTCAATTTATTTAAATCAAACGCCTTGGGGCGATTATTTACAGTCAATCCAAGACACACGGAGTGCTTTTATCTTCGACTGTTGTTGGTTAATGTTACTGGCCCATTATCATTTCAAGATATACGTAAAGTGAATGGGCAACAATATCCAACGTATAAAGATGCATGCCTTGCACTCGGCTTGCTGGAAGACGACAACCAGTGGGAATGCATGCTTGCTGAAGCTGCATTGAACTGTACAGCAATACAAATTCGTCTACTATTCGCTATAGTGTTGACTACATGTTTCCCAGCCCGAGCACAGATATTATGGGAAAATCACAAAGATTCAATGACTGATGATATATTGCATCAACATCGTATACGGTGCCACGATCTAACCATAACATTCAGCGACGAAATGTACAATGAAGCATTGATTGCTATTGAGGATCTTTGCATTGTCATTGCCAACTTACCACTTAGTAATTTCGGTATGAATTCGCCAAATCGAACTGCATCTGATTTAATGAATACTGAAATGAATCGTGAACTGCAGTACAGTACTGTAGAAATGGCAGCGATTGTTGCCCGCAATGTCCCACTAATGAATGAGGAACAAAGAACCATTTATGATCGCATTATGCTCGCAGTTTCAGCTGGACAAGGTGGGTTCTTCTTTTTGGATGCACCGGGTGGAACTGGCAAAACATTCGTTATTTCGCTAATTCTTGCTGAAATACGATCAAATAATGGCATCGCATTGGCCGTTGCATCACCGGGCATTGCAGCAACTTTATTGGATGGAGGTAGAACAGCTCATTCAGTATTTAAGCTGCCACTAAATATTCAGAATAACCCTGACGCAGTATGCAACATTAAGAAACAATCGTCCATGGCCACTGTGCTGAAACGGTGTAAAATTATTATTTGGGATGAATGTACTATGGCACACAAACATTCACTTGAGGCGTTGAACAGGACATTGAAAGATATTAAAAACAGTGACAAACTATTTGGCGGAACTCTGTTGGTCCTTTCAGGTGATTTCAGACAAACACTTCCAGTCATTCCACGTTCAACATACGCTGATGAGATCAACGCTTGCTTAAAATCATCTCCATTGTGGCGTAATGTTGAAAAATTACAGCTAAAAATAAATATGCGCGTTCAAATGCTTCAAGATCCATCCGCTGAAACATTTTCAAAACAACTCTTAGATATCGGTGATGGAAAAGTTGCTATAGATGAAACTGGATACGTAAAATTACCGACCGATTTCTGCACAATCGCTGATTCGCAAGATACTCTCATTGAACAAATATTTCCCGATGTACACACACAGTACATAAATCATGAGTGGCTTGCAGAAAGAGCGATTTTAGCGGCAAAAAATGTAGACGTTGACAATTTAAATCTGAAGATACAAATGTTGTTGCCAGGGAACTTGGTATCATATAAATCTATTGATACAGTTTGCGACGACAGCGAAGCAGTAAATTTTCCCACAGAGTTTTTGAACTCACTGGATTTGCCAGGCATGCCACCGCATAATTTACAATTAAAGGTTGGATCTCCAATTATCTTGCTTCGTAATTTGAACCCGCTCCGGCTGTGCAACGGTACGCGATTAGTCATTCAAAAATTAATGAAAAACGTGATCGAAGCCAGGATTTTAAATGGCAAGTTCAGAGGTGAAAATATACTCATACCACGGATTCCTATTATACCTACAGATGTGCCAATTCAATTCAAACGTATTCAGTTTCCGATTAGATTGGCATTTGCAATGACTATCAACAAATCCCAAGGTCAAACGATGTCTGTTTGTGGATTAGATTTGAGAACACCATGTTTTTCACACGGACAATTATACGTGGCATGCTCTCGAGTGGGTAAACCATCCAGTTTGTTTGTGTTAGCTAAAGATGGACTAACAAAAAATATTGTTCACGCTATAGCATTAAGAGATTGATATTGTTTAATAGTGTTACTGTCGTAATTGTTTAATTAATGATATATAATTTTAAGGAATAAATTATAATAACTTAAAAATAATGTTTGCCTTTTGTTATTTTTATATTCCCTCATCGTTCACAGCGCTCCATGCTTATTTCACGCATATACCACATTCTTACATACATACAATATACACATTCTAACATACATACATACTTACAATAAGTAAGCTATTTTTTGTCTACACTAGAAATTACTAGGAAATTATTTATATGGCAAAACAACGTTTGCCGGGTCATCTAGTATATTATAAAACTCACCCAAACATCGCCTCTGCACTTGGCGAGGGGAGTCCTCCTTGTCATTCCCTCCCCCTTCCAATTATTCCCTGGACCGTTTGTTCCTTCGGACACGTTCCGGAAGCTTATGAGCCACCGGATCTGCTAATGAAAAAAAAACATATATATATATATAATCAATATTATACAAATCCATATAAATTAGTCAAATGAATACAGTAATAAATATACGCAATAGATATCCAATAAAAAAAGTGCAAGCATTAAACGAAATTTACTAATAATAACAAGATATAAAAATATATTATTACCAGGGTTTTTGAGTGACACTGACATTCTCTTCGTCAGAGCATGAACTTTGAGCGAGGTAGCTGCCATGGTGTATGGAGAAAGAATGACTACAGCCGTACTGTGGAGTCTTGTAGTGGCAATTTTCCATCCCCTCCCGGTTACGGGCCTGATTGGTTATGACTGTGGAGGGGCTGGGACCAACATCGCCACATTGTCACTACTAGAGGTGGGTGAGTGTGACATCCCTCAACAAGAAGTAAACGTAACAAAAAAATATATTCAACGCATCCACACACGTAATGCAATGCAAAGTAGAAATTTACAGAGAAATTCGAAGATGTGGGATGTTTTCACATAGTATGAATGTACCTAATGAGGAGTATTCATATGTATATGCAATTTCTCACAACAATTGCCGCCAAATGCACCGCGATGGAACTATAAAAATAGAAAAAATAGAATTTGTTGGAATTTCTCGAAATTTTTCCACCACTCGACCAATATTCATCGCAGGTTATTTAGGCCCTGATGGTAAGTGTCTCGGTGTGTACTATTTGGACCCCTATGGCAATTGGGAAAACGTGATAGTTAAAGGAACTGTAAAAATAACATTGCGAGACTATACAGCAGAAGTAAATGTAGAGGCAAATAAAGTACACTTATGTTCAGGTACCAGTTGTGAATTAAATTCAGGCCAATGTTCGGAAATAGACGGCGGAGACACTTTTTGGGATCTCTTACCTGAAGACTCGTGTAGAACAAAAAGATACGGGTTGCTTTACGAAGGACTCGCTGATCAGACTGTAAACTGAAACAGAGGCACCTACTCCTTTACAAGAATTAGGAGTTATCCAATTAACTAAAAACCAAGGTATAATACGCCCTTCAGAAAGACCGGAGCAGTATTCCGGCGGAAATACGATCCCCAGACCCGAACCACGTGCTCGAGAATTCTACGAGTCTGCTTGTAGTAACCCCTCAGCAGACCCTCGCGTTACAGCCGTACCAAGTTTTCCAGCAGACTATTCCCCCTTCAATACTACCCACACCTCAGTAAGAGACAGACGATGCGTCCGTTGTCATTCGTGTGGGCCCCCAAGGGGCCTTGCCTACGAATATATTCCCATCCCATTCTATCCCCGAAATAACGATGACAAACGACCAAGCACCAACCACCTCAACAGAAACCACTTCGATTTACCCCTCACTTAAGCTTGATGACCAACAATCCAACAATAAACCCACCTAATATAAAATTTTTCCTTGGATTGGATGTATCGGTTTTTGTTTTTTTTCTCTCTCTCGCATGTTTTACATATAGACATATATTTAAGTTATGAAATGAACAAGTGCAAGTGCGCATGAAATCAAATACATACAAGTCTATGGATAAATAAAATTTAACAAAAAGTTTTGGTAATCTTTTTTTTGTGTGTGTGTGAGTGCACAAAGGAAACTAATAACACAATAGAGTAACAATAACAAATTAACATTGATCAGTAAGGAATTTAGTAATAAATAATCATAAGCGAATAATTATCACTAACGAATAATTATAATAAATTACTATCAGACAACCAGTAATCACAATTATACTAATCACCTTAGCCACCACCATGTCTCAATGGATTTATGAAGGGAACACAGAGCTCCATCAAAAGGAACAACAACCAACGCACAACCACCCGAAAGAAGCGGCATTGCCCATACGATTACATTTCTTAAGACTACGACGAACTATACCTGGAGCAGAAAAAAATTTACTGCTACTGGCGGATCAGGTTATGGTTGGATTTTGCCAGAAGAACGTTTGATTTATACATGCCCCCCGAGTGGAGAGATATCGACTTTTATACTCTCAAGTCCTGGACACATCAACTCCGAGACAAACCTTTTGATGACTTTTGATTTCCCAACAATATTGTTGGGAAATATTTATTACTAATGGCATATCGATATACTGGTCCCAATCGGGCAAGATATAATCCTAAGATATAACCTAAGATATAACTAAGACATAACCTAAGCCGGTTTCCTCCGATTTGCCACACGTGTGGAACAACCTACGACCCAAGGACAGGAGACTACACATCAGTACGAACCGCAGAGCGATCCCTGATGCGTTCAACTTGCAAATCCTAACGCACTATTGGCAACCAGATGTCGAAGGCCAAAGGGGCATCTGGGTCCCTCCCGAATGGAGAAGCCTCACCCAGAAAAAAATATCCTCATGGATCCAGACTGCAATTTGCAGAGCATCAGGAAAAATTGAATTAGGAGGTGTACCATACTCATGGATCGGTAAAACACTAGCACCTGTTACGCAACACCCTTTCGGAATCCAATATGAAGCAATCCGGGAAAAGGAAACTAGCCCAACGGATCTTCAGGGAAATACACCCCCGCACTTGAATTTCTCGAATCCCTTTCTCGAAGAATCTTCCGAAAATGCTTTACCTCCAGTTACCCAACTTGCATATTGCGCAACGATCACGTCAAACACCGCTCCGTCTTATTACTCAGTCTCACCTCCTTCCATTTCCAAAGCATGGAAAACCGAAAACCTTAGCAGTATTGATACCAAACAGACGGCATTTCCCAACAACGATACGACAAAGCCCAGAAACCCTTTAACACCCCTAGAAACGATGGACACAGACGAAGGTTCCAACAGCATCCAATTCGCAAGTATGATTTCCGGCCCTGTGACTAGGAGCATGACCAATTCACCCACATTTTATAACTTAGGGAGACCAGCCACTAGCTCCACCGCTGTATCTCCAATACCTACCCTTCCTTTTTCCGTAACCCCACGGAGTACCGAACAGATTACGATCCAAAGCTTGGTGGATTACTTGTTGAAAAGCGACACTACATCACACCACCTACCACAAGCCCACACCAATGATATTTACTCTCTTACTAACAAGTCGTGTGACTATTCAAAATCGCCATAATGGGACATTGGGAACACTTTCATTACACAAATGGTAAATATGAAAAAAATGTATAAGCAAAGGAATGATGCAAGGAAAACTTCTCCCAACACCAAATACTCACGTAAGTAAGTCTATTTTGAGATAAAACTAAATAACCATACCCTTACATATATATTTTAACTAATAATACATAGAATTGTTCCATATGTTTTTTCGCACTCTTAAAAAAAAGTGTTGCATTTTTCTCAGAATAATAATAAAAAAATTTTTTTTAATATATATACAAATATATATTGTAACGGAACGCAATTACAGCGATCCGCTACTTAAAAACCTTAATCCAACCAACACAATCCAACCCACACCAACAAACACAGACTACAACGAATGAAGAAAACAAAGAAATCACCAAAAAGTGATTATCTATTAAACAATACGAGTAAACACGGGGCAAACGAGCACCCATCGGACTAGGAAAACATAGTAGAACAGTAGGTATACACAAGCAACCGCGAGTATCCACCCTAAAGAGCATGGCGTCAACGGTAGGCCCCACCTAACTCGAAGACCACCATCAAAACAAACAGAGCCCGCAAGACGCGAGCAAGACGAGGAAGGATGGCCAGCAATACCACGCGCTGTATACCGGACCCCAGCGTAGTAGCCCTCGCCCTACGAAAGAGCGGGCGGAACCACGCGTAAAACCAAAAGCCTTACCATGCAAAGAGAGCACAGTTGGCCCTACCCCGCAATAGGCCATGCCACGCAGACGGCAACGCGCCAAGAATGCCACAGTACGGGGAAATGACAAAAGAATTAGTGGAACTCTCGAGATTCCACAAATCCTCGAGACAAAACAACAGGGTACCTTCACATGAAACCTCGCCACATACCCCCACTCACGGATAAAACATTATAATTAGAAAAAAGCATAAAACAAGCCAATCTCTCATGAAACTTAATTAACAAATTGAGATCAAGGCAGCCGCTACACCAAGGAATACACAAAAAACTAGGATAACATAAAAATCAGTGAGAAACACGTAAAAAACTCACAGAAAAAGACAAATTTAGCAATAATTAATCAATCCCGGCAAATATTCATCAATACAGCAGACAGGCGAATACGCACGAGGTAGGAAAGGACCCACATGGGACCAAATTATAGAAAAACCATGACTAAACTACAAAAACCACCGGTAGAAAGTTTGAACCTCCAGCAGGTAGGAATGTAACGTTATCCAACGAAATTCAACCTCGCTGGAACCTCGTTTCAAACCCTAGGAAGACAAAGAAACGGCTAAATATAGAAATCCACAATATAACGGAACACCTACACGCCACCCCGCACCTCATTCACCCAGTGAATAAGGTGCGACAAACATCACGTGACCTACCACAAAACACGCCCACCCCCCGGGGCTCATCCACTAAACTATATAAACCGCGACAGGACAAGCCTCGGGGCTCTTGTTGAAAATCATTCCTCAAGACGAAGTGCTGCCCGACAGCCGACCTTACTTCCATACCATTTATAAATTCAATATGTAAAGAAACAAGTGTTCTTTCGTTTAATCGATTCCCCGGCATTGCGCTTGGCCGTCGTTTGACCGAACGAACCAATAACGATAATAACTAACAGTTTGGGAATGACCATGAGAGAAACCAGTATTCCTTTTCTCAACTGATTCCCCTGCATTGCGCTTGGCCGTCAGTTGAGCAAACGAACTAATTAGGATACTCTGTGAGGAAAGGGCTCCCCTGCATTGCGCCTTGGCCGCCCCCCATTACAGCGTCAGGGCACTCTTCCATTAACGTGTCCCCACGCATAGCGCCGTGGCTACATGTCTTTTGGAGAATGAAGAAGCACGTGTGTCACCAGGTCAAGGGAGTGGCATCCCGACTTGCTGCACCACGCGCACTAGATTCGTAGGGTGTACCTGCGTGGGTGGGACCACGTCAGGGCCAGCACCAACTACCACCTGCCACGTACGGATACCTCGGCTGATCACGATAATTAAGATACCGAATCGTAAGCCCCTTAGCGGCACGATAAGGTAGCTTAAACGAACGTGAATAAAGGCCTCAGTATCCGGGGTACAGGTCGAGTTAGTTGGTCATAGCTGCGAACCCGGTCTCTTGTGCGAACAGCGAGCTATAGCTAGGGACCCAAACAATAACAAAGACGAGTAAGATAGGTAGGTAAATTCACACTCCCTATCTAACAGTACGACATTCGCGATCTCACTCTAAGCTCACCGCGTAAACATCAGCAGGGCGGAGCCTCGAAAGGTGAACCACGCGAACGGTTACTCCTAACAATAAAATATCAAAATAGCATGTCACCAGCTGCTAAACGTCCTATGATTATACAAGGCCGATATCTAACAAACATACCAAGGAACGCCCCGTATGAGGACAAGCACAGGCAGTAAGGACCTAACAGGCCCGACCCTCGTAAAATCGCAGATACTCACGCGCAGTCATTCACTATACCAATCGAATACAGAGCTCCACACACACACAGTATCCTCTCAACACACGAATAATCGATTAAAAACTAAAGATTACTGAAAATATGTAAGTGTAAATCGCGTACAAGCAAAACGCGATGACCCCCGTAGAAAAATTGAGTGTTAAGCTCCATATGTGCGACATCTCATCGCATTACGAATAATTGAGTCACAACCCGAAATAACTGGAAATAAATCCGCATCTGTAATTTAAGAAATCGCGTAAAAACAAGCGCGATAACCCAAATAGAAAAATTGAGTGTTAAGCTCCGTATAGGCGATATCTTATCGCCATACGAATAATAGCGTCAAAACCCGAGATAACAGAAAGAATTCGGCATATGTAATTTTAGGATAGATCGCGAACGCGACTGAAGGTTAGAATTCGTACGAACGATACTAGATCGTCCTACTCGACCATAAAACTTCCATTCCATCCTCCTCACAAACATAACAAAATAATTTGTGCCTTACGCACAAACATAATAGAGAATTACCCTACAAATACAAAGACCAATGATGAAAGGGTAACGAACCTCATGCCCACCACGGACATATGCAAATCAATAAACCCAGACTGAGATCTCTCAACAAAAACAATAAAAAAAAATATATAACAATATAATCAATCACACACTTATAAAACAATAGACACAACTCATCCCATCCAGCCCAGAGCACGAACCTGTTTCGAGCTACCAATCCTCTCCCGATGGTCTAGGAAAAACCGCGCTCGAAATAAAAATTTAAAAACTACGCGAATTCACCGCGACCGCTTAGGAGACGCGCATTAACCTCGCACGAAGAAGGGACAAAATAAAGTGCATCAAGCACATTAAAAATCGCGAAACGTTTCAATATACATAAAATAAAATAAAATAAAGTATACAAAAAAAAAGAGCAAAGAAAAAGAAAAAAAATAAATAATAATCGTTAATCATAATATGATATCGCATATTAGTAATGTACATTATGTTTCACAAACACAAGAGTCTACAAGTCGCTCATTCCGAGGGCCACCGTACCGCATTGGATATTTCAACCGAATATCTACATTTCCTCAGTGTAAAAGGAAGCATTCGTTTTTATACTAGACGATCGACGAATCCTTATACCGAATCATATGGAGCCAACCATCATGAAGGGGAGACAATACGAGCATCCACACGAACGTCCAGCATGATATGGACAAAATTTCAAAACTTCACGAACACCTACAACTCTAAAGAAACTTCACGAACGCCAAGAACTTCAAAACGCTTAGAACGGCAAGAACTTCAAGAATTTCATGAACTTCAGAAATCAGCGTTCACGAGCCATTGAGTCAACACCAAGTCAGTATCAGAAAATTCATACCTGCTGTAACGGGGCAGAATATTGGGATGCTACGTCCTCCTCGCAATACGGCCTCCGCACGATCTCACAGGGCCTTATAGTAGGATTACAGGACTAGATCTAATTTTTTTTTTTTAATTATTATTTTTATTACTTTGTACGACCGGGGAATGGAGGGAAAGAGACAGGAGGAGTACGTCACGCACACACCGATCCTTGGCTCTGGAACCAGATATTGTACCGCGAACATTTCATTATTTCGCCATTGTTCCTTCTTCGAGTGAGGCCACTCACCGAAGTCGAAAAAAAGTGCAAACATAAGCAACGAGCTGCGAGCAATGACTGCTACGAGCTCGAGCAACGACTTGCAGTAATTTGCAAGCAACGTTGATTGTGAGATTCATTTTGACTCGATTTCCGGCAAAGGGGCGAATGACAGCCTTTGCCGGAATCACTCTATTAGTAGATTCAAACGCGCGAGGTTGGTTCCTCGTACGGGCTCAAAACCACATTTTATTGTATTACTCTTTTATCGACTTTTAAATAGACAACGGAACGTTACCGTTGCCTATAATAAACACTTCCATTTTTTACATAAATTCACGTGTGCGCAAGTTACTCGAGTTCCTTCTCCTAATCGGCAAAGGATCCCAAAATAATAACTTTTTAATATTATACCGATTACCGAGTTATCCAATCATGCGATACCGGCATAACACAGATAACTCTACATAGGCAAACGAGGATACAGATATTTTCCATCTCTCTCTGTTGGAAGATACGGCCGTCCCGCTCGACGTTCAGCTGCTGTCAATCAGCTGCTACTTACCTTCGGTCGTCTGTCGCATGGAGTTTACCTGCCAGACGGAGCTACACTTTCCTATTATCTGCAGCTAATTTATGCGTCGTCCAGCCGAGGCGCTAGTCGCGGTCATGCAGCTACACTGGTTCCCCCAATTAACCGAGTTTGGCTTGTTTGGTGGGGATCATAGTTCACGGGGACGCCTGCCGGCAGGACCTCGGGGTTTTTTCCGGTGACTGTCGAAAGAGTAGGACGTAGCGTGGTACCTGCCTAAGTCCCGTTCTACTTCTTTCTTTTTTGTCCGGCCGTCGAGTATGGTACCGTCGTGGAGTACCGGTGGGTCTCCTCACAACGTTTAAACATCACTCTCGTCCCGGAAAGACGTTGAAACATTCGAACACCAAGTCAAGGAGGAACCTGGCCAAGGCGATTTTGGAGAATTATCAAAAGTCTTTCGATTGGAAACATCGATGCAAGATCGTCCCAGTAAGCTCTCTTTCCTTCGGCGGTCTTTCGTCATTACTATTATTTTTGCTGACTGATTAGTCCACTCGAG
This sequence comes from Cylloceria caligata, assembly GCA_963942595.1. NCBI lineage: Eukaryota > Metazoa > Arthropoda > Insecta > Hymenoptera > Ichneumonidae > Cylloceria > Cylloceria caligata. Next base: position 42,360,783 of record OZ012704.1, on the reverse strand, counting down.
CTTGGTTGTGCCTGCGACTGCTGTATACCACGCGCAGGGTATACATCGTATCGGGTTAAAAAGTATTAGATAGACTGTAATATCGAGATCGGTTGGCGGTTGGAGCCGGGAATAAGTCACTTCATTTCTTTGTCATTCTTTTTGTATAGTAATTGTTTTCTGATAAACCGTGCGCGCGTTAGAACGTTATCCCGTTGTGTGATAGTATGTGTGGGATTTTAACGTTATACACCGGGTCGCGGATTTATTTAACTTTGCATGTTTTATATTATTTTATTTATTTTATTCTAATTATTCTCCTTGTTTATTTAATTCTGATGGTATTTTATTTTATTTTTGTATGTTGTAAATTAACGCGTGATCGGCCGTTGTCCTGTATTTTGTACGTGATTGAGAGGGATTAGAACGGTCCGAGGCGCGTCTCGCTTTGTTAACTTGTCCGTCATTAGTATTTATTAATTATTTATTCTTTTTAATGAGTTACTGGACAACAGTCTGCATTATTAATAGTATGATTATTATTTTGACAAGGAAGATTGGATTATTGCTTGCTATGTCTTATTATTTAATTGATACGGATCATTTATTATCCCGTTGGTGATTTATTCTTGGTTCTGCCTTCTTATGACTTGCTAGTCGAAACTTTCGAACAGATAAAGGCTTCACGTACGTGACCTCCCGGCGTCCCGTTATTAGAGTTGTTGTGTGTTTCGGGGACTTGTCCGGTTTAGGCCGTATCGCGAACAGAGTCTCGAAACGACCTTTGTTTTTTTAGTGGCTTTACTGGGTTTAAGTGTGTCTGTCGATGAAATACCGGAGTGAGAGAGAGCCGATGCGAATGTCGGGATAGCCTGTAGTTTCGAATTAATTAAGAGTACCGAATTGTGGACTCCCAGAGCTAGTTTTACGGGATATTTTATTTGAATTCTTTGTTGTTGTTTAATTGGAAATTAATAATTGTTTGCCAAGAAATAAATAAGTTGCCCGAGCAGCATTTGTAAATCTCGTACCTGCGATTGTTGTCCGTGTTATTTATCGGTTTTATTTTATTGATTTGATTTTGTTTATTGATCTTGTTTTGTTTATTCATGGACCCTATTTTATGGACGGATTTTTTAAATGCATTTTAGTGACTGATTTTAATTAATTGATTTTATTTATGTTTTTTTGGCCTTATTACTAACTTGAGAGTCCGAACCACCTACTCTGCCTTGAACAGCTGTAGCTGGCCTGGGCTGAGTCTGGTCATCCACCTCATTATTTTTCCTTTCGGCGCGAAAGCGCCTGGCGCCCAACTCGAAAGAGAAAAAAAAAGGAAGTGTAGTGTATCGACTACATATATCGACCACGTATATCGACAGAATAACGCGGTTACGATATACGAGGTTGGCACGCCTGTAGGAGGTAGGCTAGCTGCTGGAGCCGTGCGGGGCACATGACCGAGACACTGTATAGTAGGTTAAGTGCGTAGAGTATAATAAAGTAAATGAGAAAACAGAAACCAAAAGAGAGCGTGGATTTTGGTCACTACTCCTCCCTGCGACTACTAAACTAAGGACACGACAGGAAGGAAAAATAGCTCGGACCAGTTATAGGTAACGTGGTGCGTTGAGTCATAAATTGTCGTTACACTACATATTCCTACATACGTCAGTTGCTATTATTCAAATCAAGTTAAGCACTCCGATGTGTGGTATAAGAAAAGGGAAAAAGCATATTTTAACCACGTCATTAAGCATAAATGATATTTGAGTTACAAAAAAAAACGAAAGAACAAATATTCTAACGAAGCAAATATTTAGATAAAGATTACGAGAAGGAATAGAATTAAGAACTGTTACGTCCTGACGTAACGTCGCGTTTATCTTTTTCATTTCGATTACGTTAAAGTTCTTTTGTTTTAGTTTCGCTACAGTAAAAGTAACCTCTCACATTTTTTTTTTATTCTCGAACTTCTTAAGAGGAGAGGAGAGCGATTTTAGCGACGGAGATCGGAACAGGGTGAAGATGCGGCCCTACCGACCGTCTCCCGGGAAGAATTAATCTTGTAAAGATGGAATTTTTCGGCGCTCCCGGTCAAAAGGCAAACTTTCAAACCATGGGATCTACTGCGTAGACCCGGTTATCGACTGCCATTTATGGATCTATGATTCAGCGCGGCCTTACCCTCAATCCTAGACCAGGGGTTCGGCTAGTCGCCGTCGGGGCGTTGTTGGTCATAAGGGAGCGGTTGGAGGGAACGCTATCACGTGACCAAGCGACCGCACCCTTTCTTCTCGCTCTTGCCTGAAATCTTCTCTCTCTCTCTCTCTTTACAAAGATGATAAAATCACGAACAATTATTAACTAAGCGAAACAATTAACAAAAGTGGAGGAACTGTTGATTTAAACGAAAGAGTTATGACTATTAAAATGTTCACACGAATATTTAGGTAAAATATCAGCAGCAAAGAAAACAACTATGCTTCCATATGGAAACTACCCAGGGCTGTCACTCGAAAACGAATACAATCCACATTAATAGTATGTATACACCTTTGCTCTATCCCACTCCTATCGCCACTCCTTCCCCCGCCACGCGGCTACCGCCACCACCTTACTTTTCGACCACCGCGCTACCCGCTCTGCTTAACCAGCGTCGGTAACGTGCAGATAGTAAAGTGAGATGGTGTGGGTACTCTGGTGAACAAGGAAGAGTAGAGATAAGAGCAGAATAGAGCAAAGGTGTACACATATTTAGAATAAAATTTATAACTCACCCTTGTGTTGGCGGCATCTACGGCGGCTCTTCAGGGTGACGGTCACAATATTTAGTCTACGGTACACACAGATTTTGTATATATGCACGCATGCATACACACATACACGCGCGTGCGCGCAATCGCACTCTCTTTTTCTCTTTCTCACTCACTCACTCACTTATCCACACAAAATCCACAGCTACGCACCCGAGTAATGTGAATTACCCGCACCCATGGACCGTGGGCACCGTCAGCCGTGGGCATCCGTATACCGATTAGCGTATCGCTACCGTATGTTTCTTCGTTCAGGTCATGATATCCGTCCTCGTCAATTAAATGTTCGAGGCCGAATACCGTACACTTTACAAGCAACACAGGTAGTCTGCTAATCGGCGGCTCGGGGTGAAATAGCTGCTGCCGATCGACGTATATCAATTCATCGATATCGACAAGCAGCACATCGCAGCACCCGTTATCATTCATGTCGATGTTCTCCCCGCGCGTAGCCCTTTGATGCCACACAACGACACACGAGGCTCCTGCACATAACTCCTCAAATTTAAAAGCACTCCTGTCAGCAAATCCATCAATATATATGGTAAGCTCTCCAAATCGTCCTCTAGTCTTAGCCACGCAACACACATTAATTCCGGGCGCAGGAATATCGCGTTATCCCCTGTACCGCAAACCACCCGACACACAAAAGCCACGGCTAGCGCGAAGTTGTCGTACCGCGGATACATTTTTCTCGATTTAAACTTTCGTCGTGCACTGCTAAAGACAGACTGAATGCTCAGGATGAGGCTGGCGGTGATCACACCGTTTGAAGATAACAAACGCCCCTCTGAATCATAACTAGGTGTGCAGCGCTTTGAATGCAATGTCAGCGGTTTTGCACGTGCGTACCGCTTTGCGCTGTGCTTCTCGTGAAGCGAATGCTCTGCAGTAAAAGACGCAGAATATGATACCGTGCCACGAGAGACCTCGATTATAATTAATATATAATTATAAAATAAGAGACACAGTAAACCGATGTATTTGTTTTTAATTAATCAATATTTTATTTAAATCACTTTACAGATATTTACCGTCGTATGCAACACCCCTGCAAACACGGTAATCTTCGCTCGGAGACTCCTCTGCCGTTAAATTTATTTTTATCACTGTCTGATCGTCGAGAGGCAAAAGCATTGTAATATTTACGCACTAATCTGTCGTTTTTCATTACATTATCGCTAAATAGATTATTAAATCGCGACATGGTGAAGCCGCACGACATAACATGTAGGAATACGATGCAAAATTGTCCACAAACATCCGACGTATTACTCTGTAGCTGCTTGAGGCCGTACCGATAGAACTTGCAGTTTCTTCGTAGTCGTGCGAGATGTTGCGGTATAACCGGTGGTAGCCCGTAGCTATCAAAGTACATTCCTTTTCCATGATGGTTAACGTACATGGCGATCCAATGCTCTCCAGGTCCGTCGTGGTTATCCGTGTTAACTACGAGTTTAGCCGGTAACGACCATACACGAGGAATTCTGTCAGCCGGGTATACGCCAACGGTTGAGAGTGGTAGATACTGCAGACTCTCGTAGATTTATCTAGTGTTCATGCTGAACACATAGTCAATGATTAAATGATGACCGATACGCTTTCAAAGACGTATATATATGCAAAATTCATTTCACAGCATCGTCGATCGTGTCACGACTACATGATGAAGATTTCTCCTCTTTCTTATTCTCTTCCTCTTCGTCTGCTGACCAAACATCCATGTATGATTCTCCTTTAAATGGGTGCTCGCGAAGCCAATTTTTTATTTGGAAAGCCTGGCGCATTGCACAATGCGAAGACGCTGTATCGTTTATCATAGGGTGTCTGAAGCATTTTCGCAAAGATTTCGGCATAAATGTGTACGATTGGGCGCCTTCCTCATCCTCCAGGTTGAAAATTTCACGACTCGTGATATCGCAAAGAAGTATAGCCTTCTCGTGACCGCGTGTATAGATGTCTTGATTTTCGCGAAATTTCACGCAAGTTAGCGTATGCCTGTTTACAGCTCACATCGCCCTCGTACCATTCCAGACCGTGAAAATATTTCGAGAGAAAATTATTCTGCCTTCTCGAATGCTGTGGTAATTCGGCAAAGTGACACGGCGGTGCGACGATCCAATGAGCAGAGTACGGTCTATCCACTGCTACCATCGCAATTTCTTTCGGAATAAATTCCGAGTCTTTACTACGCATTCCCTGTATATCCACGACGATATCCATTTTCACGTTTAATCCGTACAGATGCTCGAGTTTGACTGATTAGTTACTTACAGAGACGCTTCTACATCTCCTAACACGAAATAATATTATTCCTACATCAGCACATTTTTCGCTTATCCGGTAAAATCCACCATCACCTGCCGAGAGGTCGATTTCAAGGACATTATCACATTCCGCGTAGACTACATAATTTACCGTTGAAGCAAGCTCATCCTCAAATCGTACCTCTATTCTCACACTACCGTGCTTTATTAAATTCCAATGTGAATTGCTGTTCGCCGAAAGATCGGGTGTCAAATCAAAAGCAAACAGACAGTATCCATCGCGATAATTATCGCGATCGATCGAATTACCGTCGTTCAAGAAATGTATTGCAGTTCCCGAAAACAACGTTTGAAAAGCATCCACATACAAATAATTTTTCGTGAAATCAGGTTGTAATGGTTTCGAAGGTATTTGACCAACATCTACATATAACGAGAGATAATTTATCTTGTAATTTTGGAAATTTAATGGATTTATACTGAAGTCGCCGTTAAACGCTTTGTTATCGACAAAACCGATAATTATACGCTTAGGCAATTGACCTAGCACGATATTACCGATAGTCTCTCCATGTACATCAGAATGTGTTGACACGGCTTTTACCTCGACTCTCGTAAGAGGATATTTAGCCGTAGATTTTGCCAGAGTTCTAGCATCGCCCACAATACAAAATGAATTTCTAGACTGCACCAGCCATAGTCGCATCTCGACACCGTTTAATAGGAACCGCTCCTGATTGAATATATCGCAATGCAGATGGCCGAGCAAATTTACAGTTTTTCTAACATTAAAAAATTGTTTTCTCTTTACAAGACCCGAATTTATCGATGTTACTCTCGATGTTTTCACTCTCAGACTAAGCATAGTATGCACGAGATCGATATACTCATCACCCTGTCCAGGAATAACAAATTCAATAAGTGAATCATCTGTTAGCGAAGAAATTGGCTTATAATACACCCAATTGGAGCCTTCGATAGTAGTTTGCGTCGGTGGGAGTAAAAATAATTCAAGTTCCGATTTAAGACACTCACACGAGTGCGCATGTAGAAAAGCCATCTTGTTTCAGCTACAGTAGCGGACAAAAGTTTAAGACGGAGAGGAAAAAAAAGTAATCGTTGATTTTTTTATGAAAAGAATTGACTCAGTGGATTTTTTTTTGTATTAGCTAATTAATCATTAATTCATATATTTATTACATAAATTCAATTTTGCGCGTAACAACATTAGATACAATAAACAAAGAAAACATAAATTTGTTTGATATCTTCGGGGACAAAAGTTTAAGACTATACGTAAAAAAATATTTTCTGGTAGAAAATATACAGATATTTTCCTCCCTTCAATACTTTGTCCACAGTCCATTATTTTTTATCACATCAACACATCTTTGAGGCATTGAATCAATTAATTTTTTGCAGTCATCCACAGTTGTTTCATTCCACGTTTTTTCAACCAAAGAGTACAAATCGTCAACATTTTTTGGTTTATTTCTTTGAACCCTTCTTTTTATGGTACACCATAAGTTTTCAATTGGATTTAAATCCGGCGACTGCGACGGCCACGGTAATAAAATGATTTTTCCATCTTGAAAAAAACTTTTCATTACCCGAGCCGTATGCTTTGGGTCATTATCTTGTTGATAAATAAAATTATCACCCATATTTTCGTAGGCATACGGTAACATAGTATTTTTCAATATATCCAAGTATTGAAAACGGTCCATGATTCCATTAATTCGGCGTATTGGTCCAGGACCATTGCGAGAAAAACATGCCCACACCATTACGTTTCCACCTCCATGCTTAACTGTCGGTAAAACACATCGAGGATTTAAATCTTCGCCAATTCGACGTCTTACATACAGTATCCCATCAGAACAAATTCGGTTGAATTTGGATTCGTCCGAAAATAGCACATTTTGCCAATCCTCACTTGTCCAATGCCGATGAGCCTTAGCAAATTGCAGTCGTAATTTTTTATTCCTTTTACTGAGCATCGGCTTCTTCCGTGGCTTTCGTGATTTCAAATTGAATTCGTCTAATCGTCTTCGGACAGTTCTTACACTAATTTGTGCATTATTATTACTGGATATTTCAGCTCTGATATCGACTGCTGAACGAAAACGATCTCTCTCGCTTAATCGATGAATCCGACGATCCAGCGCTGGCGTGGTTTTCCGCGGTCTACCGTTTTTTGCTCGATCAAAATAGTCCCTAGTCTTCACAAACTTGTACCACGCTTGCTTACAAGAAGTTTCTGATCGATTCATTTGAGTTGCAATTGAAGAAAATGTCTCATTTTGCTTCCGTAGAGACACGATTAGTTTTCGTTCAGTTGATGACAAATTACGGGCTTTACCCATACTCTTTTCGTACGTAATTAAACTTAAGACACTGGATGATACACCACAAACTATTTACAGTATTAATATATCAAATTATTGCGTGGATCGACTACGGGTATCTTGTTCGACAGATCGTCTTAAACTAATGTCCGCTGTTTACAGATTGTTGGAAGAAAAAAAAAATTGTATAATCTATATTGTTTACATTTGTCGACCGAGACTTCTACATTATGAAGGTCAAACGTACACATGTATTGTAAAAAAACAACAAGCCGAAAGAAACGTTAGTACTTGTATGACAGATCTATGAACCAAATTGTAATTCATCGTCTTAAACTTTTGTCCGCTACTGTATCTAAAAATATCCGCAACCGTTCGTTGACAAGTTTTCTTATTCTTATTGTTCTTCTTCTTCTTCTTTATCACTATTCTCTTTATTACACTTTTATTTTTACGGGAGATACGTCGTGGTTTACGTTCGTTCGATAAATGAGGAGCTCGCGAAATTTCGCGCTTTATATAACCAGACCCCCGCATGAGAGTGTTAATTTTTCCAAAGGCTTTGCGTTTGAGATTCCTGCCTGATTCTCACGCTGTCTCGCGAATACCATGTTTCACAGCTATATTTCTATCGAGGATATCACCCGTCATGATTACACCAGCGCACAATGCCTCGTTTCCAACAGCTTTAGCGCCCTTCTTTAAAAGTGGTAAGTAAAAAAACACTCGGCGAAACAGGCCCCCGAGAAAGCTGCCGATACCGTGTTCTCATAGATTCGGTGTTCTGATATAAACATGGCTAATACCGTCGTACCCACGACAGCCCCAGCCGTGTTGCACACTGTCAATATCATCCATAGTGGCGTAATCAATCGTGGGACCGTTTGAAATGTAGTGTCACAGTCAACGTTCCCTGTTCGAATGGTATAGTATTTCAAAACTCGTCTCTTATATCGATCTCGATAGTGTGTAAATTATTGCGCAAGAGAGGTATATATCGTGGCGTTGAAAACGATTTAATTTTTATCGAACTATACTGACAGCCATCAGTATCAATGGGAACAACTCGTAAGAGGGGTGTTGTACATCGCCTGTAATATAGCTGTCGCAGATATCTGTATATAGAAACATGCTGCCCGGTATAGCACCGGTGAGAGATTTAGGCCTCGACCCTGTGTATTCGCAATGCGGTTCCATCATTACAGACCTACCGGCCTTTTCCGAGAATCCTAGTAGTCTTGCGATAGCGGGCAATACGCGAAAGTCATGGTACCGGAGATCGCCGCATACGCGCGCCACTTCGACCTGCCCGCTCGGAAGCGATTTAAAGCGCAAATGACCGGCCACGTGAGTTAACTTATTTATACTCTCCAAAACAGCATCTATAGAGCGATATACACCAGGTGGAACTTGGTCTCTGTCAGCGCGTCTCCGTGTTAAAAGATTTAAACCCGATAAGTAATAATCACCATCCTCAAAAGTTACGAGATTTTCTACAGTAGGAACATGTAAAAGAGTCATCCGATAAGCAATTTCCACAAGAGAAACAGACCATTCTACGTGCAAACGTATCTGTCGCGGTAGTTTTGTAATAAATTTCGTCGTCGTATTATTCGGAAAATATTGCATACTACTGTTGCTCGGTAGTATGACAAAGAAAGAGCTATCCTTGGAGCTCATATTTATCAGGGACGGTGATTCCGAGCGTTCTTCCTCTTTGTCTTCTTCTTCTCTTTCGTCTTCTCAGATGACGGAGGCACGAACACTCACAATAATTATGCCTCGTAGAAAATACCGTCGATAGTCTCGTTATTCAGATTATTGTGCCGCGAACTAATTCTTTGTACATCATTTCGCCATTATCCTCCTTTGCGTGAGGCCCACTCACTAAAGTAGAAAAATGTGCAAACGTAAGCAATGAACTGCCCTCAATGACTGCAATGAGCTCCAGCTACGACTTGCCGGAATTCCCAAGCAAAGATTATTATGAAATCCATTTCGACACTCGATTTCGGTCAATGGGGCAAATAATTGCTTTACCGACATCATTCTATCCGTAGATTCAGACGCGAGAGGTTGGTTCCTCGTACGGGCTCGAAACCACGATTTATTGTATAATATTATACTTTTATTGACTTTTAAATAGACAACGGAAAGTTGCCGTTGCCTATAATAAACACTTCCATTTTCCATAAATTCACGTTTCCACGAATTACTCTAGTTCCATCTCCTAATCAGCAAATGAACCCAAAATAATAACTTTTTAATATTATACCGATTACCGAGTTATCCAATTACGCGGTACCAGCATAACATTTGGTGGCAGCGGTAGAATCTGCTAAAGTGATAAGTGCTACGTAATTTATTTGGACAAAGTAATAAGAGTGACTTTGAAGTGACGACTACTGTTACGTCAAAATCGCGGCCTATCTTACGAAACTCACGAATTTAACATAGATGCACGTTTCGGTATATAGTTTCCGTACTCTGGTCAAGGAGAATAAATCCTCCCTTTACCACACCTGACGAGAAAATACCGAAGACGCAAGCCCGTTTTTTACTCGAACCTCGCAGAAAATTACTCGGGATAGGGCTGGAGTGCGTTTTGTTGTTGGTTGGGGATAATCACTTCACGACTAATGGGGTGGAACTTGAATGACAATTTCACGCGGAGCAAGATTTCACTTTAATTGGTAAAAGAAAATTGTACTTACGGTTGTTTGTTGCTGTTGTTCTTGCTGTTGAACGTTGGTTGGACGTAGACTGGTGTAGTCGGACAAACTCAAAATCGAACGTATGCGTTGGTGTGTATTAATAATTATTTATTGAAATAAAACTACATGAGTAGTTGAAAGTTGCACGTTCAATATTCCCGATTTCGCACGCGTTAATAATTATAAGTACTGTACTCGTACTCTATACTACTTGAAACTATACTTTGTAAAATTGAGCCGCGGTGAAAAACTCTCGAACTGTACTACTTTACTCCCCGGCAAACAGTACTACTTGCTGCCTTGGGAAACTGCGGCTCCTTTTCCCGCCCGTGAAACTGTCCTTCTTGTGTCCCTGGCAAACAGTACTACTTTCTGCCTGGGAAACCGTGGCTCCTTGACCCCCCGTGAAACTGTGTCTCCGGCTGATTTTCGCGGCCTTTTATAGGGCTCCTGAGCGTCGAAAAATCTTGTCGTCAAACGCGTTAAAAGAAAAGAAGAGATAAAAACCTATCCTGATTATAAGAATTTCCCCGTGGTCTATGGCAACCACACACGTATTCATTCCCCTCACCCCGCAGAGTAGCGTCCCGACATGCAGAGCCATAGATCCATGCAAGTGCATCGGTATGGCGCGCTCTGATTTATCCGCGCGATGTGATACACAGAGAACCCATTAAAACAATTAATTTCAAAATTTATGCCATTGTATGAGGGGCTATATAGAATTAAGAAATGCGTAGGTTTAGCGACTTATTTACTCATAGATCTAGAGAATAAGATAGAAAGAGGTAAATTTCACGCGAGTATGTTTAAGAGGTATCGGACAAAGACAGAAAGGACAGAGAAGAAAGAAGAGAGCACGATGGATACAACAACCAAGAGAAGAAGCGGAACGGCACGAAGGTCGAGTACTCGAGACGAAAACAACGAGAGAATACTGGGTCGCACAGAGGCTACACCAACACAGTGATGGGGGGCCATCGAACCCGGTATAGAGCACTAGCAACGGGTGATCTCGACGTTACGACAAACAGCCGTTCGTGGAATAATGCTTTGAATTCCGGGGAAGTAAGGCGAATTGAAGAAGGAGCGTCGACAAATAGGACACCTAATTGGTCGAGGCGTATAGCCAGCGGGGAAATAGGCCAGCAGAGAGGAGACCCGACGATATAGCTATAATGAGAGTATCTGAGATAATATAAAAGGCGGCGGAGGCACCGGAACGGGTTACTAACTCGTGAAATATAAAGAAAGTCGATAGGAGTGACCAAAACATAAAGTAAAATGTCCCAATTTGTTGAGTATGAATACCTGACACCAGGAGAGCCGTATCAAGCGGAGGTGATAGACGTCAAGCACCCGGGTGTCTTTTACATCTGGTTAAAGAAAGATGAGGAGAGATGGCAAGAGTGGCTGAGCTTGGTGGCGAAGACGAGAAAAGATCATCCGGAGGTCCACCATCTGTTGGAGGAGGAGGCCCACGAGGGTTGTGCCGTTTTATGCACTAGAAGACGAAGAGGACACGGAGAACGGGGCGTTTTTCCGAGGGACGATGATGGGAAAGCGAGAAGGCGAGTATAAGATCTGGCTGGGGGATTTGGCTAAAAGGATCACGGCACCACTGGAAAAATGGTATACGTCGCCTCATCGGTATCTAGGTGAACCATATTTTGCGGTAGCCGCTGCCCTCCACACCCTTGCACCAGCCAGAGGATTTTGGACCGACCGAGCCAGGGACCTTCTCATCGCGCTGACCGGACAACAGGTGGTCGATATTTATGTCATCGAATTCGATTCGATCGTAGAGGTGGTGTGGATCGAAATGCACGCGTCCCACGTCAACCAAGGATACGACGTGGCTCAGGAGTTAGTTGGGAACCAGGAGGCCAGACAGACAAAAGAAAACCCGCTTTTCCATTACGGACGGGACGGGGGCAGACGAGGAAAGCAATTCCGCGGCGAGAGGAGAAGGAGGCGGAACGCGCGAGGAGGCAACGACTCGCCCAGCCAAGTACTAACAACATCGAGGCCCTAAGCACTGGTGCATGTGCACCATCGAACAGGATGGAGGATTTGCTGCGGGAGCTCGCGGCTCTGGTAGAAGAGAACGAGGAGAGCGAAAATAATCTGGAGGAGTCGGAGAACGTCGCCACAACGACCGGGCAATGGACTTCTGAAAATGTAACAGCACAGACTGAACACGACGAGACGGACAGTGACGCAGACAGAGAAAACGATACTGACGGGTATTAAATAAATAAATAAAAAAAAATATATATATATATATATGCCTCTGCGTTGCGTTTTATTTCTGCGTTGTCAATTTTCTTTAGCTTCTTCAAAAAAGGGATAGGAGTAGTTTGTAAGATGAGCGAGCGAGTTTATGTACTAAGTTAATATAAAAAAAAAGAGAATATATATAGTATATAAGATGATTCTAAGTGCGGAGACGAGCAGGACCAAGAAGAAGTCGGAACCCGGATCCGTAAGCGTAAAAAGAATTTAAAAAAAAAAATATTATAAAAAAAAAGGAGACTTGAAATGAAAAGAGACTAAACGAAATAGAAGAAAGAATAGGAGGAGCACAGGAAATCATGAAGAGATCTTTGGGTGAGTTGCGAAGGCAACTCTCTCAAAGATCTCGGGGGATCATGCAACATAGTTACATTCGCTAGCGAATTTTTATTATTCCGAACGGCTATAAGAGCCGGAATTATATTTGGAAGCGACGAGTACAGCGGACGCAAGGCTATCGAACCCGGACCTAGTGTAAAAACAGGCGACGTCACGCCTCCGGAATTCGCTCGTTGCCGAAAAACAGCAGGTCAGCGACCAGCTGTCCTCGCTCGGTGGCGTGGCGGTGCCGGGGGGGGGGGGGCGAAACGGTAGCTCGCAAAATTGTTAGAACTCGGCAGATTTTAAAAGCGAAGCCACTAATGATGTAGAGGGGACCAGGTTGGGGGGAAAGTCTATAAAAGATCCTGCGCGGAAAGAAAACTCTCTCTCTCGGTACAAGTCTTATCAGAACTGACACATTTTTTTTTACAAGTCTCGGCGGTTGGCAATGAAGTGATTGTTCTGAAAAGTTCAAAAGTTCGAGAATCAAGTAGAATTGCATTTCGGTAAAATCCGTGGTTCCGGAAATAAGAAAAGAAATTGAGTTGGTAGTAACAAGACTGGAGAAGGAGAATATGACAGGCGAGTCATTTAAATGAACTAAAGAAATATAATCAGTGGTTAAGCTTAGGGTGATGTCGTTTTAGAAGTAGATATGTTTAAAGTGAATAAGATTAAGTAGATAACATTAGGGGTAGGAAATAGATTAAGTAGAATTAAGCAAGTAGTGTTTAAGAAAATAAAATTAGATTGTGTGGTCTTTAAACCGGCACTATAAACAGGAATTGCACAGGTATGTAAGTGGAAGAGAGACAATGAGGAAGTGAAACGAGTGTGACAGAGAGAGCATTATAAACAGAGGTGAGATATTTTGTCAAGGAGCGAGTTCGATGCGTGTGGCTGTGTATGTGTGTGTTGAAGTTACTGGGTCAATACCAACGTATCGAAACGTAACAGATATTCAAGCCCGGGTATACCGAGAATTGATGTAAACGAAATATAAGATAAGAATCGTGAAAATAATCTTCGGGATTACCAAATTTAAATGCATTGTACGGGGTATCAGTGGCCAGAAACCGAATATTGACATTTTTATGAAATTATTCTTTTTGTTAATAAACCTTACTCTCACTCACCTCGAAGTCTAACATTAATTAGTCCTGTGTTTAAGCCCGAATTCCCACGAAAAATAAAAATAATTGTTAACGATAAAGATTACCGTTACAGCATACGTAATGTAAGTTTGATCCGATTCCCTATACTCCTCTTTAACAAAATTCAAATCGAACTTCAACTATTCGTCAGAATAATACAACGTCAAACCCCATAAGGTAAAATAAGAGTTTTCGAGAATAGCTAGCTCGCGATACGGCCTATGGCGGGTCATTCGCACATACCTAAAACAACACATTAACCACGGGACGCCGGAAGGTCACGTACGCGAAGCGTCTAACAGCTCGATCGTTTCGATAAAGGCCGTCGTATAACGAATATAATTAAAAACAGGGAAACTCTGTCAGACAATAAATCCCTGATCTGTCAATAAACAAATACGCAACGACTACGATACAACGAATAAAATAAGTTAAGGGTAAGAAAATAATAATAATAATAATAATAAATAAAATATTCACGAAAACTAGACCGAATTCACAGCAATAAAATGAAATATCACAAAATGTAACGGCAAATTTAACGATGCGAGATACGTTCCGAACCGTGCAAATCCCTCGCAACAACGTACAAAATACGGGACGACGGCCGAAGACGCACTGCGTAAGCTTATGATAATAATGAAATGAAGTCCAATATAATAAAATAAATAAAATAAAATATATCAATAAACGTCAGTTAGACTGAACAATACGCGACGCGGTCTATAACGTGATAATCCCTCACACACGAAAAACACAACGGGATGACGTAGTAACGCGCGGTCGCCTTTACAATATGTAAATGAACGAAAAGTAACAGAAAATACAGAGTGACTTATTCCCGGCTCCAACCGCCGAACGATCTCGATGTTACATTCAAATAGATGCAGTCGGTCCCGATACGAATAATACGCTGCGCGTGGCATACAAAAATCGCAGGTACGACCAAGCTCTAATTATCATATAAATCAACAAGTAAAAATTACGAAAGACCATAGAGAGGAAGAAAGCTCACCGGGACGACGCTGCAGTGATGTTTCCAGTCGACCCTCGATAATTCCAAATTCCAAATGCCTCCAACAGTTTCACTCTCGACTCCGTTAATGATGCGATCTTCCAAACGATAAATATACTGGTACCCACGGCTTGCCAGTAGATTAAATAATTCCAAAGGTAGAGCTGGACAATGGTACGTTCGACGCTACGTCTTCCTCGCTCGACAGTAACCGAGAAAAAGCCCCGAGGTCCGACCGGCACGCGTGCCCGTGAACTATGATCCCCTCCTAACGAGCCAAACTCGATTAATCGCGGGAATCGGTGTCGCTAGATAACCGCGACTAGCGCCTCAGCTGGACAACGCATAAATTAACAGAAGATAATAGAAATGTGTAGCCCAGTTCAGCAGGTGAACCCCATTGGATAGATTGGTTATTGCTTGTAGATCAGATTGCCGATGGTAGATAGTAGCATATTGGTCGTAGATAAACGTCGGGCGGGACTGCTCTATATCCCGACAGTGAGAGGTGGAGGATGATTGTATCTTCTTGCTTTAAATCGAGCTACTGTATTCCGAAGCCGACTAAACCCGTGGGTGCGATGCGTCCATTCTTTCTCTTTCTCTCTCACTCTCTCGGTCTGACCGATCGAATGATTAAATAAAACGTGCAGTTCACACGCGGTAGAAGTGAAACTTTGTATTCTGGGTAATTTGCGAGAGAATGAGACATATACACTATGAAGAGGTAAGCAAAGAGACAGGGAGAGATTGGTTAATTTCTTATTAATTGCCCAAAGCGGGAAAGGAAGAGTGAGATAGATAAACAATGTGACTGGAGGTAATATTTTATGAAATATAAAAATCGCTATATTTCATATAACATTTTTTTTATTATATAGTTTTTGACATCGGTAAAATTGGATTATATACAGGGTGTGCCATCTCAATCTGGTCGATGGAAGTATTGAATAACTTAGAGAATTTTCAACAGATTTCACAAAGTCGTATTTTTTCATTAAATTTGATTCATTACAATTTATTTTGATTAGTTTCCAAAAACCACATCGATCAAATGTCCGCCTTTATTACTGAGACAAAAATGAGCTCTTTTTTCGGCATTTTCCATTGTATTTGCCAGCGTCTCGGGCGATATCGCTGCGATTTCGGCTCGAATGTTGTTTTTTAGCTCCTCTATGGTCTTCGGCTTGTTGGCATAGACTTTACTTTTCAAAAATCCCCACACGAAGAAGTCCGGTGCAGTCAAATCCGGCGATCTTGGTGGCCAGTCAATATCACCTTTCTTCGATATCACACGTCCTGGGAACTTCCGACGCAAATAGTCCATTGTTGAGAGCGCAGTGTGACATGTCGCACCATCTTGTTGGAACCAATATTCCTTAAGACCTTTTTCACGCATTTGTGGTAAAACAAAGTGTGCCAACATCCACCGATATCGATCCCCATTGACAGTTTCACCAGCTCTGAAGAAAAATGGTCCAATGGTGGTTTTTGAGCAAACACCGGCCCAAGCTGTCACTTTCTCATCGTGCAATGGAGTTTCGTGAATAATATGAGGATTATCGGTGCCCCACATGCGACAGTTTTGTTTGTTGACAGCGCCAGAGAGGGTGAAATGAGCCTCGTCGGTCATCAGAATTCGCTCCCAAAAATCCGGCTCAGCTTCCTTCATTCGACTAACGTTATTAGCGTAAGCCAAGCGTCGCGGCTTGTCAGTTTCCAATAATCTTTGAGTCAACTGCACTTTGTACGGAAACATGTGAAGATCTTGCTTTAAAATCCTTCTCAAAGTGGTTCCACTGATGTTTAATTGCTGAGACCGGCGGCGGTATGAGATATTTGGATTTTCTGCAACACTCTGTCAAACAGCTTCGATATTTTCATTTGAACGACCTGGACGCGGTCGAGCTTGATGTTCGAGATTCGCTACAGACCCGTGCTCCATGAAATTTGAAGCTAAATGACGGATAGTGTCGCCTTTGGGCGCAGAACGTACGCGATATTTTTTACGATACGCACGCTGAGTTGACACAACTGAACGATTATTTTCAATGTAAAGCGAAACTATTTCGGCGCGTTCTTTCGGCGTATAGCGATACATAGTTGAAATTGTACTGAAATAACCTATACGAAACGTGTTGTACGACGCTGGTCGGTTAAAATCTGTCAGAGTTATTCAATACTTCCATCGACCAGATTGAGATGGCGCACCCTGTATTATCATTATTTTCATCATTGTCAATTTCCAAACATGTTACTAACGGCTTATGGTAACTAAAGTATGATACAAATCTTTTGGTTTGAATTTTATTTAAAAATATTTGAAATACCGCATCTATGGTAGTTCCTGATCTTATTGTTGGCTCATTTCTGGTATTTGACATTTGTAAACTGAAGGTATTATTTAAAAATTCTATTAAAGGTTATGAGTTAAGTATCATCGATACCTCTGGCGTATATTTAATTAAATTTTCGTGAATGAATTCGATGATAGATTCTATTGCTTTATTTGGAGAAATGTATATAACAACAATTAGAACCGTTTGTCCGTCTTCTAAGGTGCTATGACAAGCACACGTTCCTCCTATATTAGAAAGATGCATGGACAATGATTCTGTTTGATACGTACTTATATCCATTTGTGGAGTAACAATACGAGCACTATCATTCGTATTGCGATATATCGCTACTCCACCTGCTCTAATATCGCGTTTAAATTTCATCACAATGTCGAAATTCGGAATATCAATATGATCGTCATTATCCAACCATGTCCCAGAAAGTATCAAGAAATTTGATTTTGTTGCAATTTTATCCGGATTTATATATGCTACATAAGCACGTAGAATTTGACAATTAAATGAGAAGATTTACGACATTTCTGTTCTATTTGTAATGAATTCTGTCAATAATCCTTCGATTGTTTGCAGTCTGTTCAATGAAAGCCTTTCGAATTCTGCTTGCAAGCCCATCAGAGATGCCGCTCTACGTCGCCCATGATAAAATCGTTGATCTCCATTATTAGTAATAATATATAAACCTTCAATACTGGTAACACGTGATAACGCTACGTATACGAGCTGTTGAGGGTGAGTTTTCTCATACTCATACACAATCTCACTAAATGTACATCCCTGAGATTTGTGTATTGTTATAGCACATGCTGATACTAACGGGAAATGATTGCGTTTTGCGACAATCGTTTTATTCGCAACAAGTGGAATTGTAGAAGTTCCTCGATCTATCGCAACAGCCAGTCGACTGCGGTGGTGTCTTTGTATTGACGCAGCAGATTTCTTACGTACCTTCTCACCAGTTTTGGTTGACTCCGAAAATTCTAGCCATAGGCGACCTATTTCACCAGCATCATTATATTCTATGTGGATCAATTTTTCTGTAGCACCATTCGCTAACCCATCTGACACGTCGATATTGGTAGTTAATATATATGATTTGTTTAATACTAATGTGACTTTATATGGTAATCCTCCGGTATCAATAGTCGATATCTTGTGAAGTTTTTGATGCATAGCGGCTTCTTGCTGAGCTCCGTGGCAACCAATAGAAATATCTGTTGCTATAGAATTGACTTTGACAAATGCACAATTTAAAATGTGATTATTATACTCTGTTGGATAATCAGCTGGCGTACGGCGATCAATATTCACCATGCGTCGACCTGTTGCTGCTGTGTAGCATGCTGCGCTCGGCTGAGCCGGAGGTGGCCGGGCAGGGCCTCGCAGAGCCGAGGCTGTGCGTCGCAGGCGTGCCGCATTAAGCGAGAGGCTATCTCTCTCGCTTGACTTCGGCTTCGCTCACCGGCTATCTCACTCATTTGACTTCAGCGCTCAACGACGCTTTTGTATCACGCAGCCATATTGCAAAATTAGACACTTTCTGAACAACCCACGGGAACAGCGCACTCATCTCTGCATCTCTTGGCATTCTTCGCCACTTTTCACCGGATCTACTTAGCTATCGTGTTCAACAGGACTCGAAATCAGGTACGAGTACATCGTTATAATTTCTAACAAATTCAATGACGATGAGGAGTGATAATCTCATCGGTGCATCCACATAATTGTCTCACTTTGTAGAGTGCGCTCCAGCACGGGCTGTACCATATTTCCTTACTAAAATTTGCCTGCTCGATTAATATAATTGCGCATGTGCTTACTATTCACTGTATTTTCCCCCAGTAAACCTGCTGGGAAAATACTGTGAATATTTTCTACTCAGTTGCGCATCCTCATCATTTTACTTGTCGTGCTCTGCAGCGCTAACTGTGTCACGCTGTCTCATATCACGTTGCAGCAATCAAGCAGTACAACTGCAAGTACCCTCACTTATTCCCTGCATTTTCTCATATAGCTTTATAGAGAATTTGCTGGGAATAGTCACATCTTTTACACTCTCACTTTATTCGTTTATACCAGGGGTCTCCAAACTACGGCCCGAGGGCCACATTCGGCCCGCGGACAGATTTTGGACTATTTCACTTTTTACCACCGGCAACAATGATAATATGGTTTTGGCCCTCGGAACTTACTGGAGTAATCAGTATGGCCCTAAGGCTGGAAAGTTTGGAGACCCCTGGTTTATACCAACCGATAGTTAACATTCATTTGACCCTTCGTTTGGAATCGCTCAAGGCGCTTGAAACCTTCATCAAGAAAACCTTGGAATTCAACAATACGCTGGATAAAAAAGAAAACCCGAGTTCTTCGTCGTTTGTAATGCTTGAACTTATTTACCAGTAAATAAGTGGTAATGAATACTCTTTTATATTTATTATTTATTCGTTATAGAAATTTTCCAATTTTCCAAGTCTTTAACGATAGTGGCATTAGACGGAGACGCTGCCGATTGTATGAACTTTATTCGGAAACTGTAAACTTTTACGTGGAAAGACAACAAAATTTAAGGTCAGTATTGCTGTTATAATTTATCGAAAGATCAATTAAGCTCAAAAATCGCACGGATCACGTGCGGCGATTGTTCATCGATGATTCGCTCGAGTCAAAACGACCGCACTATAATAGCTTTCGAGTTTATTGACATCTGGCAAATAAAATAAGCAAAAACTCATTAAAGTTGTACTTAACATTCACTACTTCATAACAACTATATAATGAAGGCAGACATTTTTACAAAATGCACAACGAAACACTTTTCGAAAAACTATTGTATTACAGCATATTTGACACAATGGTCGATAAACAGTTCACTCTTGGAATTAGCATAGATTTATGTTTATATTTATAAAGCGAGAGCGAGAGAGGCATCTGGAAACAAAAGTTTTCACTTCATCTGTAATTAACGGAAAAATTGTGCTCTATATTGTAACGGAACGCCACTAGAGCGACCCGCTACAAGCTAAAATAGAAGACTAATTGAACCAACATATGCAACCCACACCAACAAAAACCGACTAAAACCAATAAATAAAACAAAGAAATGACTAAAAAGTGATTATCTATTAACACGAGCAAACAAGTGGCGAATAAGCACCCATCGAACAAGGAAAACATAAAAGATCAGTAGGTACACACAAGCAACCGCGAGTACCCACTCTAAAGAGAATAGCGTCAATAGTAGGCCACACCTTCGCGCAAAGACAACAATCAAAACAAAGCACAGCACACGAGGGGAACCCTCCCGCACGAAGTGAGCAAGACAGGAGGCAGGACGGCTAGCGATACCACGCGCTGTGTCTACCGGAACCCAGCACAGTAGCCCCCGCCCTTCGCCAAGACCGGGCGGAACCACTCGTAAAGCCAAACACCTTATCGTGCGAAGATTAACGTAGTAGGCCCTACCCCCGATAGGCCACACTACTCAAACGGCCCAAGACGCTAAGAACGCCACACAACGGGGAAAAGACGAAAGAAATGGTGGAACCCCCGAGGTTACACAAATCCACGAGACAAAACAACAGGGTACCGTCATATGAGTCGCCGCTACATACCCTGTAACATAGTTAAAATCAAGCAGTATATTTTATTATGTCCAACGGCTTTAAGAGCCGAGCCAGTCTATTTTATTATGTCAAACGGCTATAAGAGCCGAGAGGATGCGAAAACACCTGCGAAATTAGACTCGGTACAGGCGTACCGAGGCTTGCGGGCACTAGGCCATCGCACCCGAGTATGAAAAATTAGCTACGTCACACCTCCGGAATTCCCTCGCTGACATAAACAGCAGATCAGCGACCAGCTGGCCTTGCTGGGAGGCGAGGGGAAGGCGGTGAGCGAGGCGACGGTTAGCGACGGAATCAGGAAATGCGTTAAATTTTAAAACTACGAAGGAACAATAGGCAGAGGGGACTGCGGCCAGGGGAGGCCCATAAAAGGTCGGTGCGGGGAGAGAGGAGCTCTCTTGGCGTGATAGCATAAACAGTGGAGGACAGAAAATTGATTACGAAAAATTCTAGTTAAAAGTAAAAATTCAAGAGTTATTTCCAATATTACATATCGTAGAGTCTGTGTTCAGTCCAGAAAGTAAAACAAGTGTGTGATACCCAGAGGCCAGCGAAAAAGGAAAAGGACAGGCGAGAAATAACTATATAATTAACAATAACCAGTTGTATAGTGTAGAAATTCTCAAATCATCAAAATTTAACTAGTCTATAAGTTGAATGGAGTAGATGCGTAGGATTAATTAATACGATTAAGCGAGTAGTTTTTAAGAGAATAGGATTAAGAGGATAAGTTCAAGTATAGGAAAGTAAGTGCATCAAAATAAGCGCGTAGTGTGTGAGGAAATAAAATTAAATAGTGTGGATTTAAAGCCGGCAGTATAAACCGAAATTGCCCGATGGTGTGAGTGGAAGAAAGAAAGAGAGAAAGCGAAACGAGAGCAACAGAGAAAGCATTGTAAACAGAGTTGATACATTCTGTCAAAGAGTGAGTTTGATGCGAGTGGCTGGGTGTGTGCGTGTTTGAAGTTACTGGGTCAATACTAACGCATTGACACGTAACAGATATTCGAGCCCGAAGATACCGAGAATTTGTACACGCGTAATACGAAAATAATGTAAAAATAATCGCCGGAATTACTGAATTTCGATGCATCATCTGAAATATCAGTGGCCGGAAACCGAAAATTGACATTTTATGAATTTATTCTCGTCGTTAATAAACCTAACTCTCACACACCTCGAAGTCTCATATTAATTAGTACTGTGTCTGATCTCGAATTCCCACGATAAATAAAAATAATTGTAAACGATAAAAATTACCGTTACAACCCCCACTCACGAATAAACATTAACATTAGGAAAAACACATAAACCAAGCCAGTCTCTCACAAAAATTAGGGAATAAATAAGTACCAAGGCATTCCCTAAACCTAGGAACTAACAAAAACTAGAATATCATAAAAACCAGCAAGGAGCATATAAAAAACTTCAAGAGAAACGCAATTTTGGTAGAAATTAATCAAAAATCAGACAAACTTACTCTCACGAGGTAAGCAAAGACCCACATTTTACGGAAATATCAAAAAACCATGATTGAACCACAAAAACATCAAAAGAAAGTTTGAACCTCCAACAGGTGGAACCTTAACATCGTCTATCAGAATTCAACCTCGGTTCAAACCCCAGGAAGACAAAGAACCGGCTAAATATAGAAATTCAAGACATAACAGAATACACTCCACCCCGCACTTCTCTCACCAAGTGAATAAGGTGCGACAAACATCACGTGATCTACCACAAAACACCCCCCTGGGGCTCATCCACTAAACTATATAAACCGCGACAGGACAAGCCTCAGGGCTCTTGTTGGAAATTACTCTACAAGACGAAGTGCTGCTAGACAGCTCACCTAGATTTTATATTATAAAATTAACATGTAAAGAAACCAGTGTTCTTTCGATCAACTGATTCCCCTGCATTGCGCTTGGCCGTCAGTTGATCGAACGAACTAATTAGGATACCCTGTGAGGAGTAAGGCTCCCCTGCATTGCGCTTGGTCGCCCCTACTCACAGCGTCAGGGCACTCTTCCATTAACGTGTTCCCACGCATAGCGCAGTGGCTACTCGTCTTTTGGAGAGTGAAAAAGCACGTGTGTCACTAGGTCAAGGGAGTGGCTTCCCAACTTACTGCACCACGCACACAAGATTCGTAGGGTGTACCTGCGTGGGTGGGACCACGTCAGGGCCAGCGGCCAACTGCCCCCGGTCACGTGCGGATATCTCGGCAGATCACGTTAATTAAGAGACCAAGTCGTAAACCCCTTAACGGCACGATAAGGTACCTTAAACTAACGTGAATAAATGCTTCAATATCCGGGGTACAGGTCATCGCTGCGAACCTGGTGTCTTGCGCGAACAGTGAGCTATAGCTAAGGACCCAAACAATAACAAAGACTAGTACGATAGGTAGGTAAATTTACACTCCCTATCTAACATTACAATGCTCGCGACCTCACACTAAACTCACCGCGTAAACACCCAACAGGGCGGAGCCTCGAGAGGCGAACCACGCGAACGGTCACACCTAACAAGAAAGCATTAAAATAGCATATCGCCAGCAAAACATCCTATGATTATACAAGGCCAACCGGTATATCCAATGAACATACCAGGGAACGCCCCGTATGAGGACAAGTGCAGGCAGTTAGACTAAGAAGGCCATCCACCTTGTAAAATCGCATAGACACGCGCGCAATCACACCCTTAGCCAATCGATTGTTGAGCTCCAGACCTGCGATATCTTTTCGTCACACGAATAATAAATTCAGAACTAAAAATTAATGGAAATAGTGCCGCATACGTAATTTTAAGATAATAGCGTAAAAGCGAAACGCGATAAACCCAGATTAATAAATTGAGTGTTAAGCTCCGTATGCGCGATATCTCATCGCCATACAAATAATCGAGTCAAAACCCGAAATACCGGAAACAATTCCGCATACGTAATTTTAAGAGAATCGCGTAAAAGCGAAACGCGATAAACCGAGATTGATAAATTGAGTGTTAAGCTCCGTATGCGCGATATCTCATCGCCATACGAATAATCGAGTCAAAACCCGAAATACCGAAAACAGTTCCGCACACGTAATTTTAAGATAATCGCGTAAAAACAGGACGCTGATAGATAAATTGAGTCTTAAGCTCCGTATGCACGATATATCATCGTCATACGAATAATAGAGTCGAAACCCGAAAATACTGGAATTTATTCGACATACGTAATTATAAGAAGAGGATAGCGTAAAACAGGACGCGATTGAGTGTTAAGATCCGTACGCACGTCGTACAAATCACGAAATGACATTCCGATCCGAAATAAGAAGCCGTACGCAGGGATAAAATCGCAACTTAGTCATTCGATACTACCTCCACCAACCGGGGCCAATCCCTCCTAACTCCCCAAAACACTAAAACCTCAATAAGTGCCTTAAGCACAATCAAATTAAAGAATAAAGACGTTTTTTTATTCTTTTATCGGTAAAAAATCGTATTTAAAAACTCTCGTTCTGTTTTAACTAAAATCGGCGAGCCGGCATGTAATATACAGGGTGGCCGATTTATCTGAAGACATTGAAATATTTCGAAAACTACGCATAGGATCAAAAAAAGTTCTGAATAAAATTTGTTCGCCTGGAAGGGGGTTATCCAATGATACTAAAGTCGACCCTAATTTATTGAACAGTGAGAGTCAAGGGGACTCACCTCAAACAAGCACCCCGATGGCGAAAGGCGAGGGGACTCACCTAGAACAAGCACCCCGATGGTGAGAGGCAAGGGGACTCACCTAAAACAAGCACCTCGATGGTGAGAGGCAAGGGGACTCACGTAAAACAAGCACCCCGATGGTGAGAGGCAAGGGGACTCACGTAAAACAAGCACCCCGATGGTGAGAGGCAAGGGGACTCACGTAAAACAAGCACCCCGATGGTGAGAGGCAAGGGGACTCACGTAAAACAAGCACCCCGATGGTGAGAGGCAAGGGGACTCACCTAAAACAAGCACCCCGATGGGAACAAAAACTACTACGACCACGTCGCTGTTCCTGGGTAACGCTAAAAGTAGTTGTTAACTTATTGATAAGCGAATACATGCTTTCGATTGCAGCGCCATGTGTGAGAAAATTTCATATCAACAATAAAGTCAAATCAATGGATTTTGTCATGGAAAACCAGAAAAAAAGGGTTTTCCAATCACGATTTTGAAACAACTTCCATTTTCACCACAATGGGGTAGGGATGGGGGGAGGGTGGATCGAGTTTCGTATCGCTGAATAGCTTTTTGAAAAATGAAACATGTCTTTTTTCTTTTTTCGATCCGATGTGTAATTTCTCGAGATATTCGCAAAAATCAGGTTTCTTACGATTACAGCGCCATCTATTACGAATCAAAAAAAAATGTTTCTGATAAAAGTTACTTATTTTTTTATGGGGAATCCGAATCGGCAATAAAAAATAGGGGTTCCCATTTACGATTTCAAAGTTGCCCGCACCCCCACCCCAGGGGGTAGGGATGGGGGGGGGAGTGAAGAGTGGATCGAGTTTCGTATCGCTGAATAGCTTTTTGAAAAAATAAACATGTGTTTTTTCTTTTTTCGATCCGGTGTGTAATTTCTCGAGATATTCGCAAAAATCAGGTCCCTTGCGATTACAGCGCTATCTATCACGAATCGAAAAAAAATGTTTCAGATAAAAGTTACTTATTTTTTTATGGGGAATCCGAATCTGCAATAAAAAATAAGGCTTCCTATTTACGATTTCAAAGTTGCCCCCACCCCCACCTCAGGGGCTAGGGGTGAGGGATCGACTTTGTTATCATTGGATGACCCTCTTCCAGGCGAACAAGTTTTATTGAGAACTTTTTTTGATCCGATGCGTAGTTTTCGAAATATTTCAATGTCTTCAGATAAATCGGCCACCCTGTATAACTACTGCTAACTATAGCGGATCGGTATCAACGGGATGCCGCAAAAGCCACATCCTTCTATCACCGATTATAGATTTTTGTAGTAACTTATTGATTCAAGTTCCTGCAACAAATTACAAATTTAGGAGAAAAACTGCGTTGTCATTGTGTGACTTGTGACGTACTAACTATCTAATGACGCGCGGTGCACACTAAGGCATCGCTACCGCGCGTTACGTACACCAAGGAAGACCGGCCTATATTCAGCAACTCACGACGCTTGGTACACACACAACAAAGCACCGATACCGAGCGTCACTCACACAAAGGAGGCCGGCACGTCGGTGACCAAGTCCCGTTATTCCCTTCAAAAGCACGAATAACGAAACTTTAAAAGACGAACGACGAATTTGAAAAAGTACCAAGGCTACCAGTGGGCTACAGGAAGATGGGCTACAGAACCGCCACCAACTATAGTTATACCGAAAGCATGGGCCAGCTGGAGGGGATTCTGGTATAAAAATACCGGAATTTCGGCACACGGGGAACAGTTTTATTCGCAGGTCCCGCCAACGCAGAAGTCCAGGAAGGAAGAGCAGCCAACCCTCGCTAGGTGCATCCACACTGGTACCAAGAGAGCCCAGCTGTGGTACCTGACATACATCTTTGACGGGAAGCAGCTGAGCCGGTGCTGCGTTCGAGGCCAACGCACCGCAGACCCAAACAACAACAGAGCGGTCTATTTCTGTCTCTCTTTCTCTCACTCTGGCAGCCGAGGACAGCCAAATACACGGGCTAGGCTCTCGAAAACTAAAGATAATAATTACGACTCATTAAAATACGGAATATAACTATCAGTATGGCAAGCCTTTAAATAATATGAGAATAGGAAATTCAGTAGGGATATAAACGTAGATAAAAAGAAAAATATAAAAAGGCGATAAATGCACAGGGTACAGCCCTGGGAGATCAAGTAGCTGCGCATGCAATCAGAGTGCATCCCACCGACGCCAGATCGTGGCGGCGGTCGGGTGGACGCGTAAGTCGACCTTAAAAAAAAATTTATATATCCACTCTCACCAACGGGCCTGTAGCACTAGAAATTGAACCACTCGGCAGTAAAATCAAGCAACGGCTGGTTAGTTACCGACGATGCGCATGCTAAGCCTTTTACCTAGGGAACGCGACAAATAGATAAAAAATTATCCAGCAGCGTTTATCTTTCTGTCATAAATTCAATTCTAAAGAATAGCTTCACATTAGGAACATATTATTTATCAACTTCTCTTTTCGAGCCATAGTGCATATTGTTGAATGTTACATCTCTAGTCTCATAAATTCTTCAAATATACCCACGGACACGATTATAATTGCACTCGAGTGCCCGGGAATAATTGAATGTAAGGCGCGAGGTAGCCAAAATACCGAGAGAAAGGGGTTAGATAATTGAATTTTCTATTTATTTTTCTGATGTATCACACAAATTTTATCTGTTTCTTTGAATAAACCCTACTTTTACCTACTACAAAAGCCTAAAATTACTTTCCTTCCTGCTCGAGTCCGAACAAGCCCCTTTAGGGTAATGTTAACGCTTAATACCGTTACAGACTATTTCTGTTAAAGTTAAATAGAAATGTAGAATAATGTATCGATACATCCTTAAAAATGTTCGGACGAGACCGATTACCGAACAAAGGCTATATAAATGCTATGAGTACTCTCACCGATGACTGGTGATAATTGCTATTTAATGAAATGAATAATAAGTTCGGTGGATTTATCTCTTCCAATGATCGAGTCGATAAGAGTCAAAATGGGTAATGAGCGCGCGTACGAATATGCGAACATCGACACCACGCGTTACCAAATGGTTGAACTTTTCGGGTTACGGCGCATTCACATTACTCAGAATCTCAATCTCGTTTTTGACTTCGCTTAGGAGGAGGTCGTGAATTTACGTAAGCGTCACGATTAATGATTGTCGACAAAGCTCCCTTTCCCTGTACAGTCCGGTGCTGTGGATTATCATCGACGTGAATGTATAATCCGGACGAGCGACACGCGCGATTTTTCTTCTAGCTTGATAAGCCTCCGTTAGACCGCCTATTATAAATTTATAAATTGTCTATGCACGTTCGAGCATATGCGCGCAATATCGATGATGCTGAACATTCTACCGATAGTAGTGGAACTAAATATTAGTTTAAAGATAGTATTCGCTATATTCTATTCGAAAAAGCTCATTGGCGATTGCTATACTCTGGCATTAAATGATATATCCGGTGAGTTAATTAACAAAGATTCTCGCTCACCCCTGCTTTCAATTTTTAGAAAATAATTCCTTTCGCTTTCCTCGGGAGTATTAAATGAAGGAAGAACCGCGGCCACCGATGTCCCAAGTATAGCAAAAGATGGCGATTTTTAAAATGTTATCCGCTTGATACACCGACAGATATACGTAATGTCCGGCCGAAATATAACTTTTTTTTTTTCAATCTTATCTTAAGGATGTCTGAATGTTGATGTAAGAAAGAAATGTATCATTCCGACGGACGTTAGATATACCGTCGGTATACCAAACGCATAACATTTTAAAAATCGCTATCTTTTGCTACTTGGGCTACGTACGGCCGAGATAAGATCGCCTGAGAAATTAAACGAACAAAGTAATAAAAGTATCATGACCTAGCTCTCATCGTTTTCGTTTAGGATCCATTAATCAACGCTAATTTTACCGTATTCCATGGGCATCGAAAAAAAAATAGATAGACTCGAACAAAATCAAATTTTGGTTGGTTGACAATCGAAATAATAACCATGGAAGCCGCCATGAAATTGATACCAGAGAAATGCATCACGCTCCGACGATACTACCCAGTTCTGGTACAATTTTGAGGCTCCAGAGGGCGTGCAGCGAGTCCCGATAGGAATGTCGGTACTCTCCTCGCTGGAAGTTTTCCATTTTTAATGGACTCGAGGTGATGTGGTGCCCGCTTCTGTCGTTCTCTCTCGCTCCTTCCCGATTGCCAATGGTGGTATCTCACTCGCGCTCATGACCGCTCGATCAGTGTACCATATCACATTAAGGCGAGTTGAAACCTCCATACTTACACAGATGTGCTGCTTCTCTTTCACTCCGCCGTGAGCGCTATGCTAGCCTATCTCTTTCGCACTCATAGATGAAGTACAGAGGTTTCGCCTAAGCGAGTCATTCGATGGAATGCCAACGATTCGTCGACAAGAGTAAAAGCAGCAACCACGGTACTACATACTACAGGTGGCCCTCTAGGAGATAAGGTAACTGAAGAACATTGCGACAATTTATCCGTCGAGAACGGTGGCATTGACGACACGTGCAGCGGCGAATATACATATATCAGGTGGGCTGAAAAGTTCGTAGGCTGACACATAGATGGCGCTACTAGTATTAAATCCATATGATTTTTAGTTAGCCCTAACCTTCAAAAGACACGTGTATAAATTTAACAGCTGTCGCACTATTAGTTTGTGAGATATACCATTTTAAGTGAAGCAACTTTTGTTAGTTTGAAAAATGGATAAAAAGGAATTTCGTGTGTTAATAAAGCATTGCTTTTTGGCGAAGAAAAATACTGTTGAAGCCAAGGCTTGGCTTGATAAACATTATTTGGACTCTGCACCAGGAAAATCAACCGTTGAGAAGTGATTTGCTAAATTTAAACGAGGGGAAATGAGCACCGAGGACGATGCACGCAGTGGACGCCCCAAAGAGGCTGTTACCGATGAAAACATCAAATAAGTCCACAAAATAATTTTGGATAACCGTAAAGTGAAGTTATTCGAGATAGCTGATACCCTAAAGATATCAAAGGAACGTGTTGGACATATCGTGAAAGAATATTTGGGTATGCGAAAGCTCTGTTCAAAGTGAGTGCCGCACGAGCTCACAATCAACCAAAAACAACAACGAATTGATGATTCTGAGCAGTGTTTAGAGCTGTTCTATCGTAATAAACCCAAATTTTTGCGTCGATATGTGACAATGGATGAAACATGACTCCATCATTTCACACCGGAGTTCAATCGATAGTCAGCCGAGTGGACTGCATGTGATAAACCGACTCCAAAGCGTGGAAAGACGCAACATTCGGCTGGCAAGATTATGGCATCAGTATTTTGGGGTCTGCACGGTATAATATTCATCGACTATCTCAGGGGTCTCCAAACTACGGCCCGAGGGCCACATTCGGCCCGCGGACAGATTTTGGACTATTTCACTTTTTACCACCGGCAACAATGATAATATGGTTTTGGCCCTCGGAACTTACTGGAGTAATCAGCATGGCCCTAAGGCTGGAAAGTTTGGAGACCCCTGGACTATCTTAAAAAGGAAAAAACCATCAACAGCGACTATTACGTAACGTTATTGGAGCGTTTAAAGGACGAAATCGCGGAAAAACGGCCCCATTTGAAGAAGAAGAAAGTGCTGTTTCATCAAGACAATGCACAGTGTCACAAATCAATGAAAACGATGGCAAAATTGCATGAATTGGGCTTCGAATAGCTTCCGTATCCACCGTATTCTCCAGATCTGGCCCCCAGCGACTTTTTCCTGTTCTCAGACCTCAAGAGAATGCTCGCTGGAAAGAAATTTAGCGCCGATGAAGAGGTAATCGCCGAAACTGAAGCCTATTTTGAGGCGAAAACAAATCGTACTATAAAAATGGTATCGAAAAATTGTATCAGGGGTACAAATTGAAAATGCGGGTTTGATAACAGATGGCGTTACTAACGCTATACGCATCAGGCAGTACTGTGACTATGTTCATGTCAAAGCTACGTCTTATAGCTTTAATTTTCAGTATGTGTCAATTTGTCGCAGTGTCAAATTCATAGTTTTTTTGAGCTCTCAATATGTCGAGTTTCGTGCCAACAAAACAGCATTTGCGGGAAGTTTTAATTTACTTCTTTAATTTGAAGAAAAGTGCTGCTGAAGCACATCGATTGGTCTCCGAGGCTTATCCGAGTCATGTTCCATCGGTTTCAACGTGCGAGAGATGGTTTGTGCGGTTTAGAAGTGGTGATTTTGACGTTGAGGACAAAGAGCGGCCGGGCCAAGTGAAAAAGTTTGAGAATGCTGAATTGGAGGCAATACTCAATGAAGACTCGTGTCAAACTCAACAAGAGCTCGCAGATTCATTGGGAGTGACACAACAAGCCATTTCCCATCGTATAAAAGCCCTCGGAATGATCCAAAAGCAAGGACATTGGGTGCCGTATGAGCTGAAGCCGAGAGACGTCGAGCGCCGTTTTTTTGCATGCGAACTGCTGCTCGAACGGCAAAAACGGAAGGGTTTTTTGCATCGCATTGTCACTGGTGATGAAAAGTGGATCCATTACGATAACCCGAAGCGCAAAAAATCATATGGTTACCCCGGCCATGCATCATCATCGACGGCCAAACCAAATATTCACGGCGCCAAGCTCATGCTCTGTATTTGGTGGGACCAGCTGGGTGTGGTGTATTATGAGCTATTGAAATCGAACGAAACCATCACAGGAGCACTATACCGAACTCAATTGATGCGTTTGAGCTGCGCACTCAAAGAAAAACGGCCACAATACGAGCAAAGACACGACAAAGTAATTTTGCAACATGACAACGCTCGGCCACATGTTGCAGCGCCGGTCAAAACATACCTACAAACGCTGAAATGGGAAGTCTTACCCCACCCGCCGTATAGCCCAGATATTGCTCCTTCCGATTACCACCTTTTCCGATCGATGACACATGGCCTAGCTGACCAGCGCTTCCATTCTTACGAAGAAGCCCAAAAATGGGTCGATGACTGGATAGCAGCCAAGCCGGCCGAATTTTTTCGCGACGGTATCCGTAAATTGCCAGAAAGATGGGAAAAAGTTGTGGCTAGCGATGGACAATACTTTGAATAATTCATTTGTTACCATTTTTTCAGAATAAACGTTCAAAAATAGAAAAAAATCCCGCATTTTCAATTTGTACTCCTGATATGATCGCTATAATCGTTGTATCGCCCCCGAAGGCAAGTATATTGAATAATAAAATAAAATTTTATCAAAAAAAAATTTTTCTATATTAGCCTACGAACTTTTCGGCCCACCTGTTATATTCATAGGTTGTACTCCATTATATGGGACCATTGGAAAAATTATTGGTACTTCAAGTGCGTATAAGGGAACTCGAGGTTCTCGCGCAAGAACTCATTGAAGAAGTCACGCCAGAAATTTTCTTAAATCAACTCGGTTTCGAACGAATAAAACAGCAAGAAAGAATAATTGCTAAAACATACGTGAGGAGAACTACAAGGAAAATAGCTTCCCCGAATATTAATTATAAAGAGTAATATTATATTTGTTTTAACCAGACAACCATCAGACTTCTTGCGTTGTTTCTATACGATTCGCTCCGTAACATTAACTTCTTTGTACTATCATTTACATAAATTCTGTCAAACTACCAGGCGTTAAAACAGTGGGAATACAATTCTGAAAATATTAGTAGAATTACAAACAGTTTTGTTAGTTACTCCTACGTTGCTCATCTTAACAATCCCCTCGAGCGATCACTAGTATCGGTCACCTCCATTCATCCCTCATAACATTGCACCCCCACCTGCACGTGCTACTCTTTCTGCCATAGGCCTTTAAGAAATTCGCCGGCTCGCGTACACCTTCGGTCAGCATTCTAAAAACCCTACCTCAACTATCGACTTTTCAACCTAACACATGGGCAAACGTAGTTAATGCACAAAATCACTCTGTCAGTAAATTTGCGGAAATAGATCATTGTTCTCGCGTTTTGGGCATACCCTTAAAGTTGGACGATATCGCTAGTGTCGAGAGGGGAATCCAAGAAAACCTCTCTCAAAATATCAATTTCAAACGTGCTTTCGTTGCCGCGTATTACCTCCGACGTGCACTACAACGGTACGTTTAAAAGAATTAACACCAGAGAGGCAGTGACTTTCTACTGGAACCCCAAGATTTTGCAAAGTGCTAGCAAGTTTTGATCACAAAACACATTACACTTGTGAGAGAAATCCTATGTTTTAGCTCCTCGCGCAAGTGAGTTCGGGGCTAGCAAGGTTCACTCACGAAACACATTACACTAGTGAAAGAAATCCTATGTTTTAGCTCCTTGCGTAAGTGGGGTTAAGGCTAGCAAGGCTCGTTCACAAAACACATTACACCAGTGAAAGAAATCCTATGTTTTAGCTCCTCGCGTAAGTGGGATTAAGGCTAGCAAGGCTCGTTCACGAAACACATTACACTAGTGGGAGAAATCCTATGTTTTAGCTCCTCGCGCAAGTGAGTCTCGGGCTAGCAAGGTTCGCTCACGAAACACATTACACTAGTGGGAGAAATCCTATGTTCTAACTCCTCGCGCAAGTGAGTCTGGGGCTAGCAAGGTTCACTCTCAAAACACATTACACTAGTGGAAGAAACCCTATGTTTTAGCTCTTCGCGTAAGTGGGGTTAAGGCTAGCAAGGCTCATTCACAAAACACATTACACTAGTGGGAGAAATCCTATGTTTTAGCTCCTCGCGCAAGAAAGTATTCGGAGCTAGCAAGGTTCACTCACAAAACACATTACACTAGTGGAAGAAATCCTATGTTTTAGCTCCTCGCGCAAGAAAGTATTCGGAGCTAGCAAGGTTCACTCACAAAACACATTACACTAGTGAGAGAAATCCTATGTTTTAGCTTCTCGCGCAAGTGAGTTCGGGGCTGGCAAGGTTCACTCACGAAACACATCATACAAACAAGACAGACATAACTATACGTACTATTTACTAATTTTGACAATTACTGACCCGAATCATTCATCCATGCCGAAAACCCGTAGAGCAGGAAGAACAATTCAAGCACAAAAATTAAAACAGCAACTCTTAAAAACACAGTACCAAGTTCCAATAATTGCGTGCAAATCGTATAACGAGCAAAATCCTGGAGTCTTTGACATTGAAATAGAAAGCGATAATAAAACTATCCCTCTCGAAGGAAGAGAAATAACAGAATATAAGAAACATTGTAACGACACAATTGCAGTACATAACGACTACTCGAGGCAAGAAAGGAATAGAAATTTAAATTCTAGTAAAACAATTTGTCCTTTAATGGTAACAGAGAGTGAATCGTATAACAAGCAAAGTTTTGGAGTCTCTAGCATCAAATCTACAAAAGATAACAAAGGTTGTAACGGTAATTCTTTCACGTTCACATATATTTTTATTTTTCGTGGGGTTTTGGGCTCGACACATAACTAATTAATTGTAGACTTCTTGGTGGTTAACATTTTGTCTTTATTTGAAACAAAATCCTTTCGTAAAACATCACTCCTTTCGTTGTACTCACATGGATTGAGTATAATCTCGTAATTCTAAGATTATTCTACGATTTATTACATTATTCTGGGTGCACTAATTCCTGGTATTTCACGGAAGTTTGTTTTGGCCCGGTAACACGCTATCACTATATATCCGATGCGTGAATATACCGCACCACTCGCTATTCCTCCTCGCGCTCACTCTTTCGCTACAGCGGAACCACTCGATTTATCGTCCTATCGCCTTCGCTCCTGTTGTATTTATTAGCGATCTCGCTGCACATTCGCTCTTTCTATAGAGTGTAGTAACTCTACTTACAATTCTTTTTCACTCATTCCACCTTCGCTCATACACACTTTATTATTACTTATTTATCCTATCCATTTAATGCTACCAATTATCATTCGATTACAACTATCCTATCTTCTACATTCCTAATTCTATTTTCTTAATTTCAAAAATCAGGGAGTTCCCTCGATTTTAGTTATTATGATTTCCACTTATTTGCACATAAATTCGCGGAATTTCGGTACTCGGGCTATGGTTGCGTCGCTACGCTTCGGTGTTTCCCTTCTCACACACACACACCTCAGAGTGTATGAACTCTGTTTACAATTTTTTCTTTTTCGCTCTTATTCTGCTCTCGCTCTTTCTCACTTCCACTCACACAAGGAATTCGGTCCCTTGATTACCGCTCGTTTAAAGACCGCACTGTTTAATTTATTCTTATATAGCCAGTTTTCTTATTCCTATGCACTATTCTAACTTAATAATACTTATCGACTACTGAATTCGATGTATTAATTTATCTATCAATCCACTTGATTATCCCTATTAACTTCCTAATGAGTGATCACGTAATGATCTTCACCGTTTCGCAGATATTTTAATGCTCTCATGAGCTTTTCACTTGACTAATATCTCTCACAATTTCCATACCTTGTTAGTTTTCGCTATTCTGCCTAAAAGACAAGAGAGCTTCCCTGTCCCCGCACCGGCCTTTTATAGGCCTCCCCTTGCCTCAGTCCCCTCTGTACATTTTTCATCATGATTTTTAAATCTAACGCCTTCCTTGGCTGACGCGGTACGCTGTTGCCCCGCTCTCCGCCTTCCCCTCACCTCCCAGCAAAATCAGTTGGTCGCTGCCCTGCTGTTATGTCAGCGAGGGAATTCCGATGGCGTGACGTAGCATGTTTTTCACGCGAGTTCGATGGCCTATTGCCCGCGAACTTCGGTACCCTTGTACCGAGTCTGTCGCTCAGGTGTTCTTATGCCTCGAAATCTATACCGGCTCTTATAACCGTTCGACACAATAACATGGACTCGAGAGTATAACTCTATTATACTGCACGATCATAATCGCTACATCCATTCCTATGCTCATGCATGTAACTATGTTACAAGGTATTTTCCTTAACCAAGAAAAAATAATAGGTTTTCCGGGACCTTTAGGTGAACAAACAGAGAAGTATAAAAACCATTCAAACAGTACAAAGGCAGATTGCGCGACCCTCTTTAACGAAGAGATACCATATTTATTAAGGGAAATTACGTACGAAGCAAGCAGCAGTAAAGTCACACAGGGTGTCGACACAGAAATACCGAATAAATCTCAAATAAATCGCCTTAAGCAAATCCGAGAAATCGAGCGGAAAAATTTTCTAGACGAACTTGTTGCTGATTACGAAGCTCACTCGAGACTAGGGATACGCTATCACCCGATTGTAACACCTTGCAAGCCTCACATTACTAAAGACGAATCGTTCAATAAACATCAAGTCATCCTCCTGAAAGAAAAACCACATTTGATTTCACCTCAGGGAAATTTTGAAACGAAATTAAAGGAATAAAGCTCTATAATTTTTCTTCGTTACAAGTAACAAAAAGAAAGTTAATCCTATTTCCTCCGCCTGCCCAATTTTACTCTAATAATATTCTTACGTACTGTTGCATGTCTCTTTGATGCGGTCTACCAAAAAAAAATTTTATTCTTGTATAAAATACATCATAAATGAGTTCAACTCGATCAAAGGTAAGACTTAATGATAAAGTGATACATGATTATCCTGAAGACTGAAAAAAGAAATCTCGAATACATAGCCTTCCGAAATCCCAATTTGAGACAGTCGAAGAATTTTTCGACAAAAGTACTGACGGTTCGCATCCCCAGACTCTCTCCAGAACGAATCCAGCGGGAGAAACTATTGCGGATACGGAGAAAAGTAGCAACATTAACCGAGAAAATCCGGAATTAATTAAAGTAGACGAAGACAGCCATATACAATCCTTGGAATTAACGTCAAGTCATTTAATTATTACAAAAACAGAAATAAACTGTGAGGAAGCAAGTGATTCTTCAAGTACTGAAGACATTTTATCAGACAATCTTGATAATTATAGTACACCAAATAGTCCCTTACAGATTCAAGAAATTTCGAGGAACTCAGAAAGTTTTGAGCGATTCACGAACCGAGTGCAAGAAACACTTACGGCAAGATCGGGAAATAATTTATTGTCTGTGATTGGATTTTTGGAAGAACCTGGTCACCAATATTTACCACTTGTAATATAAAGAGATCCCTGAGTAGTATGTGTACACCTTTGCTTCATCCCACTCCTATCTCCACTCCTTCCCCTACCACGCGGCTACCCCCACCACCTCACTTTCCACCGCCGCGCTACCCACTCTGCTTGACCAGTGTCGGTAACGTGGAGATGGTAAAGTGAGGTGGTGTGGGTACCTTGGTGAACAGAGATGGTGAAGTAGAGATAAGAGCAGGATGGAGCAAAGGTGTACACATACTTGGAAAAATGAATAAAATTATGTACTCACCACCGCAGCTGTTGTAGGCATCTACCCTCCTGCCAAAGCGATTTTAAGCTCCTGTCTCTCGAATGTACTCTCTCACACACGCATACGCACACGCACACACACGCACACGCACACACACACACGCACACACGCACGCACGCACACACGCACGCACAGAGTCTTTAATTCATTACTATGTCCTCGTCAAAGCCTTCGTCCACGGCATCGATATCGTAGCCGATATCTATCTCATCACCGAGGGCTTCTATAATAAACGCCGCCACGTCCGCGCGTTCACCGTTCGATAATCGAACCCGCGGAACGCTATCGCCGGCAAGAGGTCGCATCATGACAGCGATCAAGTCATCTCTACCGCACGCTTCTTCGACGAGCTGCTCGATACCTGCAACATCCACGCGTTCGAGTCTGTATATGGAAAACTCCATGACAAGAACCGGCAGCGTACTTGCTAGAGGCTCCGAATAAAATAGGTGAGACCAGTCGAGGTAAATAGTTTCG